>JAKSZP010002687.1:0-251758 GCA_022478985.1 Massospora cicadina
ACTGGGTATAAGAGAAAAAACGAACCCTCTTGATATCCAACTGATCAGTATTTAAAAATGTACTGAGGGTCAATGGGAATTCAATGATAAGCTAAAACGACTTGTTACAGTCTGAATAAGGAAATAATAAAATTCAACCTATTTAAAGCTTGGAAAACACGCTTCCCTTAGGCTGACTGATGGATGGGGCATTTTTTTTGCAAGATATACCCATGGGGTAATGTCTTAATAAATTTCAGCCAATCCTCATTAGTTAAAAATATTGCACATTGGGGGACTCCCGCCACGCTTATAAAAGAGGTTGGTCCCCACATAGGTGCTTGAAGGGGACTGGTAGTGGCTGGGGGAGATCCATCTGATGGATGCCCCAGAGTCCACCATGTGGTCAGAGTAATCTGACTGCTTAAACTAGTGTTATTTGCCTGTGAGATATTTGAGTTAGTGTTACCCGGATTTTTAGGGTTCCACTGAGAATCTGCCAAGTTCTTTTGGCTGATAAACTCAATATTAATATTTAACACAATATTGTTAGTATAAGGGAACTGTATATGACTGAAGTTTCATTTTCTCAGCCAATTTAGCCCCACAACGTTCTTATCCTGAAGTTGGGAGGGCAAATGACAACATCCTAGAATTCCAATTGTGTAAATCAACAGCTCCTAGGAATATGTTGAAAGCATTTGTAACCATTTTGGAGATAACCCCCAAGGTTACACCTCAAGTCAGTTGGTAGCTGAGCCAAGAGTGGACGCTAGAGAAATTCAAAGAAATTCAGAGCCACGCCCAAATTACCCACTTTTGATTGGGGCAACGTATTGCATTCTTCTGACTGTTAAACTTTATTATGATTGTGTATAAGATAGACAAAAAGCTCTGACAGCCATGAGCTGTTTAGGACAGAATGTCTAACTTGGTGTTACCTCATCTAGAGGGAAACAGCTGGTCTTATTTGAGAGCCAAAGCTGCAATAATGAAGTAGTTTGGAATCCTTATATGTATGTCAAAATGCAATCAAGAATTTATGGGATCTAAATACAGAAATAAAAGACCTTAGTGATTTTCGCCGACCAATTTTGCCAAGGATCACAGATTTTTGGTCAGAGCTGAAAACTTGGATGATTTTGATGAGCAGATCACTTTAAAAGCAGCCCTTCAGCTTTATTGAGATTTACATTGAATGATGTCTTCCATGTTAGCTACCAAAATAACCACCTCACAGATGGTGAATCACTTGGAGATATTGGAGCCATGTTCAAGGCCCCTAATAAAGCTTTAAACTGAGTCTGGTACAAAAATAAAAAACTTACCAAAGTGACTGAAACTACTAAGGACACAAACAATCAAACAGTTCATGGAAACAAACCTGAGGGTTTAAAAGGTAGACAAGAGTAACTTGCACTGTCACCAGTGTGGAGGAAAGGGCCACTTTGCTACCCAGTGCTTCAGCAAGAAGCCCAAGAAGAAAATCAATGTGGTCCAAGCAAAGGAGGCCAAACCCGCATAGGAGTCTGTAAAAGGGCCCATGGCCTATGTAAAAATTTACTCCTTTGAATTTGATTTTTGGAGGACAACCCTAGTAATCTTTTTTTTAGTACTAGATGGTCCCATGGACCCTAGTAATCTTTCTACTGCACAGTTTTAATTTCTTTGCGCACCTCACGTTGTAAGAATATATATAATATGATAATAGTATGATGACTATTATACATAGTTGAGTTAGAATTATTTTCAGGCTCAACGCTTCAGACAATATTTCTGATTAATACTTGATATCATACTCATAGGGATTCATTCCCTGTAACCCTTTCCACTCGATCTTTGTTAAGTTCCTCTGATGGCAGTCTCCTTTAGCCCAACAAATAGTTGGCAGCAATCCCTTAGCTGTGGTTCCCTACATCTCTGGATCCCCGCTCAGATCTCTACTCTTCTCTGAGAGTCTACCAATTATTGCCTTCTGCAATAATATCCTTGAGATGTAATTTTCACGCTAGATGCTGATAGTCTAACTATTACCAAATCTACAATAAAACTAATAATGTTCTAAAGTAGTAATCTATACGTGTATATGTGTTTTTAACTATGTTTTTATTTTATGTCTTTTATCTATTTTTTATCTGTCTTTTGTTAGAGTGAATCTTAGGGAATTTATAGGGGATTCGGCCATCTAACCCTCGGTTGACACCTCTTCAATGAAATGGCAGCCATTGCCATTAAATCACCCTTACTTGTCTTGGCAGCGATGGTCTTCCCCATCCTGGCTAGGATTCTGACATTAGACATCCTCAAATCCTCAAACGGAAAGAGTCAGAAATGTGTCTCTAACGTTTTCCTCTTGATCCAAGCGAATTAAACATAATTGGCTAGTGAACTGCTTAGGTAATGGGACTTTTTACCCATTATGGCAGGTTACTTCACCAACCAATTGATTCGCTTGTTGCAGGCAGCATCACTCGCCTCGCAACTCATTAAACATTCCCAATCAGTCAGTGATGAAACCTGAACAATCCCAATTGGTACGCCTGATAGTTAATCACTATCAGATGCCCCTATTTCATTGGCCGCCTCACCCAATGAGATATTAGGTATTCATTTGGATCAATCCCTGATGGATATGACCAGACAAATATTTTAAATCCCCTGAATGTAGTTCCTCCAAAATTTGGGTCAACCGATTTCCAATTCACTTTGCTTTAGGGAATTTTTCCCCTAGTGATACCTGGTAATCTAGCAGGCTGAGAACATGGGCAAAAATCCCAACACATCCCCCATCTTGCCTAGATTTCCAGTGAGAAAAGGACTTAGAATTGAAACACCGCTTCAGACACCTGGTCAAATACTTTATTGGTTTAAGCGGAGTACACTCGTCAATACTCAACGCTGCTCAGGATGACCTTCAGCATACGGCATTCCTCCTCTTCCTCCTCACTACTGCCTACTCAGAGCGCGGTCCCCACGACCTCTTGTCATGCTGGGCTGATCAATTTACTCATGACAATATTTTTCCTAGGATCCTGTTTTCCCCCCGTCAGGGTATATGTCCTGCTGTCATATATAGGCTTCTTGGTCCGGCATCCTCAAATTCCTGATTCTCTCCTCATCCTAGACTGGAGACTCTTGCCATCAATGTTTGTTTCACAGCTTGATTAAGAATACTTATTTATGTTCACCTTTGTTATTTCACTCATAACCTTTTGGCTGTAAGTCATTCTTAATCCTTCCCTTGGAAAGCTTATTTCATTAATTTTATTTCATTAATTTCCTGAAATTAGAGCCTAATGGACTGTAGGGTGCATAATGTCAACTTCTATATAAGTCCAACATCCCCCCACTAGTCTTGTTCATATGTCAAACTTAGAATATCGTTATCAGCAACTTCTGAACAGTCTGTCAGATTCAGACCTCCGCCTCTTCCAGAGGATGAGTCAGGATACTCGTCAGAACCTCTTCTATGGTTCTTCCAGGACTCATATGACTAGTCTGGTGCAAGGGGCTAGTCCTTCTGTCGAGTTATTGTAAATGGTATCCAATCCCACTGAAACTAGGCATGCCATCGGTTTGAATAACTCTTATCTGACTCTTCCCTTACAGTCAATCCCCAAGTTGGACTTTGAAACCCTTATGGATTCAGCTCCTTTCACTGAGGCTCCAAACTTTATCATTGATGCTTCTGGAGGTTATGCCAACTTCTTTAGATTGTTTGTTCCTTGCTGGGTCAGAATTACTCCCCAAGTTCCTCTTCTGACTCAGTCAATTTTACCAACCTGCGGTGCTGTTTTCTGAGCTTTCAATTGGGAACAGCATTCATTCTGAGCTCCCCTATGCTGAACTTGGTGCGCAAGTCACTGAGGCGTTGTCATTAGCGCTGAATCCCTCAGATCTGGACAACCTTCTGGACTGGGATACTGCCATTTATGCTCTCCACTTTGCCAGCCAAGTTCTTCAAAGTTGGTTGAAAAAACTTCCAGCCTCACCTGATTTTCATTGGTCATTCAGCTTCAGCTTCCGCGAAGCCTGTATTCATTGTTTACAGGATGCAATCCGTTCTTTGCACAACTACCTCTTCTCTGGAGCTTCCCATCGCTATCTTCCATTTATGGCGCTTATTGGGGGTATGATTTGAAAACCTCCCTTGAGTATTCCTTCTTTACTGCTGGCTCACATGTCTGGTGTTCTTGATGAGGCCTGTCAGCAGGCACTCAAGACAAATCTTCCGGTGCCAGTGCTTTATTGGGATTACTTGGGGTTATTCACCAATTGCCTCTTCCTTTATTGTTGTTTTCCATCCCACTCCGGGGTTTTGCGTTTGGCATCTTCCAACATATCCATTTCCCTTCCCCTAGTCGCGTTCTCTCAGGGCTTGGCATCAGCTCAACGAATGTGGTTTTGTTTAGGACTCACTCTTACAAGTGTCCAATCGCATATGAAACTTTGATAGGCTATTCCTTCCTACTGCGATCCATTCTCCCTCTCCCAAGAGGCGACATAGGCGAAAATCATCCCATCACTGATGACAATCAATAAAAAATAAAAATTTATAAATATATCGGCTCTCTCTCTTTTTTTCCAATATTTCTTATCAATTTTTTATCTTTATTTCCTTTTTTTTTCTATGGGACTTGACCTTGTTTTGGTTCTGAGGTCCATCTTTTCCCCCAAACTGGATCCTGGGCACTTAAACCTACCAGTTTTCTATGGTTCAGCTGTCCTTTTTTTGGACTTAACCATCTAGATTGGTTCAGAGGTCCTTTTTTCAGACTTGACCTAATCATTAGGACATGACCAACTTAATGGTTCATCAGTCCTTTGGGAACACTTTTTTTACTTTTTTCTTCTATCCACCACTTTAAATACTTAGCATGGACTCGATTTACTACTCTTCCATCCAAGAGATTCTTGGTGGAATAAGCATCAGTCACCATCTTGGCAATTACTTCAAACAGACCCAACCATAACGCATACAACTTGTTTTTTCATCCAAAACCATGTGTATCACAATAGGCGACCCTTTCTCCTATTTGATATTCTTCTAATGGCGGTTGGTTCTTATCATCCATCAATTTTTCTCGTATCCTTTTCTTAAGGTAGTATCAAATGCTTGCAATTGCATATCAATCAGGATACTCATCAGTCAGTTCAGGTATTGTTTGGTATTCATCCCCGATGTAGGTTCTACTACTGAATATAATATCAGTGGTAACGCGGCCTTCCTCCTGTAAAGTAATTCAAATTGCATCTTTCCCATCACCATATGATGACTGATGTAGTAGGCGAATGTCACCGAACTCAGATATGTTCCCCATGCAGAAGTTCTTCCTGAAACCAGCTTCCTCAGCATTGTGGACAGCATCCCATTGATCCATTCTACCAGTACGTTCATATCTGGCTGGTATGGCACTGACATGACTCCCCAGATCCCCATTATTTCGTTTAGCCTCAGGATCACATGGGACGTGAAGTTGGTCCCATTATTGCTCAGTATAACTTGTGACCACCCATGCTGGTATACTACTTGATCCAGGATGAACCTCACAGTATTGGTAGCATCAACTTGGGTTAATGCTTTCATTTTTACCCATCTCATCAGATGATCAATGGCTACTATGATGTATTTCACTCCTCCTGTACACATCGCCAACGGTCCCATCATGTCAATAGACACCATGTGCCATGTAAATCCAGGTCAGACCAGTCAGTATCCAGTTGTATTCTTGTGTGGTTTATGCAGTTGACATTCCACGCAACAAGCCAGATGGTCCACAACATCATATTTAATCAATTCTCAGTAATAATACTGGCAAATATGATTGGTCATTTTCTCAGGCCTCCAAGCCCAACAACCTTATGAGCGGATTGAACAATCGCTGCTCTCTCTGACAGTTTTAGGAATAATAGCCATTTCCCATTTATCATCTTAAATACTTGTCCATCCATAATCTCAGTGTTTTTATCGCTTTTTGAAGCGCACTTTGGATTTCTTGAGTCTCGTCCTCAATTCTTCCTTTGACCATTCTCTGGAATAGCTCATCGACCTGTGGATATACCAATTGGACCATTGGTAACCGTGATAAGCCATCCGCATTCTGGTGAGAAGCCCCCGCTCAGTGGACTATCTCATAATCATAAGCCTAAAGCTTGAGTGCCCATTGGGCCAGTCGTCCTCTCAAGCTCCCACAGATTGTGCAGCCAATGCAACGAAGAGTAGTCCGTCACCACCTTAAAGTGCATTCCATGGACATACACCCAAAACTGTTTATAGGCATAAATGACCGCAAGGCATTCACGCTCAGTTATGGTGTAATTTCTCTCCGTGGCAGAGAGTATCCAGCTCACATATGCCACTGGATGTTTGTACCCAAGTTCATCTACTTGGCTCAGTATGGCGCTGATTGCCATCAATGAAGCATCAGTTTGAATGATAAACTCCCGATCAAAATTCATATTTCAGAATTGGCGAATTTATCAGATACTGGCATAATTCATCAAAAGAGTCCTGGGCCTCTTCATTCCATAAGAATCCTTTTTTTGGATCCTTTAATAAATGAAATAAAGGCTCAGCTATTTAGGCAAAGTCCAAATAAATCTTCTATAGTATCTGACCATCCCAAGGAATACTTGGATGTCTCGGACACTCTTTGGCACAGCCATCTGTTCAATAGCTGCTATCTTCTGGGGTTGCACCTGCAATCCATTTACATTGATCACAAACCCCTGGTATTCAAGCTCCTTCTTGAAGAAGTGGCACTTCTGTAGCTTGATCTTCAGGTTAGCTGTGGACAGTCTCTTAAACACTTCCTCCAAGTGCTGAAGGTGATCAGTAAACGTTCTACTGAACACCTTAATATCATCCAGATATACCAGGATGCACGATAACTTCAGGTCACTTAATATCGCGTCCATGGTCCTCTGGAACGTCACAGGCACTTTACAAAGATCCTGGGACATCCTAATCAGCTGGTATAACCCCTGTGCGGTGATAATTGCACATTTTTCCTGGTCTTCTGCTGGCAAGTTGATCTGCCAGTATCCTGAGATTAGGTCCATTGCAGAGAAATACTTCACGTCTCCTAATCGGTCCAGTGCATCATCAATCCTTGGTAGGGAATACAAATCCTTCTTTGTAATATTATTTAGCCTCCGGTAGTCAATCACTACCCGGTTCAATCTATCTTTATACTTTACAATCAAAACTGGGCTTGCCCAGGGACTTGATGACGGAACTAGAAGCCCATGCCTTACTAGTTTGCTGATCTCATCTTCTTCTTACTGCTTCAGCAACTTTCAATATTTGGATTGGTCTCATTCTTATCAGTAAATATTCTCTGGTGTTGATTTTGTGAATTATGCCTTGCGCGCATCCCAAATCGTGATCATCCTGAGCGAATAATCCCTATATCTCTCAAATAATTTGAGCACCTTATCCTTCTGCCCTTCCAGCAGATCTGCGAGCTGCTCTCAATCAACTAATAATTTGATGCTTTCAGACGCTCCAGCCAGTGATCCCATTTCCTCAAAAGACCTAAATTCATGGAATCATCTCAATTCTGCCATCAGGATTAAATGAATAAATGCAATGATTTGATTTCTCTTAATCTTCATCAGTTTTTTGCTTAAATTCGCCAAGAAAATCATATTTCCCCATGGCCCAGCATAATTATCCCAGGAGCCACCCAAGGCTCCACTCTGGACTTCTTCCAGGGGCTTCCGACCTTTCCATACAACAACTCCAGAATCTCTAGAGTCAACCCTGTTTTGACTATTATCTGCAATCTGGCCAGTATGGTTTTCTCCTTCTTGATCTGCAAAGGAATTCCCCAGTTTTCTGATATTTTGGCCAGCATCTCTCATCGCTTCCTACCAACTAATTGGTACTGAATCAGTATAATGCCATCATTGTATATCAAGTTGGTGAAGTTATTTCTCCGGTTCAACGGAGCTTCACCATTCTTTTGATATACTAATGGTAACGTCTGACCCAGGATGGTCAACATATTATCCTTGAAGTTACATTTAACTCTTTATCTCCGCAGAAACTCCGTTCCAATCAGGATATCATAGTTTTGGTTCGCCAAAACTATCACTGGCATGGATACCACCAATGACCTTAATTGTAGTGGCAGCGCACTATATGCTCCACAGGAAACGGTGGTGTTTGGCCCAGCTGTTCCATATTCCTTCTTGTGTTCCAAGTCCGGAGAGATCTTCATCTTCTTCACCAGCTTGGTTGACACAATGTTGATGGGCGCTCCGCTGTCAACTATAACTCATACCTTTACTCAATGCACCTGAATATCTATATACATAAACTCGGAGTATTGTAATAGGGTATTTACTGAGTGAATTACAGCGTTATTGCTGTATCTATGGTATTATTGGTCTGCGCCAATAATTCAGGAAACGATTCCTTAATCGCGCCAAGGGGAATTGACAGGTTGGCCTCATTTAAGCAAACATTGGTTAACTTATCAGGATACTCAATGGTCCAAATCTTCTCTGCCAGTCGTCAGACATATGGCTGGGCAACCTCCTGAACTATCTTGGGGTCAACCTTCTTCGCCCTGGCTCTGGTCACGGCATTTATGTCCATGTTGACCACTTGATATATTTGATCCTGCTCATCATCCACAAACAGATCACTAATATATATATTTCTTCGTTTAAAATATTGGGAGGAACAGGTTTCTCAGTCGTTATAGACTGTATCTTGTCTAGGCAGCGGGACCTTTTCCCAAATCCTTGGCTACTGTTGTCTCTTTAGCCTGGACCACATTAACTTGATCCTTCAGATTTTTGCAGTGTGCGACGAAATGCCCTTTCCCACCACACTGGAAGCATACCTTTTCTTTCTTGTTTAACCATATGAAATCCTCAGTCTTATTCCCAAGCACAGTTCAGTTAAAAGTCTCCTTTGCTCCTTCGCCTCCCTTTGTGGGATTCAAACTTTGGACCATATTTGACTTGAAGCTTTTATTTGGAGCATCAAACGTTGCTCCCAAAATCTTCAAATTGTCTACCATCAGCGAGGTAGTTATCTCAGTTGCAAATACAGTAGACGTCATTCAATGCAAATTGTGATAGGGCCAAAGGGCCACTTGCAAGGCGATTCTTGCATCAAAGTCATCTAACACCTTCGCTCTGGCCAGGATCTGTGATTCCTGGTAGAATTGTTCTGCAAAGCTTGCAAGAGACTTGTCTTTACAGTATTGAGTTCCCATAAAGACTTGCTTGCATTTTGACATGCAGGTTAAACTGTCAAATTCCTTCATTATTGCTGCTTTAGCCTCAGCATAAAACCAGCTGTCCCCCTCCAGGTGGGGTAACACCAGATTCTGGCAATCTGTGTTCAAGCAGTTCATGACTGTCAACGCCTTCTGACGATCCTCGTATCTGTTTATGTTCATGTCAATTAGTCAGAAAAATGCTGGGGCGTTATCCCAATGGAATGTGGGCAATTTAGGGGTTGCTCTGAATCCCTTGAGTCATTTCAAGCTGATTCTCTCAGTTCAGCTACTCAGCTCACTTGCGGAGTGACTTCAGGCGTCATCTCCAAAATAGCATTGAATGCAGGCAGCATATTTCTTGGGGTATTCATCTTCCCAAGTATCATTTGAGGACTTCCTTCTTTGGCATCACTGGCCATGTCAGACTCACTTGCACTTCTGTGTGCTATCAATTTCTCTATTTCTTTCATTAACTTCTCAATGTCCACACCAAATTTTCTTAGATGAACGCGATACTTCATGTTCCATTTTCAGGAATAGGACCACTCAGATGAGGTCTCCTTCTTTCCTCTTTAACGAGTTTATTTTGCCAAGTAACTCGTTCCCAAAGTTGGCTATGTTGTCAACTCCTTCCTCCACCTTGGCGACTCGTTCTTCTAAGGCTGCAAACTCCTGGTGGTCTACAGAGTTTAAGGCGTTCTGGTTCACTGTGGCGATCTTGGTCCACAACTTGCGCATCTCTTCTTTGTACAACATACTGGATAAATTCTTCTACTTAACTACCCCTGTAGTGAGCACCAACTTGTAAAAATTTTTATCCGTTGGGTTGATTATCGGAGGTCAACCCTAGTAATCTTTCTACTGCACAGGTTCAATTTCCTTGTGCACCTTGCGTTGTAAGAATATATATATATAATCTGATAATAATATGACGACTATTATCCATAGTTGAGTTAGAATTATTTTTTTAGGCTCAACGCTTCAGACAGTATTTCTGATTAATACTTGATATCATACTCATAGGGATTCATTCCCTGTAATCCTTTCCACTCGATCCTTGTTAAGTTCCTCTGATGGCAGTCTCCTTAAGCCCAACAAATAGTTGGCAGCAATCTCTTAGCTGTGGTTCCCTACATCTCTGAATCCCCGCTCAGATCTCTACTCTTCTCTGAGAGTCTACCAATTATTGCCTTCTGCAATAATATCCTTGAGATGTAATCTTCACGCTAGATGCTGATAGTCTAACTATTACCAAATCTTCAATAAACTAATAATGTTCTAAAGTAGTAATCTATACGTATATATGTGTTTTTAACTATGTTTTTTATCTATGTTTTTTAACTATTTTTTATCTGTCTTTATTAGAGTGAATCTTAGGGAATTTATAGGGGATTCGGCCATCTAACCCTCGGTTGACACCTCTTCAATGAAATGGCAGCCATTGCCATTAAATCACCCTTACTTGTCTTGGCAGCGATGGTCTTCCCCATCCTGGCTAGGATTCTGACATTAGACATCCTCAAATCCTCAAACGGAAAGAGTCAGAAATGTGTCTCTAACGTTTTCCTCTTGATCCAAGCGAATTAAACATAATTGGCTAGTGAACTGCTTAGGTAATGGGACTTTTTACCCATTATGGCAGGTTACTTCACCAACCAATTGATTCGCTTGTTGCAGGCAGCATCACTCGCCTCGCAACTCATTAAACATTCTCAATCAGTCAGTGATGAAACCTGAACAATCCCAATTGGTACGCCTGATAGTTAATCACTATCAGATGCCCCTATTTCATAGGCCACTCTGCCCAAAGAGATAATAGGTATTCATCCAGATCAATCCCTGATGGATATGACCTGACAAGTATCCTAAAATCCCCTGAACGTAGTTCCTCCAAAAAGCAGGTCAACTGATTTCCAATTCACTTCGCTTTAGGTAACTTTTCCCCTAGAAATACCAGGTAATATAGCAGGCTGGGAATATGGGCAAAAATCCCAACAGCCAAGAAGAGGATCAGTTTAAAGCTTTATTAAAACCCATTACACACAATATCCTAAATGAGGACATTGCATCAGTGATCTGTTTTTTAGTATTGATGCACAGGACCAGATTTAACAAGTGGTCAACTTAGACGTCACTGCTGTAACCTGAGCTGGAGAAAAGGTGATCTATTCCAAAATAATCAAGGAGGTTGTTCGCCCATATGCGTTACCTAGTGGACAAAAATTTGATCCGCTGAGAATCCTTATGGTTTGGCTGAGGTCATATTAGATGAGGAGAATCTTGAAATCCCCCTAATTGTGATTAAGGAATCATTTTCTGATCTGTCATTGAAAAATAATTCACACTCTTGATTTGGTGAATAATGCCACTATATACTCAGTAAATGCCATTTTTGCAATACTCTGATTGTACATATATTGATATACTGATCAATCAAGTATGGGTGTGGGCGATTATTGACAGATGAGATCTAATTACAATTTGTCTTGACTGAGCTGGTAAAAAAATTAGAATCTCAACTGATTTAGAACATAAGAAGGAATATGAAACCACCAGGCCAAATTTGACTATCTCCTGTGGAGCGTATAGCACACTACCACTGTAATTTGGGTCCCTGGTGGTATCCATCCCAACTATAGTTTTGGCCAATCAAAGATATGATATTCTAATTAGGGCCAAGTTCTTAAGGAAACACGGAGTTAAATGCAACGTAAAGATAATATGTTGACCATATTGGGTCAAACGTTGCCTTTAGTTTATCAGAGAGATGGGTAAAGCTCCATTTATCAGGAGAATAAACTTAATTTATCCAATTTACAACGATGACATTATTTCTATCTGCTACCAATTGGTTGGACGAAAGCAAAGAGAAATGTCAAGTGAAATCCTGGAAAATAGGGGAATTCCTTTACAAAGCAAGACGTTGAACACCATACCACCAGGATCAAAGATTATAGTCAATACAGGATTGACATTAGAGATACCTGAGCTGTTGTATAGAGAGGTCGGCAGCCCATGGAAGAAATCTAATATAGAGCCATGGATGGCGCCTGGGATAGTGATGCCAGGCCATGAAAAACTGAGTTCTCATGGCGAATTTGAGTGAATAAACTGATGAAGATTAAGAATCAGATCAACATATTTGTCCATCTGATCCTGACGGCGGAATCATGAAAATCTATGATTTTGTAATTCTTGCCAGAATGGGATTGCCAACAGGGGCTGCTGAGAGTAATAACTTAATGATTGACGAGAGCAATTCTATGACTTTCTGGAAAGGCAACAAAATGATATGCTTGAACTATTCAAAAAGTATTGGAAAATCTTCACTTAGGATGATCACGATTTTGGATGTGAGAATAAAACAGTCCATACAGTTGACACCAGGGAAAGCTTACTAATACGTATAAGAACAATCCAATGGTTGAAGGCTGCTGAAGTGGGAGTGAAAAAGAAATCAGTAAACTTTTGTAGCATGGACTCCTAGTTCCTTTGTCAAGTCCCTAAGCAATCCCTATCCTGATAGTGAAGAGAAAGGATGTCTCTAATCAGGTGGTGATTGACTATAGAAGGTTAAACAAAATTATAAAAAATGCTTTGTATCCACTACCAAATATTGATGATGGTCTGGATCAATTTGGAGAAGCAAAGTACAACTCCGCAATGGATCTGATATCAGGATATTAGCATAAAGATTTGCTGACAGAAGACTAGAAGTGTGTGATCATCACAGTGCAAGGGTATACCAACTGATTAGGTTGCCCCAATGTCTTTGCAATGCGCCTCCGACGCTCCAAAGGGCCATGGACATAATATTGAATGACTTTAAGTTTTCATGCGTCCTGATGTACTTGGACGATATAAATGTTCAGTAGGACCTTTACTGACCATTTGCACCACTTGGAAGAAGTCTTCAAGTGACTGTCCGCAGCTAACCTGAATATTAAGTCAAGGAAGTGCCATTTTTAAAAGAGTTAAAAATATCTGGGGGTTCATCACTAAATACAGTGGGCTGCATCTGCAAACCCAGAAATTGAAGCCATAGAGCGGATGGCCATCCTGAGAAGTGTCCGAGCTATCCAAGTGTTCCCTGGAAAGGTTGGATATTACCAAAGATTTATATGGGATTTTGTGAAAATTGCTGAGCCCCTGTTTCATTTGCTGAAGGATACAAAGAAAGGATTGTACAGAATGAAGAGGCTTATGATTCTTTTGATGATTTACATTAGTATCTGATAAATTTGCAATTTTTGAAATATCTGAATTTCAATCTTGAGCTTATAGTACAGACTGATACTTCATTAATCGGCTTTGGCAACATCCTGAGTCAAATAGATGAACTCAGGGATGAGCATCCGGTAGCTTATGTGAGCTGGACATTGTCAGCAGCCAAATGGAATTAAACCATTACTGAGAGTGAATATTTGTGGTAATTTATGCTTTTAAGCAGCTTTGGGTGCATATTTATGGCATGCATTTTAAAGTGGTAATAGCTCACTCCTCCCTGCGTTGGCTGCACAACCTTATAGATCTAGAAGGACATCTGGCCTAATATTCACTGAAGCTTCAATCTTACAACTTTAAGATATTTCACTGAGTGGGAGCTTTCATCAAAATATGGATGGCTTATTAAGGTTGTGAATGGTCCAAATGGTATACCAACAGGCTGATGAGATGTTTCAAAGAATAGTCAATGGAGAAATTAGGAATGAGCCCCAAGAGTTTCAAAGTGAGCTTCAAAAAGTGATGGAAAACACTGAGACCAAGGATGGACAAGTATTCAAGACAATTGCAGAAAATGACTATTATTCCTGAACTGTTGAATGAGAAGCTATAGTTTAATATGCTAATAAGGTTGTCAGGCATGGGATGCCTGAGAAAGACAACTGACCACATTTTCCAGTATTATTACTGGAAGTCTATCAATTATGATGTGGCCAAATATCTGGCTTGCTGCGTGGAGTGACAGTTGCACAAACCACATAATAACACAACCAGATATTGAATAGTCCATCCTAGATTTTCCTGGCATATGGTGTCCATTGACAAGATGGGACCGTGATTATGAGCACAGGGGTGTCAAATACATTTATAGTTATGATCAATCATCTGACTAAATGGGATGATACTAAGGCTTTGGCAAAAGTGGATGCAAAAAGTACTACACAGTTTATCCTGGATTAAGTCATATATTGCCATGGATGCCCGCAAGTCATGTTTAGTGAAAACTGAATGGATTCACGTCCCACGTAATCCCAAGGTTAACAAAATTATGGGGATCTGGGGATTCATATTAGTACCTTACCAGCAAGAGATGAATGGACTGGTAGAACGAGTGTATGGAACTCTGACCGCAATACTGAGGAAGCTGGTTGCTGGAAAACCTTCCGCCTGGCAGACTTACCTAATTAAGGTGACATTTTCATATAATATTAGTCACCATATGGCGACAAGAAAAACGCCATTTGAATTGCTGTATGGAAGGAAGGCCGCATTACCACCAATTCTATATTTGGTGGTTGAACCTACGTTGGGGATGAGTTCTAAAAAGTACCTAATATGAATTTTGAATGTCCTTATTGAAATGCAGTTGGAAGCATTTGATACATCCTTAAAGAAAAAAATCAAGGCCAAGATGACAGATAATAAGAACTGACTGGAATAATCTATATACCTTTTAGGCGATAGAGTAATCTATTGCGACATGCTTGGCTTTTGACAAAGAAATAAACTAGATGCACTGTGGCTGGGTCCATTTGAGATTTTTGTTAAGATGGTGATGGATGCATAATCCATCAAAACCTTACGGATGGAAGAATTGTTAATTGGGTCAATGATAAGTATTTTAACAATGTATCCAAGAAAAAATAATAAGAGCTTTTTATGAAGGATTGCTGAACTATTGAGATATTTATGTCCTGTAAAATTTTGGTTAGGTTCTAAATAAGAACGCTGAACCAAAATAAATGGTTAAGGCTTAAAAAGACCTCTGAACCATGAAATCTGGTGGGTCAGATTATACCTAGGAACCAGTTTTGTGGAATAATGATTAAAACGATGGACTGCTAAAAAGAATAAAGGTCATGTACCATATAAAAATACGAAAAGTATAATAAAAAAACTGAAAATATATAAAAATGAGAAGATGGGATCAAACCATAAAGATTAAATATTATATAATTTTTTACTAGTTATCCTCACCTTAAGTATGATTCCAACTTTGTCGCCTCTTGGGGGAGGGAGGATGTATTGCAGTAGGAGTAAGTACACTGTAAAATCTATTTGAGGTTTAACGCTAGCAAAAGCTAGACCTACTCGAAGCCATTTTTGTTGATCAGAGGCTGAACCCTGAAAAAACGTGACAAGGGGAAGAGAGATTGGGATTTTGGTACTTGCCAAATGTGATACTCTGGATTTGGGAGGGAAGCAACAGAAAAAAGAGGAAGTCAGTGAATAACCCTGAAAAGTCCTGATATGTCACTGGAGATGAAAGATTAGTCTTAAGTGCTTATTGACAGGCTTCGTCAAGAATGTTGGACATATGGGCTGGCATAGAGCAAGGGATACTAGGAGGAGGTTGCCATGTCATGTCCCCAATCAGAGCCAAAGGAGAGAGGTATTGATGAAAAGCTCCAGAAATGAGTTAGTCATGCAAGAAGCAAATACCATCCTGATGTGACGACTATGAGCTTCATGGATTTGAAAGCTGAATTAATGATGGAATTATAGGGAGGTCTGAAGCTATGTTGTCTAACTTTGAAGAACTTGGCCAACTAAATGAAAAGCATAGCTGCAACATCTTGATCTAAGTTGCTTGAGAGATTAGAGGTGTTCAGAAAAATAGAGAAAGCCTTGGCTACTTGGTTCCTTATTTATGCGTAGGAGAGCTAAAAATGTTTGCAATTTCTGATAGCTAGTTCAGTTGAAAGAACATCTGATTTATAATATAGCTGAGTCAGAAAAAGGAACTCAGGAAGCAAGATGGATCCAGCACAAAACGAGTGACAAATATTAAATGGCATTGTTTCAGGAGGCCTGACAATTATAATAGGATTATTCACAAAAGGAGCCAAATCTAGTAGAGTATTGAGGTCGAATTCAGGAACCAATGGAAGAGGAAGAATTAGCTGCAATCCGTTTGACATGGTCACTATTCTGGTTTCATAAGGATCAGATAACATTTCTGGTAATTCAACAGATGGACTAACTACATGAGCATGACTTGGAAGATGTATTCTAGGAGGACCCTTGTATAAAGATCTCTCTGAGCAGAACAACTCATCAATTGGAAGAGACAGGCATCTTTAGCGGAAAGATTGTCAAGATATTGCTGATACCAAATAATTGAATTTGACATATGAGCTTTATGAGATGGGGAATTCATACTTTTTTATAATGGTTGACATTATCCAATTCAGTGTAGATTACACTCTTATTTTTTAAATTTTGGCGCAATTAATTTCTAATCTTGTAAAAAAGCTCTTTAAAAGAAAAAAAATAAAAGAATGATATGAGCAAAAAAATTTATTAAGAGAAAATAAATTATAATAAAAGCAGAGCTTTTCTTTCCCATAATGATAACATCAGTTACTGAGATTCGATTTGAGCGGATAGATTTTGATAATCACACAGGTGAGATGGGCGAATTTAATAAAACCCAACAAAACTGGGCGAAAGTCATATTTGGGCAATGGCCAAAACAGTGCACCCAAGTGCAAAAAACTCCCTGGAGGGGGACCGGGAGCCAACGCCACCAAAAACCCCAAACATAAACACCACCTGGGTTTGTAGAGTTTACCAAAAAACTAATACATTGAAATACAGTACGCACAGCCCCTATCAAAAGTGGAACACGGGCTCTAACTTTTCTTAGGGGTCAATTCCCCAACTCTGTGGGAGAATGTAGGTGAGGCACAGGCCTCCCTCTTTCCCCACGCGGTATAAATTACCACCCACACCATCCACAGTGGCTGGATTGATATGGGTTTCAAAACTGAAGAGGAAGCAGATGCCGCAGCAAAAGTCTGTGTCAAAATAGCCCTCACCAAGGGCAAACGAATTGTGCGCATCACAAGCACCAGATGGAACAAAGCAAACACTTTGTTCATCTCATTCGACTTGTTTCCCACCAACCTCCCCATAAGCTAATCAAGGAAGAGCTCCAATTTGGCCTTCAAAGCTATGGAGAAAATAAAACAACTAGAACTACAGCGTCTCCACCTGATGCTGAACCTTTGCACAGGAAAGGCAATCGCTGTAATTGACCCAGTCCCCAAAATGGCCGCAAATTTAACCAAAATCCCATGCACCGCAGTATTTAACCTCCCAGATGGGGGAGTGTCAAAACCTTTCCATGTCACACCGGAACATGCACCACCCATCTGCAACCTTTGCACCGCACTGGGGCACAAGGAGCATGTATGCCCTGTGAAGAAGGACATCATGGCCCCAGACTTTTGTGATGACGCTATGGACAAAGATGAGGATTCCTTCAGATGAATGGCTAACGCCAACCACACTTTCCTCCGGGGAGAGGATGGTCACTATGTCCTCATCAACCCAATATGACCTAAATTATGCAAACAGGTGCAGAAGGCCTGCAAGTGGGTAGCAGCCAAGGCCTCAATCTCTCGCGACCTCCTCCATCGACCCAAACCAAATCCAGTTGGACAGAGAGGAAATTGGCTGAACCAGCCAATCAGAAACAAATTCTCAAGCTGGAGCAACTATGGAGGATGTGATACGAGCCAAACAGTCAGATTGGATAATCATGCAAAAAAAATTTAACCAATCTGACAGAATCACCATGTGATCCCAATAAAATAAACTTACCAGGACATTTTGCATCCACTATGGATGGGCCAACAGGGCCCAGAGCGCCAAAATCAAACCCCAAAACATTAGAAACAAATCAGCGCACCAATTCAAATTAAACAAAATCACGTGCGGAAAAGCTTAATACAATCCTCAGATCTAACATTACTTGCACAAAATCATAATAAGGTAAGGAGCTGGAAGCCTCAGAGTGGACTGGCCCAATCACACGGAGCAAGTCCAAGGCAATGAGCGGGGGATTAGGGCTGGAAGGCCAGCCAAACCGCTCCTGAGGCGCCGCAGGCATCTCAGTATCAATAGGGATGCTAAACATCACAGGAACCAGGGCTCAAGCATCCCAAGCCAAAAAACTGGACTTCCTGAGCAAATCCCTGATAGACATCTTGGCCATCCAAGAGACCCACTGTCTACAGGGGGAAGAGGGATCCTGGGCGGCCAGGGTCTCACCGTCCCAGTCAATATGGACATCCCACTGTGGGGTGGTCATCCATAATAATAACAAGAAATTTAAACTCATCAAATCTTCCTCGCACTTAGATGGCCGCGTCCTAATCACAAGTATCACAAACCAAGAGACCACACTATCAATAGCCTGTATCTATGCACCATGCACCTCATCCAAGAGGAAACAATTCCTCAAATCCATCCCAACACTCAACCCTTCACCGGATACTATCCTGTTGGGCGACTTTAACTGTTGGCCTGATCCCACTATGGACTGATGGCCCAACCTCAGGGGATACCCACTGGGACACTCCTAGTTCCATGTGATGAATGCATCCCTTGGCCTGTATGACACCCTCCCCCCAGGTCTCCACTACTTCCCCACATGACCCACCCCAGCATATGCGAGGGTACACTCATCTCGATGAGCTGCATTGACCACATCCTCATACCAAAATCCTGTCACTTGTTCATAGCTAACTTCGCCACTTAAAAAATTAATTTTTCCGACCATCATCTAGTTTTGGTGCATTACATGCAAACCAGGAAATAATGTGAACAACGTCCTGGAGGAAGCTATACCCAGAGAATATAAAGCCCCCAAAATTTTCAACTGGTTTGAGCACAAAGCTTTAGACCCAAAATTCACTGCCCCATTCACATCGGATCCCATCAAATCTTAGGAAAAATTCAAATCTGAACTAAAAAACAAGAGCCACCATATTGCTTCGTGAAAATACACCGTGGATACCGCCACAATCAGATGCACCCTGGCGGAACTCAACCACCTTAAACTCAATACCCCAAAAACTAGATACAGCCGTAACTGGGGGCGCAAATGGGCAACAATTTCCGCACGCCTTAACGCCCTCATCCATGTACACCAACACAGAATCAAAGTATCATGGAAAGGTAAGCACATAAAAGAAGGTAAAACCTGCTCAACGTTCTTCTTCTGCCACTACCACTCCTGAGGCAACCTGACCCAGTGCGCACAGGTCCGCAAAGCTGACGGAACAGTGGCAACTGACCCAACTGAGGTCAAGGTGGAAATCCACCGCTACTACACCAAACTGTACCATGACACCCCATCTGACCCCCAAAAAATAAAAAAATTACACTCTGCGGAATACAGAGTGCACCGCTAAACTATAGTCTCCTAAACCTGATAACGCAGGAGGATCTCTGGAATACAGTCTGCGGTGCACCACGTAGGAAATGCCCAGGCCCTAATGGGATACCCTACAAATTTTTTATAAAAAATACTTTAAACAGATCGCCCCCCACCTCCTAGCATCTATGAACCAGTGCTTTCTGGAGACCCGTCTCCTGCCATGAGGCCAGGACTCCTATGTCATTACCCTATTCAAAAAGGGCGACAAACTGGACCTGGCCAATTGGCGCCCAATAGCACTCTCAAATACTGACACTAAACTACTCACAAAAATACTAGCCACCAGACTGGGAGCACTAGCATCAAAAGCCCTATCACCCAACCAATTTGTTTTTACACCAGGGTGCTCCATCTGATCTAACATACACTCCATCGCCAATGTATGCCAATCCAAAGAGATGGGTGCCCTGGTCCACCTTGACCAGGAGAAGGCGTATACCCCGCGTTAGCTGGCCATGCTTAAAAGAGTGCCTACATGCTATCAACCTCCCACCCAGGTTCATCAACTGGGCAATGCTCCTCACGGAATCCGCATCAATGGCGGTATGTGGCCCTGGCTTCCTGACTGACAGTATCACCCCACGCAGAGGAATCAAGCAAAGGGACCCCCTCAGCTCGCTAATGTACAACTTCAGATTTGACCCACTCCTCCACCTTGCCTACTCACGCCTCAGGGGCATAACTGCGCTAGCCCAGCCCCCAGTCAAGATACTAGCCTTTGAGGATGACTGTGTAACAGGCATAGCTGACAACAGCGACGTCTGACAGCCGGCGCGCACCCTAGAGGAATACTCCATGGTGAGTAGTGCATTGCTTAATAAGCGGAAAACCGAATTTAGCCTCCTTGGCAAATACACCACCAACTGGATCACATCCCCCACCACACACAACCCAAGACACAAAAACTCACTCGCCCTACCCTTTGCATCACCCCCCACCACTACCCCTGTCCACCACCTTGGGATATGGTTGGAAACAGGGGGAATGCAAATGAGATGATCAAAAATAACCTGATACAACGGATATCCAACAGAATCGCCTCACTCAAGGGTAGATCCCCCATGTTAATGGGGCGAGTGCAGTTGCCAACTCGCTCATCCTCCCAATGCTGTGGTTCCCCGCACATGCGATCCCCTTCTCACTCACCTTTATAACGTCTATCTGTGCACTCATCCAGGGTTGGCTGTGGCCTGGATCCCGCCCACCAGTCCGGGTTGAAATTCTGTATGGCCCACACTCCAGCGGATGCATGGGGCTGATAGATTTTGAGAATGATGCAAACCACATCCTGGGCACCTGGATAGGGAAGTGCTAACCCCATACCCCCGCAACAGCACTGGTCCAGGGCAGCGAGGGCCAACTCCACGCGGGCACTCAAAATACCTAACCCACACCACCCTTCCAGATTACTAATGTACCTTGCTAACTGCCCCAATGCAATGGCCCACATGGAACCCCCTCACTTTAAGCGGCTCCTCCAAAAAATCCGCCACATGGGGTGGACCGTCATTACCACTGGTACAGTGCAGGGAAGGGGACGACTCAGACCCCACTTTTTGTTATAAAAGCCAGAAGACCACCCCCAAAAGATATACTCAACATGACCCCATTCATCGCCAGAGTCGACTACCTAGATGCTTTGGATATCCCCTACAACCTAACCACACAAAAGGCAATATTGATGATGACGCACCATCCACTCCTCCAGCTGAGGGTAAGAACCAACACCTGGCGCTGCCAAAGAAGGACCTGCAGAACGGCGGACCACACCCACTCCCTCCATGCAACCTGCGCAGTATGTGGAGGAGAGGGCTCCCTACACCACTGCCTAGAAACCTGCCCCAGTCCAAAGCCATATGGCGAGAAGTCGCACGCCTGCTCAAGATCCAAGATGGCCAGGATTTCTCTATCTCAAAGAGCCTCCTTGCAATCTGACTTACGTCCCCAATCCCATCCACCCTGCGCTCCCTATTGATACCCATTGCAATGTGGACGATCCACACTTATTGCCTTTGATGCGTTTAAGGGCACGGTCCCTACTATCCATGGGGTTGTCAATAGGTTCCACGTCCACTTACTGGAGCATTTCAAAGCCTGGCTCTATGGGTATATGAGGCCAAGACAACAGAGACTCATAAACTCATGGTTCCTGCTCTGGTTCCTTACACGGACCCCTTCCTTAAAACCTGCCTCATAGTGGGGGCAACCCCCTTGGAGTAGAGCACCAATCCCCCCATACCTGGAGGTCCCATCTGGCAACAGGGGTAAACTATGTACCCCTGGGGTGCCCAATCATATCTAGTC
Organism: Massospora cicadina; assembly: GCA_022478985.1. Taxonomy (NCBI): domain Eukaryota; kingdom Fungi; phylum Entomophthoromycota; class Entomophthoromycetes; order Entomophthorales; family Entomophthoraceae; genus Massospora; species Massospora cicadina. Next base: position 21,976 of record JAKSZP010002687.1, read on the forward strand.
ATTGCTTTTCTTCACTACCCTATTATTTCTACACATATATTGGTAATGCCCGTCCCCTGGTCGGTTTTCCTCAGTTAATAAAATAAAATATTATAATAGCAAATATATTTAATCATTCTTATTTTGCCATGAGAAAGACATCAATGGTAGTGACCTCCTGTCAAGGATGAGGAGGGAGATCAGGAAACCAAAGATGGTGAACCAAGACCCTGAATATGACAATGAGGTCATATGCCATGACCAGGTAGAAAACTGGCTTCTTGGAACTAGCATCATCAGGAGTAAATTGACTAGACCAGCATGGAAGCGGGTTGTGAGGACTGCACTCTGAGGGGGCAGTACATATGAAGAAAAGAAAGTGAACCGCATGCCAAAGGTTTTCTTGAGCAGTGTTGAGTGCAGATTGGCTGTGCTCCACTGGAACTAAGAAGTATATGACCTGGGTCCAAGGCAGAATTCACCTGACCCAATCCTATTTTTTAATGGAAATCTAGGCAAGAGGGGGATGTGTTGGATTTTTTGCTCAACTTTCCAGCTTCCTAGTCTATCTGCTGGTTTGCTAAAGTTAAGTCCCAATATCAAATGAATTGGAATTGGTTGACCTCGATTTTGGATAATAATGTCTACAGATTTTGAGTAATTTGATGGGGTTATATCCATTGGAGATCAATCTATGTAAATTATTAAGATATCATTAGGCAGAGTTGCTGACGAAATTGGAGCATTTTATAGTTGATTGTTGATAGATATCAGGTGTAACAATTAGGAATAATCAGGTTTCATAAACTGATTGGAAATTAAATCAACCGTTGTGAGGAAAGTGATACGCCTGCAACTAGCCTATTAATCATTTGGTTCATGACCTGCCATAATGGGTAATAAGTCCCAATAACTAATCAGGTCGCTCGCCAAATATGGTTGGTTCACCGGGATCAAGTGAAAAATGTTAGGGACACATTTTATGGCTCTTTCTATTTTAGATCTCTGGGATTTCTGATGTAGGAATCCCTAACCTAATGAATAAGACTACCGCTGGTAGAGTCATCATAGGGAGATTCAATGGCAACGCTGCCATTTCATGGCTGAAGCGCCAACCAAGGAGCTACGCGCTGAATTCCCCCTATGTATTTCTTAGTAACTCAACAATAAAGCAGTAATTATCGGATCATACATTAAAATCAAGTTCTATTCATCTTCAGTTATTTATTGTTGTAGTATACAATAATTGTGGACTCCTTTGTAGGTATAAAGAGTAAGGATTGGATATCCTTAGTAGAGAAACATGCCTTTAATGTAGATCTCCGCTGACTCAATGTGATGAGAACTAGGGCCAGAACCTCTGAATTTGAGGGTGAATTAAGTTCAGCTGGAATAGGGAAGAAGTCCATAAGTGTCAAATCAGTATTTAGTGGATTATTCCAATTTTGCGCAGGGCCACCTCTGATTTAATTTTTCAACTAAGGATATGGTCATCATATTATTATCACTCATATATATCTATCAAGCAACGTAGATTGTTCACATACCAAACCGGCGCAGTTAACTTCTGGGAAGTATCAGTCAAGCCAGTTCTTAAAATTTGGGGCTATTAATCCCAGTTTATAAGGGGGTCTACTCCATTTGAATCAGTTCCAGACAACATTCACTAACATCACAATCATTCTTATTAGAAAATCTCCTCTGATGCTACCCTTTGTAGCATCAATTGATTTTGAAAACATGACTGTGGGACTAAGGGTTTTAGACCACTTGTCACTGTTTTTTAAGCCAGGAAACCTGAAGATCCAGGGTGCTAGATTATAAGATTTTACTTTCCCTGGCTGGAAAGTCTTCACTCAGGATAAGTTCCTTGAGTGGTATTACTAGCCATTATTTTATCCTTAAATATATAGAAGTAGGCAAATTAAAATAAAAATGGCAAAAATATAGTAATCTTTACTTTCTTAGAATAGATTATAAAGGATATCAGGGAATTTTAGTAAAACTTCAAGCAGTCCAAGATAAGATCTATACTTGTTACCAATTGAGGATCTTGCAGCAGGCTGGTCATTTTGGTCAAATAGGATTTTCTCGCTGCATGGATTGGATCAAACCCCAAGATTAGAAAGCTTCAATGTAGCAATAATTGCCCGCATAAAATTATGTCAATCCCCTATATTGAAAGCCATTAATTTCGTAAAAGATCATCCCCAAAAAAATGTTTGGGCTGTTTGGTCAGATTGAAATTAATTCCCTTTGGCCAAAACATCCGAATCTTCAATTTAAGTGGAATCCTGACAACGCCCCCCTCTAGATCTTGTGGTGGGGGAAAGGGCGGAGAAAACGATTATGTATGCAATTAACTATAGTACCCTGAACGATTTTTATAATTGATTGTTTGTTGCCCCACTTATAAATGACTCTGTTGAACCCTGACCAGTTGGTGTTTTTTTTTATCATGACCTTCCACCTGATGGTAGTAGAAAAGGACTAATTCACCCAGTTGGAAGGTGTGCAGAGGTTCATGCTTGTCATTAAAAAACTTGTTTCTCTACGTGTGGTAGCAGATATGTTCTCGAAGCCAGGGTTGAAATCAGATAATTTCATTAGCAATACTTTACATAGTGACTTCAGGGACTTTGGGGGAGGCTAAGTCAAGCATAGGGTGCGCTTTGGAAGGCAGCTGGCCATTTTTTCCATATAACGCTTGGAAGGCCGGCGTTTTAATTATTCGATGATAGCTGATCCTATAGGCCAGAATTTCACTAGGCAAATATTGGGGCCAATTAGGGGGTCAGTCATAGCCATTTTCCGGAGGGATGCAGTTAGAGTACCATTTTCCTGTTCAATCATTCTATTGGTTGCAGGATGGTAGGGGGTGGAAATTACATGAGTTCTTCCCATCAGTTCAGCTAAATCTTTCACCAGCGACAATCAGAAGTTTTTCTCATTATTGGAAAAAATTAATTTGGGGCACCCATGCTGGGTGATAATTCATATATATAAATACGTGGTGGTAGATTTCGAAAAGCAGAGGGTAGTGATACAGCTTCAATCCACCTAGTTAAATGATCCACTGCTAGGAGGAGGAACTGGTGACTATTAAAGGCTTGAGGGAGAGGTCCCACAACATCACAATTCTAGTATGGAAGGGTTCACAGAGTGGAACCACTGGATGTTGAAATTGGGGATTAAGTCCGCTTGACTTCTACATACCAGGCAGGACTCTAATACATCTTGTATGGAAACAAGCATTCCTTCCCAGTATCATTAACTTGAGCCACCAGTAAGTTTTCCAGATTACCCGTGGCTGACTTGCCAATGTCCCTCTAATATGATGTTGTCCAAGCTGATGGTCATATATAGGGTAACCATTCCTGATATATGAGTTTGTACAGCTTACTCTTTATAACTTTAATGTTTGACAAGTTTTTATTAATTATTTTTGAAGGGTCAGGGATTTATCTTTCCATAAATGTGATTGGGTTAAGAGGTCATATAGTCAATCCACCTCAGGTTCAGTTAGAGTTAATATGGGGAGCCTGGATAAGCAATAAGCATTTTGGTGGATGGGCCCTGGTCAATGAATAATGGAAAAGTCATAATTTTGAAGTATTAACGCCAATCGGGGTAACTCCCTTCAGGATCCTTCATTTGCAGTAGCCATCACAAGGAAGCGTGATTGGTAATTGAAGTAAAATGATTCCATATTAGTAGGGTTGAAAATGCTTAATAACTTGTAGGACCGCCAAGCATTTGCATTCTGTAACACTATGTTGCATTCAGCTCTAGTTAAAGTTTTGCTATAGTAGGCGATGGGATGGTCCACTAAGTTTTTATTGTGCTGAGATAATATAGCTTTGATAGCTATATCACTAGCATTAGTAAAAAGTAGAAAATGTTATTAAATTTGGGATGTATAAGTGCTGGTGATGGTCGAGAGCTGTGTGTAATAAATCAAAGGCCTGCTGTTGCTCTTCTTTTCATAGGAACGGTACACCCTTCTTCAATAAATATACTAGAGGCTCAAAGGCGTTGACAAAATGGGGAATAAACTGACGTTAGTATCACACCATCCACAAAAAAACCTGTACGTCTCATTGGGATTTAGGGGAATATTAGAAATGGGAAGAACCTTATTGTCCATCGTGGATATTCCAGCTTTACCTACCTTATGTCCCTAAAAATCCATTTTGTTTTAAAAGAAGGAGCATTTTGACGGCTTCAGCTTTACCTAGGCATGCCTTAACCTCTGGAAATATTTCCTGAGATGATCTATGTGCTCAGTAAAAGTTATCAAAAAGCAATAATATTGTCTAAATAAACTAGCACACATGAACGTTTCAAGTCACCAAAAAGTCCGTGCATGGTTTGAGGGAAGGTAGCGGGGCATTACATAATCCCTGAGGCATTTGAGTGGGCTTCAATAGTCCTTCACATGAAATGAGGGCACATTTTTCACGACCTTCCAGTGAAAAATCAATTTTTCAGTATTCTCTGGTATGATCCATAGCTGTAAAATAGTGGTAATCTGAAATCAAGTGTAACGAATCACATATGTGGCAGTGATAGCTGTCTTTTATATGATGGAATTTAGGCGGTGATAATCCATGATAACACGGTTTCCACCATTTTTTCCCAATTAATAGGAGTGAGGAAGACCTTCAGCTTTAGAGGCACAAATAATCTGGCCTCCAACGGTTGCTATAACACTAAGGCCACTTGAGTTTCCTCACTTTATATTTTCTGTATGGCTGTAGTTTGAATAAAGTAATCCTTTGTCACAATTTGATAGGTTACCCCAATATTCCCAAAGTCACCTGCTCTCAAGAAAATATTGCAATACTCCTCAAGGAGGGTGTCAGGAGAACAATATAACTCTTCAAATCCCAGCGTGGTGGTGCTCAGCATACAGGGCCAACGCCAGGGAACTAGGGGTCATCTTCATAATTAAATAGCCCATAAAAGGGTGCTTGAGATGAAGTGACACAAGGCAAGGGTGTTTAGCAGTTATTGTAAAAGTAAATTGAGCTATCCACAAAACTTGGCCGTGATAAAGTGGGTTGTTACTAACCAAGTTTAGTACAGGGGTGAAGTGCACTGGTGACCAGGTTTGGAGGGAACCTGGTAGGACCAGCGATGTACCAGAGGCTGTGATAATTATATATAAAACAAATTGGCTAACACATCACAACTCCTACTTGAAGAGGTCTGTGCACAGGTGCGCCCAAGTCAGCATATATGAAAAAACGTAAAACGACTATGGGGTTTATTGTGAAAAGGTGACCAAAAAGAAATGTTGTTATCAAGCAATGATACTTAAGTCAACTCAGTAGAACTTTAGATTGGCGGGAGTGGTACCAAGCCATGGTGAACCAATAGGCGCACACTACCATCCAAAAGGGTCACATACCTAAAAATTGATTTTACTCAGGTAATCAACTGAAGTTGAACCCAATCTGGGCTCACAGTTTTGTAGATGGAATTGGTTTTTAGCCCCCATTCTCCAATCAACTAAATTGTCCCATCATCATTTAGTTTGAAAACCGTTCATTTTAGCTCTAGAGCTGAAACTGGGGGCTGGGCTTTTGGCACCTCATTTTTACCAACCTGGGCGTACCTAGCCTGTACCCAGCGTTGATCCAAGGTGTGTTTGAGATCAGGAAGGGCCTGAAGTTTCACCTTCTGGACCTCCTGCCACCCAGCCTTGTCCCTGTTATTGGTACCTATATAAAGTCATTTAAACATGACAGAGGCCTTCCACATTCCAGTATTCAATAATAGAGATTGTATCCAATTTTACTTACAACCAGAGCTATTGTGGGTAGGAGATCAAACCCTAAATCTTGTAAGGAGCCAAGACAACTCACGTCAGCAATATTTTCAATGGGACATAGTTTTACGTAAGCAATAGGGGCATGCCAAGGGACTTGGAGGGTTTGGTTCGTTAGATTCTCTAAAAAGACAAAGATAACTTTCGCATGAGCAGGATCCAGAATCCCCAGCCAGGTCAACGCTTCTTTGATTGAAGGGTTTAATTGTCTATTTAGCTCCAAAATTTTATTAGAAGGGGTGAGAACTTTGATCACCATATCCACAATTACTTGTGAGCCTGAGGGTATTGTAATAGGATGGGGGCATACAAAGGGATCCCATCTTTGGCGTCCAAAGCCTCAGTCGATATCTTGGTTTTTCTTATAAGTCTTGATATTTGGCTTTACAATTAGAGGACTGATATTTGAGGAGGCAGGTTTGTTTTCTGGGGCTCCTTTACGCTTGACCAGGAGTTCAAATATCAACTGAATCTGATACTCATATAGTGAAAGGTACTTTTATATGTTTGAAGATGTAATTGAACTCCTAAATCAGTTGGACTCCAATAAGCAACTCGTAATTATCATTTTAATGCAATAATGAGGGCTTAATTAGAAGCTTTCCAAATTGGAGAGGTAAGGATGAATACACCATGATTGCTTTAGTTTTAAAATTACCGGCCGCCCCATATTCAGCATCATGGCTCAAGTCTGGAGCCATCTTTATTTCTTAATAAGTCGGGAGGATATAAAATTAATCATTGAGTTAGTATCAATTATCATCAAGACTTTAACCTTATGAACAACTACCTCTACTCGAGCCACCAAAGAGCCAAACTGAGATTTTTGGCTAGTAAACTTTAATGGGGGAGCTTAAGTGAAGCAAGCGTAGGGTTTTGCCACATCTAAACTCATGGATGTTCAAAGCCAATAAAGGTTTTATCTACCAGCACTTGGCTTCCCATAGAGGAACTTACAATAAGAATTGTTTGGTAACTGACCAACATAAAAATAAGAAAGCTGAAGATCTTTTATTCCTTGGATAGAAAGGGGTACGTTGACTTCTGCAGGCGCAAAAAACACAAAGCATATTGAGAGCCTGGCATGGAACAAGAGCTAATACAAGGGTCCTGAGGCACATGATTGTAGTCAGTATAGGAAGCCTCCTGCCCTATACTGACTGTTATTTTGCCTAACTACGCTTGAAGATGTAACAAGTGTCTACAATATGACTGTTCCTCTTGAAAAAAGTGAATAATAATTCGGGGGCAGTCAAATTGGGATGGTTTATCACTAACAATTGCTCCTAGGGATTATTATTAAAAAAACGAGGAGTCCCAGTGGGTTTGAGTAGACAGCCAAAATCTCCACAATGGCTTCTTCTATATGGAGGAGAGACGTCCAGTCATACTTCAATGCTATAAGATATAGTAGAATATTAGACATATTAAAGGCCAAAAATGAAGCAGTGATAGCGTTATTAAAGTAAAATCTAAGGCAACCAACGTTTGAGCCTCAAGGTAAAAATATACAGCGAACTCAGTGATGGTTATCTCCTGATTAAGGCTTATGCCCATAAAAGTTTGCTTTTGGTTAATAATGTTAGTCGCTCCCAAATTCCTGAAAAAAGGCAGACTTGGCGTCATCCCAAGTCTGTCAATGCATTAGATGAGACAGCATAGTGTCTTGAGCTATGCGACTAAGACAGTAAGTAGGTGTTTGATCCATCGAGTGTTGGTGGCTTCTTACATATCACTTTCATAACAAAATAGGAAAGAGAAGATGCTCCCTTCTCAAGGGGACGTACTGCTCTTTAGAAGACAGTTTGAACATGCATTAGGGGGGTTAACGGCTGAACTATGTGAACTGACACTATGAAAAGTTTTTATCTAAAGAGTAACTAATATTGCTGGAAGATTTGTAAGGTTGGAGGGCGACCACTTAATTCTGTAAGGCGTTAATATCTTAAAGTATTGAATCTACCCAATCATGGGCGGCACAAAGGGCCAATTTTGATGTGAAAAGAGGGGTTAACTGACAAAACTTACTTTTAAGCTTGGTTGTCGCATCTCAAAGTTTGAGTTGGTGTTGCTCAGGGCGAGAATTCTTTGCTTCATCCCACACATCATAGCTGGTAATTTTTTCCAAGTGATTAAGGTGTTCCTGATCTAAAGAGGGATCTGACGCCAAATCGTTATTGTTCATCATACTAATTGCACTTTGAACGTCAGGGTATAACTGGTAGGGAGCAACAGTTTTGTTATGACTAAGGGGCTTAAGACCACTTGTCCTTTTAATTTTTAGGCCATGAAGCTTGAAGATCCTGAGTGCTAGATTATAAGACTTTTCTATTCTTGGCCATAAAGTCTTCACTCAGTTAAGTTACTTGAGCGTTAAATCCTAACTATTATTTCTTCCCTAAATAAATAGAGGTAGGCAAGTTTAACTTAAAAGTGGCAAAAAGAGTGTAATCTTTATTAGCTTAGAATATAATTTATAAGAAAGTAAGGGAGGTTTTCTGGTAAATCTCCAAGCGGTCCAAGCTAAGATCTATACTTGATACCAATTGAGGATCTTGCAGCAGGCTGGTCAGCTTGGTCAAAATAGTATTTGCTCGCCGCATGGATTAGGGTTGAACCCCAAGATTAGGAAGCTTCAAGGGAGCAATAGTCGACCACATAACTTGGGGTTAATCCCCCATATTGAAATCCCTTGAATTTAGTTGGGGATTATCTTTAATAAATGTTTGGGCTATTTGGCCAGATTGAGATCAATTACCTTTGGCTAACACCTTTAAATATCCAATTCATGTAGTACTCTAACATTAACTTTGCTCAAAGAGAACCTCTTGTAGACACTATTAGAGATACTGACATATGTTAGCTCTCAGCAATAAATAGAAACCAATCCAATCTCTCCTTTGGCAGCTAAGCTCCAAGGTATCTGCAATAGAGAGTATCTTTTTTCAAACAGGGCAGATCTCGAACTGGTTACTGGATAATGAGTATTTTATTAATCCCAGACTGATTTCTGGCAATTACTTCACTTAAATCATTATAAGTGCAAATGAAAGGGTAAACTTGAGAGATTAAAAGCTTTTTACTGGGATAAAAAGTGAAGTATTTTATACTTAATGGAACTTAAAGTTATAAAAATGAATATAGTATTGGCAACTAATTGGGAATAGGGTTTTTAATATAGGATTTTACAGGATCCCATGATCAGAAGTCTTCTGACGTCTGCTTTAGTAGCTTCGTCTATTTGTGATTTTTCTTGTAACCATTAGCTCCATCTTGTGGTGGTTATCCATGAACCTGGATGTTCAGGGACTTTGAACTAGCCCACCTCTGGATTTTGGGCTATTGCATCATCCTTTTATATTGGTTTATTAAGATTCTGGTAACACCCTTCTCAACTTCTGGTTTGAGCTATAGCGCTCCTGCAATGTACCTCACATAATGGTTTCAAGCGACTCTCAAAATTGGGAATTTGCTGAAATTTGATGATATTCACTTTTTATCCTCAAAAGCTCTTGTCGCGTAATTAGTTTGCTCATTGTAGTGTGATCAGCGGTTGAAATTATTTTTCCCCAAAAATATAAGGGGTCAATTTTCATAGTGATCTTTAGTGGCATTGTCATAATCATATATGTATTTTTTGCCTCTTCAAAGCATGAATAATTCGCATGGCGTCATCCCAAAGTTGGTGCAACTTTCAAGGCTCTCCCAATTCTATAAAAAGGCCTCGTTTTCCCCTATCCGTGGTGGGTTGGTCTCATGTACCTCCACCAGTTTGGGGTCACTTCTGTTCATTCCACTGGTTGAGTAATGACTTGTTGCACGAGTCGCGGCCTAGTCTGTGTACTTCCCCTTCCAAGACAAAACTTGGGGAATGATTGAAGGTGATAGGCGTGTACTCAGTTGAACACAATGTTGGTATCATCATCCTGGATAAAGTATTCTAATTACTCTATGTTAAGACGGTCGCAGGCCCAGTCCAAAAGGACTATAGTTTCTTTGGTTTTGTTCCCCTCAGGTGGTAAAATAAAACTTTATCTCCAAGGCTAAACTCGGCAGTCTAGTTCCTCTCAGGATACTCTAGTTGGCTTGAAGAGAGGCTCATTTTTAATGTTGCTTGAAGCCTCAAACTGGATCTTTATAAGCTCATCATCAAAAACGTATTGGTAATTCCCAGGTATTTTTTTTAATGTTCTGATAAGATTGGTTTTAGAGGTATGCAGCAAGGCCTCTCGCCCATACAGGGCTTTATAGGGGGACATACCAACTACGCGATGATGGATTAGCTGGTAAGCCAACAGCATCTATGGCAGCAACAGGTCACACTTTGACTTGTAATTGAGGGACATTTGCTTTAAAATTAATCCTAGGGTCCCTTCACACATTTGGCACTTCCATTGGAGGATTGATTGTAGAAGGTAGTGAACTGCTGCTTCACCTTACTTATACAATTAGTCTACTCACCAAGTCTGAGATAAAGTTTTTTTTATTGTCCTATTTTGTAACTTGAGGCATCCATGTATTGTGATCACTTGACTGTACAGGAAAAAAGCAGTGTAATTTGTGGTATATGTCTTGACCATGGAGGCCTCAACCCACATGGTGAAGTGGTTGATAGCTACTAGGATAAGCTTGTCTCCGTTGGATGCAGTAGCTTTGGTTGACCATGTCAATTAAGACCTTAATGAATGGTGCAGTAGGGGGAATTTTCATAAATTTTAAATCGCTTCTACAGTGCAAAAGCTCATATGAAGTATGCACAACTTTAAGGCTTGGTGTACTTTGTCAGACATGAACTCCAAGTAGAACCACTCCTTGAGGTATGCCAATGTCTTTTGGTATCTCCCATGTCCCACGTGCTTGTAAGCCCCCATCACTATCTCTATGCGATCACTAAACTGGATGTATGGGTACCACTTATTTTGAATTTTATTTTGAAGACTTCCATTGACAAGCTGAATGTCTTTGAATCATCTTCTCAAGACGCTCTTAACTTCCCCAGTTTCGAATTTTCATTCCTCCTCTGGTAGCTCAATTAAGACATATAAGTGATTGCTCGCTGGCACTTGCAAGTGGAATGATAGTAATTACGAAAAGCCATCCGCCTTGAGGTGTTTGTTTACAGGGCGCTGTATATTTTTTAAATCATTCTTTGAAGGAGGACAGCACGACGGGCAAGGCGTCCATTAGAAACTTAAATATTTCTTACCCAGTGGAGCAGCACGTGATCCTGAACTTACTTGTATGTACTACATAAAGATATGTTCTGAAATGTTTGAATGCTCTGATCATAGCCAAGCACTCATGTTTGGTAACTATGTAGTTCTTTATGGCTTTAGAGAATACTTTTGAATACTGCTTGATAGGGTGATCCACTCCATATTCATCCTGCTTCACTAAGATTATGCTAAGTCCCACATCACTGGCATCGGCGTATAGGTAGAATGTTCTATTTATTTTGAATAAGCCAAATTTTGGTCTTCTACCAATCGTGCCTTCAAAACTGCAAAAGCCTGTTCCTGCTCCAAGATCCATTTGACCTTCTTTCCTTATTAAGCAGTAGGTAAGGGGCACGTGCAAGTCTGTAAAGTGGTAATAAACTGCCTGTAGTACCCCAGTATTCCTAGGAACACTTGAGCGTCACTCACACTATTTGGTGGCTCAGTAGTCATGATAAGTTCACTTTTCTGCCTTGAAGCTTTATTCTGATAGGACTGATTTTGCGCCCCAGGAATCTCAGCTGTCTCTTAAGGAAAGTAAACTTGATTTATTTCAATTTAAAATTAGTGCACAGCCGTGTAAAGAATTCCTGGAGGTTCTGTGGATGTTCTTGATATGTGTTCCTGAGCACAGTGATGACCTTGAGATATATCAACACACTCATTTACTTAAGATTATCAAAAATATGATCTATCACGTACTAGAAGGTTGCAGGGGCGTTTCAGAGCCCCTGCGGCATCCTCATGAGATCAAAAAACCTCTGGCTGCTTATCAGGGAGCATTTCTCCTTATCTTTAGCAAGCTCTCCATCTGAGAGTAGTCACTGGTTAAGTTCATTGTTAAATAGTATTTTGAGTCGCCCAGGCGTTTCAAAGCATCATTGGTGCAAAGTAGTGGGTATGAGTCCTTCTTTTTTATCTCTTTTAGGTGAAGGTAGTCCATGACTACTTTATGAGGACCCTCCTTCTTGCGCACCAGCAACAAAGAAAATGCCCATGGACTCTTTGATGGATGAATTAACCCAGCTTATTTAACTGGTTGATCTCTTGCGTGATGATTGTATCCTCTGTCTTCTAAAGGTGGTAAGGTTTGGACTTGAAGGGGATAGTGGAAATGGTGTCCCTTTTGTGGAACTCGCCTTTACACAGCCCATAAGTGTTGGCGCCAGTACTAAAGATGTCGCTAAATTCATCCAAATTTTTATCCAACTCTTTTTGCTGCTTAGGGGTCACATCTCAAAACCTGAGCTCATCAATATCTCCTACTATGTTTTAGACTTGATATCTTGACAACTGATCAGTTGAGCCAGAATACAACTTGTCCCTTTTTTAATTCGGATTAATTAGGTAGTGATGTTCACCAAAACAACTTTTATCTCTCCAGAGTAGGTTTATTATAGTTTCCTGGTAATACTATGAGTACATGCTCCCATTTTCCATCTTTAATGACAGTTTCAATATGGTGTCAGGCAGAATCTTCACAATGTTTGACGGGTGATTCTACATTGATACCTTGGAAAAATCTCTATGGTTTCACTGTCACTCAGAGGAAGCCATTCCTCTGCACTCATGGTAGGAGATAGTTGATTTACACATTTATCAGTCAAGGTTAATGAATGGGGTAGATATATTAGTCTGTTTTAACTAATCACAAATGTTGTTTCCGCAGTTGAATGTCTTCATCCTTGAACACCAGCAGAAGTTTATAGATGCTAACTGTGCTTGCGGTGAAGTCAATTTTCGCCCCAAACTCATTATAACTGTGACCCAAATAAGTAATCATAGTGGTAGTTGTCCAAAAGCACTGCTGGTGCCCTCTGGAACAAGCTCCCAAAGCATAATGGTAACGCTGAATAAGCTTCAAGAACGGTGGGTGATGTTGGTTCCTGTAGTACAGTAATTCACAATGTAGTAGATCTAGGGTATGAACTTAAGAACCCTTCATAAGTTTGTATGAGATAATGTAAATAATTCACAGTATCCATTACTGCCAAAACGCGCACATTCTGAATATTATCACTTTTTTATTGTAATCTTCCTGAAAGTGTTTCCAATGGTCTAAACGTTGGTGGGATTTTTCAAACATTATCAGATCAACAGTTCTCGCATTAACCTTGACAGTATCTTTGCCATCAAGTGCCAAATGTCCTAAAGGTAACTACGACCAACTGCTCTCCTTCTTAAACTGACTTGATCACCTGGGTAGGCTGATTCGCCTGTAAAAATAGGTATAGGTCAATGTAATCTATAGGTGCAGTGTACTCATAGTCTAGCAGACACAGCCAACGCGCAAGGTGCCCCTAGCATGCGGTATCCTGAACTACCAAGTCTTTGGCTTTGTAGTCATACTCACCCACAATGTGGAGTTCCACTCAATTTACAGTGTTGAATGTTTCCTCTTTAGGGCTGTTTCCTTTTTCTCCGAGGCAAGTAACAGACAAAAACTAAATAGAAGTGCTCAGGTTAGTGAATGATTAAATTTTAACCTGATGGATTCCTCCAATGATCAAGCGATGTTTAGGATTTTTGGCCAATTCTGGCGGAATGGCTTATTGATTGAGTTTTGTGGTGTTATGTATGATTGCTGATAGTTGATCCCCAATTGGGTTGAGCCAATTTAGTATTCCGCCATAATTTGGAAAGTTAAAATTGGGTGGAGCCAATTGTTGGCCAAAATTAGTATAAGGATCAGTGGCGACTAGTAGCCAAGGATGATCCAATTGTATTAATTCATTAATGTCTGTGGAAACTGACAATCACAAGTTTGAGGTGGCCAAGGTTGTTTCCGTCACCTATTTTACTAGTTGACTATGAAAGACAAATCTGTGTTGTCACCTGAAGAAGGTGAAACCCTTGATTGATTAATAAAAGTTGAAGCATGTCGTCAGTGAGAAGCTGAATTATCACAAGTTTACTAAGCGACTGAAGTGGTTTACTGCACATAAAAATTGACTCAAAGGTTGAATCCAATTTTGATGGTTAATTTTTTATAAATCATATATATATCTCACCAGCAACTCATGGTAAGGATGAGTTGAAACTAATTATAAAGTCATTGGGAAGGATGGGGTGAGAGGGTCAACACCAGGGAAGAGAGAAACGCAGTGAGAGATAGAAAAAGTGGTTAGCTGGAAGGTTCAGTGATGAGCTGATAGGTTGGCGATGGGCACAGTTGCCCTTTGTACATATAAATACCTGGTGCTTCCCTACATATAAAGAGCTTCCTTTGCCTATTCTCCAAATTTGATATAAGTTTATGTATTCTTGTTGGTTGGGGTTTAGGCTGGGGGATCAATGAATGGCTTGGGTGACACGCCAAGGTGTCAGACAGTGTTGCTAGCCTCGACACCTAATGTGAAATGGCAAGGGTCAGCCCATATTCATACTGGTTGACCTGCCAACCAACAGAGCTCACTGTTGCCTGAAAAGCGAATTTATGACAGTGACACTTATGGCATGTAAGCTCTCAACTAGGCAAGTGTTCATGCAGTTTGGTACTCTTATCCTTTGGCTTGTCACCTTTATTGTTGTTGACATGAACGGCTTTATTAACTCAGTGAGGGCGAGGTGTAAGTACTATAGTCTTTCATTTTTATTTGTTCGTCCCTTATATGTCAAATAGTGCCTCCTTAAGTGCTTTGAGGGACATCGCTATCAAAGCTGCCATAGGCATAAGAATCTTCAGGCTAAGATGCATCACCAGGAGCTTAGTAGAACGGTTTTTGCGGTGGGAAATACATAGTTCCTGTGGTCCATAACTAAAGATCCTTGAGTATTAGAAAGAAGCATAATTTTCAACTGATTGTTTTTGCCCATCTTAATCAGGAGGAGCTCTTGTTTCATATTCTTTGTCTTGGTCACTACTGAAATCAGAGAGTAAGACTTTTTACTTTGGTCTTGGATAATCCTGGAAATAACTTCGCGCTCAGGATCTACTGAGCCTTGTGGCTCATGCACCCTTGCATGTGGCGAGGCTTCTGGTGATTGCTAGCGCCATCCATGCTATTTTCATGATTTTGGAGGAAACCTGCAATTGTCCCCTCACCTGGTCTAAACATGGTTTTGAACTACAGTTTAAAGTAAGAATACTCTTCAACAGGATCAGTTTGCATCATGGTCACCTTAATAGCTGTTCTTACTGGTTGTGGTACATACTTTTAGCAGTCAATAATCTGCCTCCATTTGAGTCATAGGTCGATCAGATGTAGGCTCCAGTAAAGTATACATCTGTGCCTTTGAGTATTATATACAATTGTCCATGTCAAACAGCATATTGTTTTGCTATTTCAAGCACTCCCCATATTCATTCAAAGCACTAATAGGATCCTCAGTATTTTTAAGAGTAAATTTCTCTCATCTAAGTGCTTAAGTGTAGACATCAAATTGACTATAGGTGATGGTCCTCTCACAATAGGTTGTTAGGCAATTTGGGCTCCTCTAGCGGTCTCTTGACTCACTTGCAATTGTTGCTTAGGTCATGAACTTCTAGTTCCAGGGATTAGAGTCTAGAAATGATTGTATCCTTCTCCCTTACTAAGAGTTCAGAGGAATCCTCTCCGTGATGCATTTTCATATCTGCTTCATCATCAAATTGTTCAGAAGAATTTTTTATGATCATTGCTAGGGCCTGATGCTGCCACCACTGTACTAAGCACCATAGTCAGTGCACCAAACTTGGATTGCTCAATATGTGAATCCAATTCTTTGCTCAGGGGGTCTAGACATGCAGATTCGGCTCCAGACAATCTTTGCTAACATCACAATCTTTATTGCTAAGCAAATTATCCTCTGATGCTACCTATATCGCATCAATTGTTTTGATCTACTTTCCATGCCCATGGCAAACCTCTTTATAGACAAATTTAAATATATCTGACATACGTTGGCCCTGAAGACTCAACAAAAACCAATCCAACTTCTCACTTAGCATCTTGGCTCCAAGCACCAGTAATAGAGAGTGTCATCATCCAAAAATGGCAGATCTCAGTCTAGTTACTGAATACTAAAGATTTGGCTAATCTGGTACTGGTTACTGATATTGACTTCACTTAAACCAACATAAGTTCAAATGAAAGGATAAACTTAAGCCTTTGGAAAGTTTTTTATTGAGATGTAAGTAAACTATTTTATACTTTGTTGGATATTTAAGATATAAAAAGGAACAAAATATCATTTGTCTGGGAATTGGATTTGTGATATGGGTATATTTCAAGATCCCCTAGTCATAGATCTTCTGAATGATGCTTTAATATCTTCGTCCATTTGGGATAATTCTTGTAAATGTGAGCTCCATCTCACTGTGGTTATCCCTGAACCTGGAAGTTCAGGGGCCTTTGTAATAGCCTTCGCTTCTGGGGTTTGGGCTTTTATATCTTGGTTAAAATAGTTTTGAACAGAATTTGGTGATACCCTTCTTGTATTCAGGTTTGAGCAATGGCACACATGCAATGCGCCTCACACAATGGTTTCAAGTGACTCTTAAAACTGGGTTATAAAGGATTTGGTAATTTTCACTTTTAGATCTTAGATCCTCATGTTGGCATAATTTGGTGTGCCATTGCATCATCATTGTTTAAATGCAAATTATTTTACCCTCCTCTGAAAGGTATATAAGGGGCTCAATTTTTATATTGATTTTTGGCAATGTCATTGTCTTCATATATAAAACTTTCAAACTTGGCATGGTAAAAATATTCACATTACATCATATCAACGTTGATGAAAATTCTTCAATTTTGTTCACATTTATAAAAAGTCCTTGTTTGCCCCCTCCGTGGTGGTATGTCACCTGTATCTCCACCGGTTTGAGGTAATTCCATTCATTTCACTGGTCAAAAAATGATTTTTTGCACCAGTCCTGAACACATCCATGACATGTGGGTGTACATTTATAAGAAGGATATAAGTTAGCCACTTTTGCCTACCGTTTGTCAAGAAACACATTTTCTGACAGGTTCAAACTTTTTATTGCCTTCAATTCTCATACTATGATGAAAATATCACTCAGTTCTTACAGAGAACATCACTTAGCCATTGGTTCAGCGTTAGCAATTAAGACTCTAACTTTGCAAATGGTAGATTAACCAAGAATGTTAGATTCACAATTTGAAGTACCTAACTGAAACTTTAAAACCATTTGCATTTAATTAAATTAAAATACTTGGTGGTGAATGAGCCAAATAAAGATTATTAGAGCTAAATAGCAGTGGAAAACATTAAAGTGTTAAAATAAATGGACAAATCCCAGAATCCATGTTTTAAATGTGTTGTAGCTGGGAGCTACGCGCTTAGTTGGGGCAAGAAGCCCAAAGAGCAAGTGATATCATTTAAGCCCAAGAGAAGGAAACTGGCCAGGATATGGGGAAAAATCATTAGTCTCAATAAGGAAACGTCTAGTAATGCAGCCTCTTTTGTTTCCCTTATATTCATAAAGTTGAATTACATATTTCCAATTTGTTTGTCGCTGAGGATACACCTGATCCTCTCAATAAGGGTTTATATTATATGTAAATGTGAGTACTAGAGAAAGAAAAGAAGTATTGACCCAGAAATTCTGAAAGGTGTCACTTGACCTTATGCTTGTCAGTTAATGGAAAAGGGAAGAAACGCTGAAAGAGCTGAAGAATTGCTTATGGCAAAGCTTTTTTTTAGTACTAGATGGTTGCTTATGACAAAGCTTGATGATGTGAAAGTTCTATTCCTATTACTGCAAACAAAGAGTCCTTTCTAGATCTGTCCTATAAATACTTTATACTTTATAATCAGTGTCAAATGCCAATATTCCCCTAGTAAATAGTTTATAAAAATACAATGAGTATATATAAGCAGAAATTAGTTAGTTGAGTAAAAGTGCGAGAAATTATTGACAGTGGTTACCTATTATTATCATTATATATATTTTAGTGACCAAATGAAGATCTCTCAGGATTTTCACCACTGGGAAGAATATAGGACAGCCAAAAAAATACTACAACTTCCTGCGAGTCATATCGTGAATTGTCTTTTTGGTCTAGATCATTGGTGATATCAGCGCCTGGCATAGTGTTGGCAAGTCAAAATTCTGACATCCTCATAGGAACATAATTACTGATAAAGTATATTATAGAATGTGATTTTGAGGAGAATACCTTAACTATTTTGGGCCAAACGTTGCTTTTGTATACTACCAATAGAAAAACTCCACTGATAAGGAAGAAAAATTAATTTTAATTTACAATTACAGCATAATTCAAAGCAATAAAAGTTAATTGGATGGAATTTTTGGTTATGCCTATGCAGATTTTTGAGACACATGGAATATCTTTAAGGATGAAATGTCAACTATCATTCTGCCAGGAACACAACTAGTAGTTAACATGGGGTTAACTTTAGAACTAGTGCTTGATATTATGTAGAAAATTTGTTGCCCCATGAAAGAATTCAAGGTTGAATCCTTAGGTAACTCTGGTGAACATGATTCCAGGACTTGGTTAATTTCAATTACTATTGGACAATCTGAGTGAAAACCCTGATGAAGGTGGTAAAGAAATAGATTCTTGCGTTTTCTCATTTAGTATTATTACTAAAATCAGGTAAATTCATGATTTTAGTATATTATATGAGAAGGGATTGCTGAAGGACATTTCTAGATATACATGTACTTGAGGTTCAAGAGCAACTTGCTGGCTTATTAGAACAGGATTATAATGAAGTACTCCAATAATTTTTTAGATAATGGGTGGTATTCGCCCAGGATGATCACAACTTAGGAGCGAGAAATAATGTAATCTATAAGGTTGATACTGGTTATCTCTTTCAAATATGAATACAACCAGTTTGCTTATCCAAACCTACTGAGGCAGTAGTTACATTGGAAATCATGAAATAGGTTGAGCATGCGAACCATATCTCTTCGTTGAGTACCTGTGCATGTCCAATTTATAGTAAAGAAAAAACACAGATTGAATCTAGTGGTGACCAATTATTGTCAGTTAAATAAAATCACAAAGAAGGATTCATATCCCCTGATAAAGATAGACAATGCGCTCAATTGTCTAGGTGAAGCAAAATTCTTTCAGCCATGGATCTGGACTTTTGGTTTTGGATGACAAACTTGCCAAAAGAAAATCAGAAAAAGTCTACATTAATCACAGAACAAGGTTTATACCAGTTGACTAGAATGCATTAGGGACTACATATTGTGACAGCCACCTTTCAACAGACGACGGATTCCACCTTGAGCGATTTAAAGTTGTCCTAAATTCTAGTATATCCGGACAATATCAACGTTTCAATCATACAGTCACCAATCACTTTAAACATCTGGAGGAAATGTTCAAACACCTGGTGGCATTCAATTTAGAATAAATCCGAGGATTAGCTATTTGTTTCAATAAAGAGCCTAAATAAACGAAGTTTGTGATCACTCTGATGGATTGCAACCTCAACAGCAGAAAATACTGCCTATTGAAAGAATATCAACCGTGTAGAGTGCTTGGGGAAATGCAACTCATTTTAGAAATGGTTGGCTAGTATTGCCAATTCTTCAAAGTTTTCACCAGGATTGGAATTTATTAAACCATCTGTTGAAGAATAATAAAAGGATTCATATCTAATGAAGAGGCCTAAGATTCATTTACAGTTTTATGGAAAAATCTGCTGTCTGAAACATTTTGAAAAAAACCAATTTTCTGGAGTTTTATAATTCAAGTATATGCCTCATTAATGACAATCAGTTCATTTTATCTCAAGTTGATGATGCTGTGAGTGAGTATCCAGTGCTTATATGAGTTGTCATTAACGCCAGCTGAAAGATATTGCACTGTGACAGAGCGCAAATGCCTCACAGTAACTTATGCATGTAAAGTATCTTGGGTGTGTATTCATGGGACACAATTTAAGGTTGTGATCAACCACATATCCCTATGATGGTTGCCTAATCTTAAAGACATATGAGGCAACTGGCTTGATGGGCTTTGAAGTTACAAGCTTATTATTTTAAAAATGTTCACAAGGTGGGAGCAGCTCATCAAAATGCTGAAAGATTATCAAAATTAAACATTGTTCATGTGGCGTATCAGCAAGCAAATGAATTATTTCAATAATTGCTCAATGAAAATTTTGGGGATAAACCCTAAGAGATTCAGAACGCACCAATAATCTATAAAGAACACGGAAATGAAGAACAGGTAGCCTCATGAAACTATTAATGGGAAGATATATGTATTAGTAAACCATTTTGATGTTCCGCAATCATTCAAGAAATGCACAAGGTTGTAGGACATGTTGGACTGAGAAAAATGTTATCAC
The DNA here is from genome assembly GCA_022478985.1 of Massospora cicadina. Lineage (NCBI taxonomy): Eukaryota > Fungi > Entomophthoromycota > Entomophthoromycetes > Entomophthorales > Entomophthoraceae > Massospora > Massospora cicadina. Next base: position 42,292 of record JAKSZP010002687.1, read on the forward strand.
CTTCGCCAGTTTATTACTGGGAATCAATAAACTAAAACATGGATAATTATTTTTAGCCTGTTGTGTGGATCGTCAACTCCACAAGCCTCACAAGAATGTTGCAGGGTATTGTCTAGCGCGCCCTTGGTTTGCATGACACATAGTTTGATTGATGTGATGGGGCCACTGATTATCAATACTGAGGGAGTAAAGTTAATTTTAGTCGCAATACACCATCTGACTAGATGGGTAAAACCCAAAGCTTTGATTTGATACAAAAAGCACTGCAAACGTTATCCTGGACCAAGTAGTATACCAGCACAAATGTCTGCAAATATTAATTAGTGACAACATAACAAATTCTACTTCCAATATGACATTAATACTAAATGAACTATGGAGATTAGAGGACTGATAATCATTCCATACCGTCCAGAAACAAATTGAATAGTTTGAAAGAGTCAACTATACCGCTAGCAGCAGTAATAAAAAAATTGGTAGGGGGAAACATCTGCTTTTAAGATTCTACCTAAGGTCAGTAGCATTTGCATCCAATATCAGTCTTCATATGGCAACCTAAAAAATGCTGTTTGAATTTTTATATAGAAAAAAGCTATATTGCCGTCAATTTTATAATCAGCAGTATAAACAATATTGGTGATTAGTCCTGAGCACTATTAAAACAATTTGCATAAATTATGATTGTGCTGGAATCTCAAGCATTTGATACAACTTTGAAGAAAAGACAGAGTAAAAGACAAGATGATTTTAACTGACCAGCGCTCAAGGAATACTATGTGGTTGATATGGTAGCCTATTGAGATAACTATGGATTCAGTTGAAATATAAATTAGGATGCCTTATGGTTGGGCCCATTAAAATTAACACCACATCAGAAAAAGATGCCTATATAATAAACATTGTGATGGTTGTATAGTGAATGGGGTCCATAGTAGATACTTAGATTATTAGTAACAAAATAAACAAAAAAATATGACAAAAACACTAGAACGGTATATAAAAAGGAAATGTATGAAAAATATTTTTAAGAAGAACCACTCAAAAATAATAAAAATTGAAAAATGCATATATAAATAATTTTAGATATAATTTTCTATGAGCCTGTGTATCAGGCTGTTTTCCCCTTTCCAATGTTTCATAGAGAGGGGATGTACTACTAAGGTAGCAAGAAAAACACAGTGAGTGTGGAAAATTGTCAAGTCTAGTTCATGTTAAACATCATGTCCATTCTTGTTGTTGTCATGAATCACAAAGAAGTTGAAAGTCCACATTTGTTAATGAGATCCCAAGCTTTGGGAAAACAAGCGTTCAAGGAATTTACAATTGGCAAGTATGTCCAAGTAATCCTGGTTTGGCATGTAGCCATGATGACAATACTCATGTGCGATGGCAGTGAACATGAGAAGGAGAAGAAGATGTTGACCTTACTGCTGAGTATGGCCTTGAGAAGAAGCATCAATCAAGGGGAAGGATCTAGCTCTTCTGAAGTAGGATAGTTAGACTAAATTAAGAATGCTATTGACATTAGATAAAATTTAACCATGATGTATGACTCACGCCATGAAACAATGTGGCATCTACCTCTGAAACACCATCTTCATTGTATAATCAGGCAAGCTGTGTAATATGTTGAATTTTATTATGCTTACATTTTTTAGCTGTAATAGATTATATTATATATCTTTTTCCATTGGTTTACTACACTAATAAACAGCCTTATTATATATAGTAGTTGTTAATGTTTGATAGCTATTGATGGCATGTTTTTTATTAAGCATTAGCTTTATTTAACTTGAGATTTAATTCTGAGCTTAATGATTATTGTTCTGTTAGGGATCATACCCTGCAATGTTTGTAAGGAGTCTAATTGTTGGTTTATTACCAACAATTAAACTTCATACGCAGTTTTTTAGGATTTGTTGCAAGTTGATAAGGGTTTTTTTGGGAGTTACTGAAGCATTGATAATGCTTTTTGTAGCAGTAACTTAAAAGTTAGCCAAAATGATGTGACCTCTAATAATTGGTAAATGGTCCCATTACCCAAACAGGATGTTAGCATGAAAAGGTTAATCTGCTGGGGTGGTATAAAAAAGTTGGGATATGTTTTTTATAATTAACTCACGGAGGGTTATAGTCTAATTGGTGGTGGATCCCAACTATGCGGATGAAATGTTTCATCATTCCAATATGTCTCTTTAGGATTAAGTTTGTCAGCGATGAATGCTGTTCCCATTGAAGATGCCAACTAAATAGTTGCGCCAAATTCCCTATTTAAACAACTTGATTTATCTCAATAAAATAGACAATATAATAGTAAACTAAAAGTAATACAAACTTAATATTGCTCTTTTATAAAAGAGTTTGAAGAATAGTTCCTCTTATCTAATATGTTTTGTGTCGCCAGTAATATATGTAATAGTTGAAGGGATATTTCACTTGTTAAGTTTGTTTTCCTTTACTCATATATAAGAGTTAAAGGGACGTTTCCCTTGTCCAGATTGTTGTCAAGTTAACAGAAGATAATTTGTCAGTACTTTCCTATAGGATAATACCTAAGTGAGATTAAACCATTGGTCATGAATAAACTCTAATGGATAGTTGCCTTCATACACTTATCACTTTAAAACTCTCTTTAATAAAGTCAAATAACAATTCAAACATTTAAAGTAAGCCCCTAAAAAGTTTTTCACTATGCAAAACCACAAGCAGTGAGATGCTAACTCAGTTCCAGTACCCATAATGCAAGGTTATAAGAACTATCACAACCTGACAATCCTTAGTGTACCTTTGCGTACTTTAGTACCTACCTATAATCTAGTGAGCAGGTGCCAATTTCAAAAAAAGTTATATAACTGATAATAGAAGTAATTACACTTTATTATATATTATGTTTGTTTATCTCATTTTCTCCTTACAACCTTCTCATCTAAAATCAAACACTATATATTTATTAATAATATAAATTTTAGCTCACTAAACTTTAATTATAACATTCCAAATTTAGTCAGTAATTATGATTGATGGGGTAAGATGAGCATCAGAAAAATAGAATTAATGCTGAAAGAGCTAAATTAAAGTGTGAAAATAAAAAGGTCAAAAAATGAGACAGGTGAATCTACTTAACCAACATAAAAACAATTATAAAAAATAAACCAAGTTGGAAGTGGTAAACTGCTACACTTACAAAGGTGAAGGGTAAAGGGAAATTTGGAGACTTATTGTCCACAACTGGGGTAGACAGGGGTTTGGCACAAAAGCCAAGGCACGGGTGGGGTACATTGTGGAGATGGGGGTCAAGGTAGCAGAGTGGGCTTATGATTTAATTTTATCTCTAAGTATGGTGGTAATGTACTCAAAAAGGGCTTTCTCAGCCTTAAGGCAGACTTTGGGGAACTGCATTGGTTGCAATATTATTGCAGGTGATGCAAGTCTTTAAGCCAAACTTTGCAGATGTCAAATGTTTTTGGACCTCTTTGATAGTCAACTGCTGGAAGCAGAGGAGATCTTTTTTGTGTATTGGGAGCATTGTGGTGGGGAGGAAGAAAATAAGTCTTCAACCAAGACCGCAATTGATTTGTAACAGCTTTATGGAAGTGACACCTTCAGAGGAGGCAACAGATTCTCTGGTGAAGTGGTGGTCACTTTGGAGGAGTTGGAATCAAGGCAGGGTGCATAATGTCAAGTTGGAAATAAGGCTGCCTATTCTGCATTGGGGTACATTTTGAGTGGCGGATTTTAACTAATTAGGGAACAAAATTACTTATTTATTGACCTCTTCCAATCAATCCCATGGTTTTTGGTTAAATGTGATTGGGTTATTAGCATATGCTTGGGCTGAGGTGGGTGGCTGATTTAAAATTTTGGATTTTACTTGGGTCCACCCTAACACCTTGATTGGCTGGTTCAGGAGAGGACTCTTGTCAGGAGGGCTCCTGATTGATTCAGGTGGGGTCAGCTGCAGCTACCAGTTTGGGTGGAGGAGGAGGGAGGGTTATGCCTCAATTAAAGAAGTAGTTAGGTTGGCAATGGGATCATCAAGAGAGTAGTTGTGCTTTGGGGCCATGGCTCAGGCAATGGAGAGGCAGCGCCGCTTCAAATAGTCCAAATTGAAACAGGAGGGGTAGATGGTGAACCTCCATCCATTCAGGCCTTATAAGATGGTCATGGTGAGAAGGGATAATGTTTCAAGGAGAATTATAAATCAAATTCAGTTGAGACAAGGCAGATATTAGCAAAGGTGTGAGGCTCACGAGGTGGGTGGTTCTATGGAGAGCCACTAACTGTAACATTATTTTGGATCTAACGGTCAAAAATATGGCACGCAGCCCATTATGCTAATATCTGGGTAATGTGGGTGGGGAGTAAGCAAACTAACCACAAGAGTGGTATCAATAAGCAATAAGGTATGAGAGGTATGGAGAGGGTGCCCTGGAATATCAAGGGAATGGTAGTTGCAATTGCACATCAGATATACAAGTGAAGTTGAATAAAATACTCTTGAAAGGGTGGAAGTTGATGAGGCTGACAGGCTGCATAACCTCCTGGGTAACTTAAAAATGAAATATCATTTAAAAGGAACTACTTGCCATATTTAACCCAAAGGCTAAATTGCATGTTGCTCCAGGGGATATTAAAGGGGCTACAAGGCACTTCATGAGTTCATGAAAGGTGAAGTACTAAGTCCTTAGGCGGGACAAAGCAACCCAAAGAGTTGGGAGGACTAGCAGAACAAGTAATGCATCTTTTTATATGGCCAAAAAACACCAGGAGGTGGTACACCACTGCTCTATGGGGGCAGCGGGCGTCAAGCTCATACATATAGGTAAATTCTAGAGGATTGACAACTAGTGAAATTGTTTTATACCTAAAAATATTACTTGCAAACTTGAAAAAGCTAAGTTATCCGTAAATATATATAATCAGATACAAAATATTTAATAATTTTAATATTACACTTTTAGAAGTTCATAAAATTTTACAGAAAGTTTTTTTTGTAAAGCTAATTATATATTTTTGTCTACTACTAAAATTAAAGTTATTTAGAAATATTAAGTATTGAGATTAGAATTATAGCTTATATTTATGGTTTTTCAATCTAGAAACTTTTATCAGTGAATATCAATTAAAATTTTGTGTTTACTAGTTTTTTGCATAAAGTCATGATCATATAAGATTTCTTTAGCTATAAAGAATAAAATTTCCTATTATATTGATTTTTATATGACAGCGGAGCTCTAGGTGCAATGTAGTACTAAAAAAGGAGCTATATGTCTATTGAAAAGACTAAATTTTGTTTCAAGGAGCTCATATCTGTTGTTAAGGTGCAGCACATATGTATATTAAATTGTGGTCTAATAACTATAATTATATTTTTGCTAATAAATCATATTTTATCTAAGGTGAAATGGCTCACAAGATTTTTTATACATAAGTAAGATAAAATATAGAATAAGGTCAAAGCTATTTGACAATATAAGAGTGCATTTAAAGTGGCTAATGATTCACATACAAGTCCCTCTTATAATGAGTATATCACAACAAAAAGACACAAGGGATAAGTTAAGAAAAACCCAAGATGATCAAAGGCTTCTGAGGAATTAACACAGCAGGAGAGGGAATTGAGGACTCAACAAAGTTATTCAAAATTTCCAACTCAGTTTCTTTATCAACGCTTGTGATCTTTGAATGAAGGGTAAATGCTTATTTATCAATAAATGATTCTCTATATAGACAACTTGTAAAATTTAGCAGCTGTAACATAATATATAAGCACTAATTGATCTAATTCTTTTTTATTATAGAAATGGAGAGATATGTGCTATTAAGTACTCTCAACTTACTAAAGTATGGATTTATTAAACTTTTTAAAATTTTCAAAGCCCAGATGTACCAAACTGAATGACTAAACATTTTCAAATTCTACCATTTTAGTGATTTAGAACCATTTAACTTTTGTTGTTTCTTGGCCCTTATTCTCCTTAATTAAACTAGTGGCAACTTAATTTCCAATTACACTCACCGCTATAACATAAATAATTTAGCTACTACTTTGGAAAGATCTTTCATGAACTTAATTGTAGTGTTTTGGGGGTTTTTTACTATCATTTTTTATCTTTTTTGGGTGAAAATATCCCATTTATAATATAACAATCTGTGGCATATTAGATGTTGACTTACATAAAATGTTTTTATAGAAAAGCATAAAATGTCATATAAAATTTTAAGCTTCAGAAGCCACTTTGTATTAAAATAGATGCTTTATACTTAAGATTTGTGATTATACATCTCTTATGTAAACATCCTTTATTTATAATTTATGTGCTTTGAGCTCAAAATTTTTTTTATAATTAAAATACTTACTTTATCAAAATCTTTTTAGCTTCTGTTATATACTATGATCAGTAATCTAGCTAAATCTCTTATATTTTGCTATAATTTTTATAATTAAACTTAACTTTTACCTTAGTTTTCAAGGTTTATTATACTTGTTTAAATTTTACTTGAGGTACACCAACAAGGGGACAAACATTGCTAAAGCTCAAAGAACAACATAAGAAAAATACACACCAAAAACGCTTGAATTACCAAAAACGAATAGATGAAACACATAAAATAATAATGTAACTGACCAGGTGGGACAGCGGCAAAGAGCTTGTACTTTATGGCAGATAAGGAGGGGGGATTAGGGGTCTCATCCTTTTCATCATCTTCACCACATAGCAGGGCATGAGCACAGCAGAAAGTAAGGGAGTTATTTCATTGGCGGTATGTGGTTCAACTTCCTTGATGAGCAAGGAGTCCGAAAAAAAGCCAGCACAAAGAATGGACGAGACACAAGGGGACAAAGTGGTTTCAGCTTTAACACAGGTGTTAGGGTAGTTTCATGAATGTGGATATATTGGTGTGGGTAATCTTGGCCTTAGGATTCCGCAAAACCACAGCCACATTCTGCACAGCTTCAGTGGAAGCTTTTTGATTATGGATCAGTGTATCTTTAGTAGGTTTACTGAGGGTAGGGAGGATATTGGGAGATGTGAGTCCTCCTGCAAACATCTCCACTGACTTGGAGACAGCTTTGTGTAGGGGGTGACAATATGGTTGGCAGCTGCTTTAACAGCCAGCTGATGATCACCTCAGAATAGCTCAGTATTTTGGCTGTGATATGAATAGTTGAGAATGGAACTTGGCGTCATACTTGTGGCTGAGGAACCGCATGACTTGGATAGCAGTTTCCTCAAGAAAATTACCTGATTTATCACTATCAGCAATAAATCTTGAAGTGTTCTGGTTGAATTAAATTGGGTTATCAGCATACAATTGAGTATTGGTTAGTTGGGGAAGCATGTGAGCGAACAAATCCAAGCCAATTATTGATTGAAGGGAGCATTTGTGGCACTGGCCAAGTAGGAGCCTTATTGGATACTGCAGGTGTGACTGCAGCATCAGGTTTTGGGAAAGGAGGTAGGATTGTACCCCATACCAAAAAATCGTGGGGTTTGCGGTAGATTGGAGGCTGGAGAATTGGGTCAATGGAAGCAGAAAGGGAAGGACATTTTCTTTTGAAGTGGTCTAACTCAAAACAGGATGGATAGTTTGTTCACCCTCAACATGGGCTTGGAACAAATGTCAGGGGCAGAAGGGATAATGATATAAGGGGGAATAAACAAAGCAATTTTTATTAAATTATGGCTTATAATGGTGATAACCTGAGGCCCAACGAGGCTTGTGGCTCCATTTGGTACCACAAATTGTAAGATGGGTTTGGAACCGTAGGTTGTTAAAACTTCCATCAGCTCCTGATGGAGCACTGAAGGGAAAGTAAGTGGGCAACCTTGCTAACTAAAGCACCATAGTGATGTCCACGGAGAGCTGGGCGCAAGTTTTGTGGTAGGGGTGCCTTTAAAGTCCAGGTTCATAGTAGCTGCAGTGGGAAAAATCATCTTTGCATATAAAGATGAGGGTGATTTATTCTCTATAGGGGCAGAAAACAATAAATTCAGCGGGCGCATCACCTCTTGGGCCATTTTGTTGATGGATTTATCAATGTTTGGGAACAACATCCCATAAATGACCAAAGGGCAGAATTGCATGTTAGACCTGGGGAGTACAAATGAGCTGTGAGGCATAGCCTGGGAGTGTGCAAGGTGGAGGTCAATATCCTTAGGTGAAATAAATTATACAAGGAATTGTTAGGAATAGTCAAACCAGCCCTAGAGCATTTTAACGCTGGATGGAAAACGCTGGGGGGGGTTCGCCACTGCCCCACACTGGAGCAGCTGGCGGAGAATCTGAGGATATTGTGAGGAGAGCAGCGGCAGGAGGGCGGCTGATCTAGATTTACTTAAACTTTATAAATTTTATTGAAAGTTTCTCTGAGTGGAAAGAAAAATTGATTGTTATATAAAGCATATCACTTTAATGTAAAGTGTCAGTTAGCACATTATAAAAGCTACTTGATCAGTATGACAATATAATTCAACTATATCTAAGCTTTAGTATATGTCACAAATTTTTAAAAGACTAATTTTAACTTATGAGTATATCCCTACATAAGTAATGAATACATTTATATAATGCATAGCTCACTGAAGTCTAACTTACTATTTAACTTTTTTATTTATGTAGTAAAGTTTTTATATCTGTTATAGCATAAAAGAAAGAATATTATTTTTAAAACTACTATGCATATAAACATCAATTAACTGCGCATACTTAATGTCAAACTATATATTATTTGTTAAGAATCAGCGTTTAATGGAAAGATCTGGTTTCATTCACGGGTAGGCCAAGACCCACAAGAATAACCACAGTCTACAAGGCACCTCAGGTTTTAAGGAACTCTGGGCGGCCGCGTTGAGAGGATTTTTGGAAGGCTCCAACCCAATGAAATAGTGACCATAGGTCGTTGATTATATTAAAAATGACTAATAACAGTTTTCTAAATATTAAAAAATATAACTAAAAGCCAAAAATAGATAAAAAACATAATTCAACACCTACCATTAGCAGGGTACTGGGTTATATGGTGGGAATTGGGGAGACTAATAAGCTGAATTTTGATAGGGGAAACAAATTCGTTTTTAATTTTACTTAGATTAATGGATTTAATCCCTGATTTAGCCTCAATTTATAAACTTAAGTTCCAAACTATTCACAGGACGAAGTTCACAACTTCAGAATGGCCAATTTTCATTTTTAATTTTGGAATGGGTGAGTGTTGAACCCCATTTTTGGCCCTTTATTTTTGACTTTTTGCTCAAATTCACTTTCCAAATGTGTTTTCCCCTTTCAGATTGACTTCTGATTGAACTGGCAGATGGAGCAGGGAATTGGGACATTGGTGTGGGGCTTCTAGGTCTATTAAGGTCTTAAAAGGTTGCTTAAAATTTTTTCATATAAAAACTTGCAGATTTTGTTGCTAGGATTGGTTTGGGGGGTGAGGGTGGGGGAGGCATGTGGCAAACAAGGAGGGGCAGAAGACATCCAACTCTCATCCAGGGTATACCCAGGTCAGAGATTTAGGTGAGAGTAAGGGCCCTAGGGCTTGAACTTTTTTTGGTTCTAAAGGGGTGCATGCCCCTATACAGCTTAATAGCTGGAGCAAAAACCATACATTACCCTTTCCTAAAAGGACAGAGTCCATTCCCCCTTCAGGGGCGCTAAACAAAGCATAGTTTTTGTGCGGGGTTGGAAGTTTGATGATTGTAATTGTAGTATTCTTGGGGGATAAGGTGAAGGTGCCTTGGGGTTAGCCTTGTGAAACTGGGCAATAAACTCTTGAAAGTTCCTACAATTTTTGTAAGGAACCCAACTACCTTCATAAGATGGAAATCCATTAGAATATACTAGGTACTCCAAACTGCGTTTGGCTCTTTGTGAGCTCAAGATCTTTTCTACCTCAAGCTCTGGGGCACCATTAATCATGATGGCATAACCTCCACATGCTTCTGTCCTTAAAAAGGTGATAATTAGGAGGCATGAAAGGAGTTTGTAATCTTCCAGTGAGTGGGAAGTTCTACGCGAAAAGATCCAATGTTCAACACCTGGAAAATGGGTAAGGGGCCTGCGCACTTTCAAGCTAACTTATGACATGGCACCTTAAGGTGCAAATTCTTGGTATCCCTTGACAAAATTACTTTCTTGATAGGAGCCTCACGTCGTTTCATGTCTGAAAATTGCTTGCCGTCATTGTTGGATCTAGTAAGATGATTCTGAACCTGTCGATGCACCTTCTGGATGTGAAAAACAAAGAGATTTGCAGCAGGAATGTTGCATCACGCTTATGGCCCAACACTGAAAGCAGGATTATACCCCAATTTAGCATAAACTGTAACATCCCCATTGATGCATGAAGGGAGTTGTTGTATGCGAATTGAGTCTTAGGGAGGTCCGCTGTCCACATGCCCTGAGAAGCAGTCACATATCATTGCAGGTACTGCTCTAAGGACTGGTTAGTGCGCTCCATTTGGTCATCTGATTGTGGGTGATATGCTGAAGATCTGCATGGCTTAATATTAAACATTTCGCACAAAGCTTTCCAGAATTGTGAGGTAAATTGAGGTCCCCTATCGCTGATTAATTTTTGGGGAGCTCTAAACAGAGCAGACACATTTGCCACAAACAAACTTGACATGTTTTCAGCTGTAATGGTTGTCATACAGAGGATAAAGATAGCATATTTTAGCGATCTACACCACCATGATCGCTTCATACCAATGGGAGTTGGGTAAGCTTATAATAAAGTCCTCTGACAGTGACGTCCATGGTCTTGCTTCTTGTAGAAGAGGGTGGAGAAAGCCATTCCTCCATGTCCTATATGACTTTGACCAAGCGAAGATCAAGTATTGCTCAATCCATGTGGGAACTTCCTTCATCAAACCATTCCAATCATACCTTCACTTTATTAGAATAATACATTTTTTAGAGCCAGGATGCAAAATAGTTGGTGGGTCATGATGTCCCCTTATGATGCAGGAACGCATTTTAAAGGGAACCAAACCTTGTTGCGAAAGTAAATTACCCTATTCTTTTAGGAATACCATTCAAGAGGCTTTATTAGTATCAATTTTATCCAGGAGGTCTCGTCCTTCAGGTTCAGTATACTGGGATACCAAAACAGTATCCCAGAGAGAACCCTCATCGACAAGAGATACCTGCAGGGTCAGATGGATTGACTTCAGTCACTAGACTCAAATAGATTATCTGGGAAATAGCGTCCAGGGAAGAACCCTCATTGACAGGGGCTTCCAGCAACTGAAGGAGTATCAGGGGCATTGGGGGTGTGAACTTATAGGATTTGGTTTTGGATTTGGTTCTATTTTAGGTTTGGGTTTGAGTTTGGGTTTGGGCTTATGGGTTGGGGTGGGGGACGTAACCACAGCAATGGATGGAGGTGGCGGATCAATGACTTGTTCAAGGGAAATTTGTGAGACTATTTCTGAGTCCATACTAAGAGGGGCCATTAGGGATGCGCGGCTCAAAATATCAGGTAAGATATGGACGGCCCATTTTACAAACTCATACTTGAAATCAATATCAAAAGGCCACGATGAGTTCTGTTCTGCTGATGATCAAGCTTTTGAGGTTTTTAATTTTAAGTGAGTGACTTGTGATTTATTGATCAACCACAGTGTGCTTGTCCCCCTGTAGCAGGCACTGGAAATGCATCAGGGCTAAGTAACTTCCGCTGTAAGCCTGGGAGAGCGTCCTCTGCGCCTTGACCATAAGGCGCTCTTTTTTGCATGAAAAAGGTTCCAAAAAAGGTGGCCGTCTCCCTTGTCACCTAGGGAGATCTCACCCATGTGATGGAATAATTAGTGTGATGTCCTATCCTTTGAGGGTTCCTCCTTCCGCGCTATATTTAACCATGAGTGAGTTTCTTAAGAGAATTTGGGAAGTCTGTGTTGAGGTCGCAGTGGGGAGAGGACGCCGGCCAAAGGGAAATGGTGGATGCGTCACTCTAGCGCCAAAGTAAGGATCCACCAAAGGGGCAAAGAATCTTAAGCAGTCAGGGGAACCAGCTCTGATGGTAATTTTGGGCTGCACAAATAAGGAGAATAATCTGACTAATTCAGGTGAAAAAACCCAGTGAAATCAAATGTGGTAAATCCATTTAATACCCATTGGGACGTGCCCACCTTGCCCTGGCCATGGTCGCTTCCAGTCACCTGCCAAACAAAGTGATGCCAAGCCAAGAAAAATTGCGGTGGGAGAAACATCTTAGTGGGAGAAGCTTAGGCAGGAGTTGAATGTCATCAAAAGGCGATTTTGCGTAAAAAAAGTTGTGATATTTCGTTCTAAAAAAGTGGTTGGACTCATGACTCCTTTATTTAAGCATTTTCGCTTATTCCATAAAATCTTAGGCCTTAAAGCAAATTTCTATCACTGGTACAGTTGTTGGTCAAATTTTTTACTTTAAAATTTTCCAATAAACTACTCTTTCCCAACCAAAAATTTACTTTTATTAATTTTTCCAGAATATGCCGCCTCAGCTACAATATTTTATGTTTAATGGGTTGCGACACAATTGGGCCCTAATGACAATCCTCTCAAGCTTCTCCCCACCTTTATTGGATGTGGTATTGCATGCATGATTTATAGGAGATATTCCATTTTACAGCACTCTCTGTCAAAAAGATGTGGCAATGATGTTTGAAATCTTATCTCCCCATTAGGCGAGGTTTCGTGCCCAAGCCACTCACTCTATTACTTGTGGCCCAACGGCGAATCCTGGCCCCTCTGTTGTAGGATGAGTCCTCCGTTTCAAATCTTCTGGGCCCTCAGGGGCCATTTTTCTGGATGCTTGTAGGTTAATGGTTATGATGGCCACCAGCTATCGTCCTCTGTTTGCTTCCCTCCCAACTAACTACCAAGTCTCTCGGACAGCAATGCTCTTGGCATTCTGGTTTGTCATCTTGGTGCTCACGCTCCTGACTGGCAGGCCAATCTCAATTTTATCTGACAGCTCATGAAATAATTGACTGACCCATATTGTCCACCATTTCTGCCCTTCAGTTTGAGTTGGGTGAATTAGTGGTTTCCATTTACCAGAAGAACCTGCAGATAATGCTTTACCTCATGATGTTCATTTGGTTGGCTGTCACGTTTGTGCGTTGCTCTTAGGTAGCGGTGGGGGAATTTCTCCTCAGCCATGTTGTCCCAGAATTTCTTCCTAAGTTCCAGCCCACCCTCAGGGGATGGGATCATCTGCCCCATCCGTCAAGATTGCCAATCAGGTGCTATTCGCCCTCTCTGAGCTTCAAGTAAAATTACCCATTTTACCTGGCGAGTCAATTTACCATGTAGGGCTCCCAACAGAGTGTAACCTTGTTGGACGCAGTTGAAGGTGATGCCTGCCATTGAGTATAAGGTATCCTGCTCTCAGCCAATCAGGAAGGGGTTTTAACTTCCTTATCTCAATGTATCATTGGCATTGCAGGTGCTGGTGGCAAGAACAGCTCATTTTCTTCAATTATTTTCCCTGAGCGTGGATTCATATAACCTGGCTTCTTCGTGAAGCATTCTGTGAACAAGACCCTGCACTCAGCCTTCTGATGGATGTCAATATGGCAGTATTACGCTCTTCCTTGGATCCCACGTCTGCTAAACATGCCGTTTGGGCTACACCGGTGGAGATGGTGGACCAAATATACTGAAGTTGACTTCTATTGGTGCCACACTCTACTGGGTGTCCCCTGGGGTGGAGGCTCATATATCTTTGTTAGCGTATCCTGTGGGGGTCACCCCACGTCCTGGCCCCACCCACACTTCTGAAATCCAAAGGATAGGATTTATTGAAGGTGCGGTGTTACCCATCCTAATGATGGGTTCAAGCCTGCATTGGCTCCCGTAGGCGAGGCGCCTCCTGCAACCAAGCAAATGGTCGTCAATCTATTGTTTCACAAGTTGATGGACGCCCAGCGCTAGAAATCACAAAGCAGTATCCTGTTCTTGGTTTCAACTCCCAAATGAATCAGTTCTCCGCCTGACCTAAATGATTACTTCCACCCAGCTGGCAGAATCACGCGCCCTTGTCAATAAACAAGATTTTGCTTATTTTTGTAACCATGGGAAATTCATATAAATGTGCACCGAGTGCCATTTGAGGCCTTGATTGACATGGGCGTGGCGGAAAACTTCATGAGTTTGAAGTTGGCTCAGCATTTTAAAATAAACTTGGATCTAGGGGCTTCAGTTCTGGGCGCGTCATCTAATCCAATGTCATCCTTTAATGTGCGACGATTGGTGGCCTTCTTGGGTCATCACTTAAGTTTCTTTGATTAATTTGAGGAGGTGCCCTATATACTATTCCTCATTACTCTGAGGGTGGGCTGGTAGCGGCGCCAGCAGGTGAAATTCCAATTAGACTCAAGCATGATATTTTTAAATACCTAGGTGGGAGGCAAGTTTCCCCTTATTGGCACTATTACTAAAGCAAAAATCCATAGATCTATCATGACGCTCACTTCTCCCATGGGCCTTCCCCCTGATTTTCCCCAGCGTTGGTGACATACCAGGGTGTATTTTAGTTGAAAAAGCGAATCATATTCTGATACACTCCAATATGTCTGGTATTCTGCTTGACAGTAGCCAAGATCAATATCTAATGTCCATATATCCTTACATAGCTGAGGAAAACAAGGCTTTGGAAATATGGTTGGACGATATGCTCAAGAAGGGGTGACTATTTAAGGAATCATAGCCCTATTGCCTCATCTACTATTTTCTCTCAGAAAGATGATGAGACGCTGTGGTCCTGCGTTGACTATGGTCATCTGAATAATATCACGGTATGCAATTCCTATCCTCTCCCCCTCAAGCAGAAAATCAGCCAGGCAATTTCAAAATCCTGGGTGTTTTCTAAACTTAACCTTTGTAAATGCCTTTAACCAAATCTGAGTGGCCAAGGGCCGGAATGGCTTTTTGCATTCAGGCTAGGAGAGGCATTTTTCAGTTCTGGGTGATGGCGTTTGACCTTAAGAACACTCTTTAAACGTTCCAGTGTATAATTTGTATAATGTGCGTGGGACCTTAGATTCACCTGTGCGGTGCAATATATTGAAAATATTCATGTCCATTTTCCCACGCCCAAGCAGCATGAGAAAGATCTGGAGGAGGTGCCGGACGCTCTGCACAAGGCGGGACTCTATGTCAAGACAATAAAGTGCGAGTTCTTTTGCAAAGAAGTTATCTTTCTGCGTAATCTAGTCTTAAAAGATGGTTACGCCATACCACCAGCAAGCTTGAGGCCATCATTGAATGGCCTACCCCCACAACTTAGAAGATGTTGCAGAGCTTCTTGGGCACCAGCATCTTCCTGAAAAATTTCCACATCCCTTACTCAGTTTTCCGCACCGCTGCATCCTCTGAAGGGAAAAATGTGCCGTTCTGCTGTATGGAGGAGTGCCAGAAGGCTTTCAAGGCCATCAAGCTGGTGTTTTTGTCTCCCTCAGTTCTTAAGCACGCTGACCCCGCCAAGCCATTTATTGTAAATGTGACACCTCATCTGCTGCAGTGGGGGCGGTTCTGTTTCAGGAGCACGATGGGCTGGAACACCCGGTGGCCTGTTTTTACCACAAGTTTGCCTCTTCATGAACAAACCTGGGCCATCTACAATAAGGAGTTGCTGCCGTGTTGTGGGATCTGACCCACTGACAGTATCTTCTGCAAGGCGCCCAGCACGAGGTAACTGTGCAGATAGATCACTAAGCCCTCTTGTACTTTTTCAAGCTTTAGAAGTTTGTGCACCATCAAGCATGGATTTTTTGCGACCTTTATAGCTTCAATTTTAAGGTAAAATTTGCGAATGGAACATTGAATAAGCTCCCCAACTACCTGATTCATAATTCTGTACCGTGTCTGGTGGAATTGGACTAGCAATATCTAATCACAGCTATCCTGCCATCCCAAATTTTAGCTATTGCTACTACCACAATTTTTTGTTGTGAATTTTAGGTTCAAATGCGCCCTGAGTTCAAGAGTCTTAGTTGCCCAGAAGGCTTGTGTGGATATTTTCGAGTTATTTTATCAGTCGGTACTCCTGTTGTCAAGCTGTCTATTTATTCCTTGGTGGAGGCCAAATTCAGTTTAGGCCACTCCTGTGGGTACCTCCCCTTCTTTGTGATGAAGTTATCCAGTTGCACCACGACCCCCTGAAGTAGGCACCCTGGCAACAAAAAATACCATAATTTAGTTAAGTAGATGTACATTTGGCCAGGCCTGTCAAGGATATTCCGGCATGGATTGCGAATTTTCTGACGTGCATGTGGGCTAATTTAGACCGGTCAGGGAAAAAGGGCTCCTTCACCCCCTTCAGCAGGCGAGGGGTCCAAGGACTTTGGTTTCTATCAACTTAATTCAAAGGGCTTTTTAGCTTAATGGGTTTGGCACCATTATTATGTTTGTGAATCTTTTCACTATATTCACTGCGTTTATTCCCTGATATTCTGTCAGTACCTCCTAGGAGATGGACAGGCTTTTCTTGTGACATGTATTCTCGATGTTTGGGTTGCCACAAGAAATTGTAAGTGGCCACAGGCCCCAGTCTATGGCAAAATTTTTGGAACAAACGCCTCGCAATTTTAAATTACGCCATCTTGTCAACAGAGTGCCATCCTCAGCTTAATGGCCAAACGGAGTGGGTAAATCAAGTTATTGTATTACCTTCAGTGTTACGCCACAGCCGCTCAGGACACCTGGGTGGACAATCTTCCACTTTCTCAAATTGTGCATAACAACATAATGCATGCATCAACAGGGTTCTCACCCTATTTGACAACACCGGGGTAGAAATTTACATCTCAGTATGTCCGTGTCTTTGTCCTGCAGTACCAGCCGTGGCTGACCACGCTCATCATATTTGCAGCACCCAATCTTTGATTAAGAAATAAATAACCAAGACTTTCAGCAACCTACGCATTTTCAGACCAGAAACTTCTCCAGATGCACTGTGATTATGGTGGGCTCATATGTCATGCTGGATATGCGCCACTTGCATATGCAGGTGCCTTACCAAAAATTTGAGAGCAAACAATTTGAGCTCCATCGGATGGAGGCGGACCTGAGCAAAGGCGTTTCGCCTGGAGCTTCTAGCCATTTGAAGCAACACTCCATGTTTCACGTGGTTTTGTCCCCATTAAGAGGGTGATTTCATTGAAACCTGAGCCAATTGTGATCAAAGGGTCAGAGGAGGCTGAGGTCAACGCCAAGTTGACTTCCAGGATCGCTCCATTCATTTCAATACATAGTGGCTTGTAAAGGTTTCCTGGATTACAAAAACAGTTGGGTCAGTGCCTGGGACTACGCCAATTTTCTGAGCTGCTTGAAGCCACCCACGCCTCCCACCATGATGCTCCCTGTCTCCCCCAGAAGTTCACTACGCTGATGGCAATAAAACTCACTAAAGCCCACAAAAACGTCGCCCCATCCCAGCTCCCCAGTGGTGGTACTCCATTTCTTTAAAAAGTAAAGGATAATGTAAGTCTGGGTGAGCATCCCCTGCACCTCAAACATGAACTATTCTCTTAAATCCAAAAAAGGGTCCAATAAGGCGGCTGTCCCCCTTGTCACCCAAGGTAATATCGCCCATATGATGGATTAATTGGGATGACAGCCTACCCTTTGAGGGTTCCTCCTTTCCCTGCCATATTTAACCACAAGCAAGCATCTTGAGCAAATTGGGGAAGTGTGTGCAGAGGTCTCAGTGGTAAGAGAACGCCAGCTAAAGGGCAATGGTGAATGGGTCACTCCAGCGCTGAAGTTGGTGTCCGCCAAAGGGCAGAGAATTCAAATCATTTGAGGAACCAGCTACAATGGCAATTTCAGGTTGCAAAGATAAGGCGAAAATTAGATAATTTAGGGAACTGAACTCAGTGAGATCAAATGTGGATAATCATTAAATACCCAGTGGGACAGGGCCCCCGAGCCCTGGCAATGGAAACTGACAGTCACCTGCCAAATGATTTGATGCCAATCCAAGTGAAATTGTGGTGGGAGGAACAGTTTAGTGGGAAAAACTTGAGCAGGAGTCAGATGGCCAGCGGAAGACTGATTTGGCGTTTAGTTAGTTGTAAAATTTCATTCCTCCTAAATTAGTTGGGCTCCTAACCCTTCATTCATGATTATTCCTCTATTTTCCAAGCCCTCAGACCTCAAAGAAACTGTCCCTCACAGGTACGGTTGTCAGTCAAATCTTTATCTTTAGTTTTCCAATAAAATACCCTTATCAAACCAATTATTTAGTTTTATTTAATTTCCAGAATACTTTGCATTTGCAACCCTGAATCATGTTTATTGATTTGCATCACGTTTGGGCCCTAGTGGGTGTTCTTTCCACGCTGCTCCCCACTTTTGTCACATGGGGTATCGCATGCATGACCTATTGGGGTATCCCCAATTGCCAGCGCCCGAGGTGGAGAGATGTTCCAATGATGTTGGAATGCTTATCTCCTCATCAGGCGAGGTTTCGTGCCCTTGCCACCCAAACTATCACTAGTGGACCCATGGAAAATCCTGGCCACTCCGTTGTGCCTGATGAGTCCCCCGTTTCCAGATCTTCTGGGCCCTCAGGTAGTTATTTGCTGCTTGTGGGGTTGATGTTATGGCGGCCACCAGCCGTCATTCACTGTTTTCTTCATTCCTACCTATTTATCAAGTCGCTCAGATGGAAACGCCCATAGCATTCTGGTTTGTCTTCTGGGTGCTAAGCACCCTGAATGGCAGGCCAGTCTCGATTTTATATGCCAGTTCTGTGACAGCTGCCAGCTCTTTATCTTTGTTGGGATTCGAGATTATGAGCAAGTCAAAATCCCAGCTCCCAAATTGAGCCCTGACAGATGACTCTTGACTCAGTGCAAACGGAACTTTATCCTGAAGGCGCTAAAGCAAGATTCATTCAGGAAGCATCACGCGTACAGGAAATGATGGAAACACCTTCACAAATCCCATCTCCACTTCCCAAATCATGAGAGGCATGGTCCCCACCGCTGCAGTCATAAGGATGACGCAGCATAATGAGGGTTCCAACTAGGTGGTTGATCCAGAAGGCAGTAAAAGATACTGATGGTATGAGAGCCACAAAGGTCCTTAAGGCACCATATTTCTACACGCTCTATAAAATCTCCGCTTCCTATCTCAATAAAGTAGAATATATTTTCCCATTCTTTCATTTTTGACCTCCCCACTAATTTTCAGCTTTGAGCCCATACTGAACTTTGGCGTCAGTTAAGAGAACTGTTACGCCAAGAAAAGTGGTGCTTACTACAGGGGTTCCAAGATGTCCTAGGGAAAACGTCTATCATGAACAATAAAGAATACTAGCAGACATGAAAGTTGACTTACTGATCAGTTGAGAAGCATCCCTCGATGGATTACTACCTTAGAATATGAAGTACTGCCCACAAAGCCTGAAAAGTTAGAATTTCGATCCATGCTCCAGTTCAATCTACCTACCTTTGACAGTGATCAGTATCAGCTTCATTATGAAAGCCTTAACGAAATTATTCAACAGTTAATAAATAGCATTAACTCAATGGGAGGCCGTTCAAGTTGCTCCAGTGCATTTTCGGTGCCTTCTACCATGTGGGACCTATATACCTTGGCCCAACTACTGGCAAGAGAACTAACTTTATAAACCGAGCTATATCCCAAAATTTCGTCCATCCTGCCACTCATCACCTCTCTTATAGCTGGTCAGGTTGCATCATCGTTAAGTCTCCTGACAATTAAAACTTACTAAACTTTGCACTCACATGTAGTTGTTTCTATAACGTGGCCTCCTCCTTCTTCCATAATAACCTAGAAACCATTGTCATTAACCACCAATTAAAAAATAAAGACCAAAATAAAAATTGCGTTATTGGATAGCAGAATTTTGGGCTACCTCAATGATCAGCTTCACTGGGATGTACAATTACTTTAGGCTTCTTGGAACCAACGCCTCTACCATGTTGAATATATGATATGGACGCTACAGAAACATTACCAAGATCTGGCCTATCGTGACCTCACCTCCATTATTGAAGGACCTGAAGGGATTAGGGGGCCAGAAGATCCTAAAGGATGTGAGGGGTTTGGGTGCCTGAAGGTCCCCGTGGACCTTGAAGGCCCTCTGGCACCGCAGTGCCAATTCATGGTGATCCCTACGAACCTTAGGAAAGATTTTTTGGCAGCCCTAGCCGCCTTACAGGATAAAATCCGTAATGTGACAAAATGATGTAAACTCTGAGTGGACAGAGTCCTCCTCAACCCTAGGATCTCGATTGAGGTCTTTTCAGATGAAATGGATAACCTTAGAGCCTTCACCAAGTTTGCCAATGATCACAATTCCCAGCTAAACAAACGTGCCAAGGGTTTGACACCTGCTTAAACACCTTAAAAAGTTAGATTCTTCTTCAGCGTGCCATCATCCAAGCATTAAAAAAGCAAGTTGCTCACAAGGCCTCCATCTCCTCTCTTAACTGAAGCTGGGATGATATCCAAGAGAAACTTTAGGGCCTAAGAAGACGGTTAGATTAGCAGGCCCCATAACTATGAGGAGACCAAAAGTTCTGAACCTTTACTAATTCCTGGTGTTAATAACCAATCCCTCCTCTGGTAACTAATTATAAACTAGTTCAAAGGATAAGTTTACTCCTGCCCAGGAAAGTATTGCCTCTTTCTTATATGCATATAATGAGTTCCATGGAAGAGACCACAGATGGCAAAAAGTGGAGCATATCCACTCCTGCCTTAACAGCACCGCTAAGGAGAGTATTAGTAACATCTAAAAGAATGCCACACCTGAGAAGAGGACTGGAATACCTTAATACAATAATTTGGCAGCAACCAAACCCTGGCCAATCAAAAACAAGCGCTCATGGGTATCCGCCTGATTAAAGGGAGAGTTCTGTGGAATTTAATAGCCATTATTATGCTCAGGCGCATCCATCCTTAACCACAAATTGCATAACCTTAAACGACGCCATAACCACTGGCATCTCTGCGTTGGGGTCTTATCCTGAGGTTCAAATGCACATGATAGGCCAGAAGAATGGCTTTATTTGCATTTGAGAAATCAAGAAAGCACTTAACTAGATCCCTATGTTGACTCTGCATCTGAAGGCCACCAATTTTGTCTCCTCCAACTGTCATCGGTTCCATGTCATCAATAACCAGATTAAAACTTGACCCTGATGCATTTACTGCAATGTCTTCCATTGCAGCGCCAAGACATGCTGGAAGCGACTTTCCAAGAGTGCGGTAAAGGGCCTTCACCATGAAGATTGAGCGCTCCATGCTGGCATCCCTACTACGTCTCAAGGATCATCCAAGACCTCTAATTAACCTAAAGCTATTATACCTGAAGAAGTTTTGAAACCCATAATAATAAGAATTTAATAATGCTTACTCTTCTTTTAATGAACCTCCCATGATTTTCACGCTACCTCCACAGTTCAGGAGTCTGTTTAACCCCATCACTTTTTAAGTTCATAAAATTCTGGTTCTTTTCATCGTTGACAGCAGTTCGCTTTATGAATGTAATTTTGTTTAAACTGATGAAATGTATCAGGATCGCTCCAGTTTTGCTGCATTACATGGAATATGACACGGCTGGATCACAGTGTACATGATTCATAGGGGCCTATATTTTCCTACCTATCTGATTTGGAAAGCTTTTTGTAAATACCCCCACCATTGCTCTGGATAACATGAGCTATGAACTTTTTCTCAGAACTCAGTTTCTCCAAAACTACCCCGCAGTAGTACATTATGATGAAGGATTTCTATCCCTGCTGGGACATTGAGTTCCCCTAATCTTAATAAGCTCATGTAACTCCAAAGCGGAGGTCAAGGCCTGGGATTGCCTATAAGAGAGTGAGATCTGAATTAAGCAACTCGAGTATCATGTAAGGGGATCTCAAAATGGTTGCCCTGGCCTGAAATTAATAACCATAAAGACATGTCAATCTATCTACCTATATCGACCACTATTCCTCTAAAGTCCTGAGTTATTGTCAATACCCAGGTTCATGTTAACATACTCTCTAGATATCTGCTGTAGATCTAAGGTTCAGATATCCCATCTGCTTAAGAGTTTCTAGCCTTTCTGGGAGTTTCTAGATCACGCATTATGACATATCCATATTAGCGTTGTTGGCTAACCTTACTGACAAACCTAGGGTAGTGGGCCCAAATAGTCCCACCGCGTATGTTTGCTTTCTACTAGTAGAGGCTGTAAAATGATGTCTGAAGCTTTGTAATTCTGAGGGATTTTAGTTTAGAGACACCCCCATCATTGGCTCTAGTTGACACTCATATTGTAAAGGAGCTCATTGGGGAACAACAGCTCCAAATTTTAAGAATTACTAAGTACTCAGACCTTTTTGGCCTTAACCTACAATTTCAGGAAAATGTGTGGGTTTTTGCATCATGTGAAGACTGGGGACGCTCCCCCTTTTGGTCCCAACATTACCATAAAAGTTAGGCTGAAGGATCTCAGATGGCTGTAAGACTCAAACAATTACTCAAAGCTGGTTTAATGATGCCTTCGGCAGAACTTGGGCCTCACCTCTCCTATTAGTTTAAAAGAAGGTTGGCATTCATCAGGGGGTGATGGACTATTGCCAGCCTAACTCCATCACCAAGAAAATCAGTTTTCTTCTGCCTCAAATTGATGGTTCTCTCCACCTAATTGCTAAGTCGCAAAACTTTTCTGCAATCGACCTTGCCAGTGGTTAAAAGTATGTGGAGTTCTACCCTGAAAACTGAGCCAAGTGCATGCCCATAGCCAACAGGATTTATTCAAACTCATGAGGATGCCACAGGGCCTTTGTAATGCACCTACCACCTTCCAACGCGCCATGGATGGGATCCTTGGGGACTTGAAGTTATCATGTGCCTTTTTATAACTTGATAACATTACTGTCTTCTCATGAACCTTCAAAGGTCATGTGGAGCACCTTTTGGAAGTCTTCAATCAGCTTAGGTAGGCTTTGTAGAATCTCAAACTTCATAGTGCTCTTTATTCCAGTCTGAAATGGAGTTACTTGGACATAAGGTCTCAAATTATGCCATCCAGCCCAACTAGACAAAGTTGACGCCATTGAAAAGATGTTGTACCCATAGAGCCTGATGGATTTCCAGGTATTCCTTGTCAGGGTGGTTTATCTTTGTCAGTTCATCCCTTGATTTGCTGCCCTGGCCAAGCATCTATTTTACCTCCTGAAGAAGAACGTGCCTTTTTCGTGGCAGACAGAACAAGAACAGGATTTTAATATGTTAAGAAAGCTTTTTATACTAAGCCCATTTTAGTCCATCTGTGGTTTGATCAACCTTTCTTGTCATCCATGACTGTGAGCGATGTTGCCGCTGGGGCCATCCTAGCCCAACAAGACGAAAATCAGTTGATCCAGTAGCTTATTTCAGTAATACTTTGAGAAAGTCTGAAAGGAACTATAGCATTGCTGAATGAGAGTGTCTGGCTGTATTGTTAAATCAAGAATTTTCAGCCCTATCTCTATGGCACTCAATTCACAATTGTCTTCAATCATTTCTCGCTCCAATGGCTGCAAAAGATGAAGGACCAAGAGGCCATTTAGTCAAATGGGCCTTAGTGCTGCAGGGCTATGAAAAACTATTGTCTATCACGTGGGAGAGACTCACTAGAATACTGATGGTCTCTATAGTATTCTGGTACTGGATGCCTTAACATCTGAGGAATATTGATTGTGCTAATTTTACGACCAGAACGCTGGAAATTGTAAACTCCTGAGATCCAAGATAAGCTCCTAAAGATGCCCTGAGACACTCAGATCAAGGACGGGTTGCTATATAGAAGGCTCATTAAGAAATGGCTCCCCTACATTCGCCCTTCTTCCTGAACCAACGTTATCCTAGAGAGATATGAGACTGTGGGACATGGGGCAGTAAAGAAGACTCACAAGTGGCTTAATACATGTTGTTACTTGGACCAAATAGTGGAAACCATCCAAGAGTCTCTAGAAGCTTGCATGACTTGGCATTACTAGAATGGGTCAGTCCTCAATATCAACACTCAATAATTGCCCCAATAAGGTCCTTTAAATATCGTTAGCATTGACGTAGTAGGCCCTCTTCCCACCGAGCTGCATGGCCATATATATATCCTCCTAGCCATGGACATATGACCAAATGGGTCAAAGCGAATTTGGTCCCCGCTGTCACTGCAAAATCCAAAGCTCCCTTTCTTATTTGACTCATTTCTACCCAGTATGGATGCCAACGAACTTTACTTTCATACGATGAGTTAAATATCACCTCATTGGTAGGCCAAGAACTTACTTTGCTTTTTGGCACTAACCAGATTTTCGCCACCCCTTATAAAACCCATCAATCAATGGGGCTGTGGAACGCGCTAACAAAACCCTTGTCTCTATTTTGCAGAAGATGGCCGCCTATAATCGTGCTTGCTGCAATCATTATCTGTCCAGCGCTTTGCTTGCTTATAGAATAAGCTACCATTGAGTCATCAAGATGTCCCCTTTCAAAACTCTATATGGGCATGCTCCCAGGCTACCAAGTAGCATTCATCCAATGCTTAAGACCTCCGCACCAGAGATCTTATTTAACCATGAGGCCTTAGCTGTTGTAAAGTCCAGCTTCAAGCATTAGCCACACAAGGCATTGTCACCACCACAGAAAGTAAGACATTCCTATTTAATTTCAGCCATCCCTTCTTACTAATTTTTCAATTAAGTGACTTCATTATCTTAATTCACCATCAACCCAGAGGTCGACAGAATAAGCTTGATATTCTTTGGTTTGGATCTTATAAGGTCAATTATAAGGTGAACTTAAATTGTTCTTTTGCTGTAACTTTAGGGGACAGTAGTGAATCGAGTACATGGACGATTCCTTTGTCCCTATACCCCTCTGATAGAATTCTGAGGAGGGCGTTGTCAGGATTTAAGATGATGAGTGAGTCAAAATCTCTGCTCCCAAATTGATCCTCAACATATTGGCGCTCAACCCAGTGCAAACAGAACTTTATCTTGAAGGCGCCAAAACTAGATTAAAATTAGGGACTCATCATGCATGCGAGAATCAATGGAAACCTCTATGAATCCCATCCACACTTTCTGAATTGGGAGAAGCTCGGCCCCCACCTCTGCGATCATGAGGATGATGCAGCACAATGAGGGTGTCAACCAGGCGGCCAATCCAGAATGCAGTTAAAGATCCTGAATGTACGGGGCCATGAAGTCCCTTGAGGCACCATGTCCCTACATATCCTATAAATATTAAAGCTTTCTAACTCAGTAAAGTAGTCTATATTCTCCCTATCTTTTCGCCTTTTGACCTCTCTGCTAATCTTCAGCTTTGAGATCACTTTTGAACCTTGGCATTAGTCAATAGAACTGTTACGCTAAGAATAATAAAAGGCCCAGGCTCCCTCTCTAGCGCTGAACTTCCTTGAGAAGTAAGCCAATGAGTGTTCACGTCCTTCTTGTTCAAGCAGAATTACAGTCCCCACTGCAGTGCTAGAAGCATCTCATGACATTTTTTATCTTCATCAGCATGGCAAAGAACATGTTAGTGGTGTAAACCTCATTTTTTGTCATAAATGCTTGATGGCATTCTGTAATATAAACAAATGAGGCGTTCTTACCTTTGAGGGGGTGAAGAAGTGAGGCCAGCTCTGAAATGGCTGGTTAGAACCTTTTAAGAAATGTAACTAATCCTAGGGAGCTTCACAGTATTTTTGTGTCATAAGAGTAGGCCAGAAGCGAATGGCATCTGTTAAAATTTAGGGGCTTTCCTGCTCATTTACAAATAATAACCCCTAATTAATAACTGCACAGGTTCTCTTTGTGCACTATTTGCATTGTCTGATGATATATAATATTTAATTGATAATAGCATGAAGGCTATTATACATTGCTGAATAGATAATCAGTTTTGGTTTACCTCTTGACCTGTATTTCTCCATGAAATACTCTTGATGTCTTCATTATGGATTTATACCCTTATCCGCCTAACTTGCTCCACGCTCATCTTGTAGTTTATAACCTTTCCTTTGGTGAAACAAAGTCAGCAGCAATATCAGTCTAAGATAGGCTTCTCTTTTAAGGATCCTTGATCCTTATTATTTACATTTTAAAGATTCCCTAATTAAAGCACACAAGCAATAATTTCCTGAAGATGAATATAACTAAACCAATAATGAATTCTGCTATATTAGACTCTTCTCAGTGTTTATGTTTTTTATTAAAGTGAACCATCAGGGGAATTTATAGAGAGAATTTGGTGCCCAATCCTTGATTGGCACCTCAGCCATAAAATGGCAGCCATTGTCATTGATTCCCCTCTGTTGTCTCACCAGCGATGTTCTTCCCCATCCTGGTTAGGAGTCCATCATTGGACATCCTCAAGATCTAAAATGAAAAGAGTCAGAAAACGTGTCCCTAAATGTTTTATACTCAATCCCAGCAAACCAACCATATTTGGTATGCGACCTGCTTAGGTATTGGGACTTGTTACCCATTATGGCAGGTTGTGAACAACCAATAAATTCTCCAGTTGCAGGTGACATCACTCGCCTCACAACTTGCTCCTTAGATTCCCAATTGGTCAGTTATGAAACCTGACCAATCCCAATCAGTACACTTGATAGTCAATTATCAATCAACTATCAGATGCCCCCATTTAGTCAGCAACTCTGCCCAATGAGATCTTAAGCATTCACCTAGGTTAATCACTGATGGATCTGAACAGAGCGAATTACCTAAAATCCCCCAAACATTATTAACCCCGAAATTAGGGTTTTTAATATTCAATATCTTGACATAGGAAATTAGCCCCTAGTGATTCATGGTAATCTAGAAGGCAGGAAAGAAGGGCAAAAATTCCAACACATCCCCCCTCTTGCCTAGTTTCCAGCGAGAATAGGAATGAAAATGAGAATACTGCCTCAGACACCAGTTCAAATATTTCTTGGGTTCTAATGGAGCACAGTCAATCTGTACTCAACGCTGCTCAGGACAACTCTAGCATGTGTTTCTCATCCTCTTCCTCCTCGCTACCACCCCCTCAGAGCATGGTCCCCATGACCCTCTGTCATGCCGGGCTTATTGATTTACTCGTGATGATACTAATCCCAGTCTGTTTTTCCCCCATCAGGGCATATGACCCACTGTCATATTCAGGATTCTTGGTCTGGCGTCCTTGATTTCCTGATCTTCCTTCTAACGAGGACAAGGAGGTCATTGCTGTTAATGTTCATCACACAGCACAATTAAGAATGCTTATTTATATTCTCTCCTGTTATTTTCTCATAATAACTTCTTAGCTCCTATCATTCTTAATTCTTCTCTGAAGAGCTTAGCTCATTAATCTTGATATTAATTTCTCTGAAATTAGAGCTTAATTGATTCTGAAGTGCATAATGTCAACTATTATAAAAGTCTGACATCCCCCCTCTCGTCCAGCTCATATGTTTAATTTGGAATCTTGGTATCACAACTGCTTGACAGCATGACTAATACAGATGTTCAGCTCTTTCAACTGATGATTCGATCTGCATGATAAAACCTCATCTATGGTCCCCCTAGGACTCATACTCCCAGTCAAGTACCCAAAGCCAGTCCTTCCATGGAATTACCAGAAATGGTATCCAACCCCAATGAAGCCAGGTTAGCGATCATCTTGAATGTCTTGCAACCTCTCCTCCATCTATCATCAATTCCCAAATTAGATTTCAAAAGTCTCCTAGATTTGGCTCTATCCATAAATACTCCTACAATCATTGTCAAACCTCCTGAAGCAATGCCCTCCACTCTTGTTTAATCATTCTTCGCTGGATCTGACTTGCTTCTGGAGTTACTTATCTGACTCGGCCATTTTTACAAACCAGCTGTTCTGTCAACTGAACTAACCAAGAAAAATGTAAACATATTGAACTCCCTATGCAGAATTGAAAACCTGATTAACCAAGGCTCTAGCCATAGCTCTAAATCCCTCCAATCTCAAAAATATCCTAGATTGAGACACTGAAGCTATGCCCTTCATTTTGCTGGTCAAGTCCTTCGAAGTTGGGCCATAAAGCTTCCAGACTCTCCCAGCTTTCACCGCTAATTCTGCTTTTGCTTTCAAGAAGCTCATAGTCTTCATCTGCAGGATGCCATCTGCTTCCTGCAAAACTATCTTATTTATGGCATGTCCCATCAGTATCTTCCCCTAAAGGCTTTTATTGGGGCATGATTCAGCAACCCCCGCCTAGTATCCCTTTCTTGATGCCAGCTCATATGTTCAATGTTCTTGACAAAGCCCATCAGCAAGTGCTCAAGACCAATCTTCCAGCTCCAGTGCCATATTGGGATTACTTGGGGTTATTTGGCAACTGCATCTTATTGTTCTGTTGCTTCTCTCCCTGATCTGGGGTATCACGTTTGGCGAGTACCAATATTTCCATCTCTCTTCCATTAGTTGCGTTCTCACAGGGATTAGCCTCCGCTCAACGAATTTGGCTTCAAGTAGGTCTAGCCTTTGCTAGCATCCAATCTCACTTAGATTTCAAATTTTTGTTCACTCCTACAGTGATACATCCTCCCATAAAAGGCGACATAGGCAGAATCATCCTCAAGTCAAGGACACCCAAAAAGATAGAAATATATCTTTTTTCTGTGCGTTTTTAATAATATGTTTCCCAATATCTTTTTATCAATCTTTTATTTATTTTCTTTTTTTTATATGGGTCATGGCCTTCAATCAGTTCAAAGGTCCAACTATTTTATATTTCCCCAAACTGGTTTTGAGGTATACTTTGAACTACCAGTTTTCTATGGTTCAGATGTCTTATTTTTTTAAGACTTAACCATATATTTTAGTTCAGCGTTCCTTATTTTAGACTTAACCAAATCATCTCAGTGGTTCAGCGGTCCTTTGGGAAAACTCTTTTTATTATTTTCTTCTTTAATCCACTGCTTCAAATATTTAGCATGGACTCTATTCACAATTCTTCCATCTAAGAGGTTCTTGATGGAATAGGCATCCATTGGCATCTTGGCAATAATATTGAACAGTCCTGACCACATTAATCTAAATTATTTCTTCTCCCAAAACCATTCATATCGCAATAGCCAACTTCGCCTATTTGGTATTCTGATAAGGCCAGTCAGTTCTTATTATCCGTTGTTTTTGCCTTGATCCTTTTTTCAAAGTCATTTCAAATGCTTGCAATCGCATCTCAAAGTGGATATTTGACAATTGGATCAGGTTTTGCTAGGCACTCAACCCAATGTTGGTTCCACCACCAAATATAGAATTGGAAGCAACTCGGCCTTTCTTCCATATAGTAACTCAAAATGGCGTTTTTCTCATTTCCATAGTAACTTATATCATATGCAAATGTCACTGAACTGAGGTATATCCCCATGCGGAAGTTCTCCCTGGGACCAGCTTCCATGGCGTCACAGCCAACATTCCATCGACCTGTTCTACCAGTCCGTTTGTCTCTGGCCAGTAAGATACTGACATGACTTCTTGGATCCCCATAATTTCATTTAATCTTGGGATCATGTGAGATAGGAATTTGTTCCATTGTCACTCATCAAAACTTTTGGGCATCCATGGAGTTATACTACTTGATCCAAGAGAAACCTTGCAGTGCTTGTAGTGTCTACTTTCACCAGGGCCTTCGTTTCAATCCATCTAGTCAGATAGTCAATCGCAACTATGATGTATCTGACTCCCCCAGTACTCGTGGTTAATGGTCCCATTACATTAATGGACACCATATGCCAGGCAAATCCAGGGCGGACCAGTTAATATCTGGTCATGTTCTTGTGAGGCTTGTGCAACTGGCACTCATCACAACAAGCCAGGTAATCCGCTACATTGTAGTTAATGGACTCCCAGTAATAATACTGATGAATGTGATTGGTCATCTTCCTTAGGCCTCCAAGCCCAACCTTATGCGAGGCTTGAACAATAGCCACTCATTCTGACAGCTTTGAAAATAGGAATCGTTTTTCATTGATAATTTTAAAAAAAAATGTTCATCCATGGTCTTGGTGTTTTCCATTGCTGTTCAAAGTGCACCTTGGATTTTTCAGGGCTCATTTCTGAGTTCTCCTTTGACCATTCTCTGGAAGAGCTCATCCGCTTACTGGTACACCACTTGGACCGTTGGTAACCTCAATAAGCCATCCACATTCTGATGAGAAACTCTAGCTTGGTGTACTATTACATAATCATAAGCCTATAGCTTTAATACCCATCAGTCCAGTCATCCTTCCAATTTTCAAAATTATGCAACCAATGCAACGAGGAGTGTCCATCACCAATTTAAAATACGTTCCATGAATATACACCTGAAACTGTTTACATGCATAAATTACCACAAGGCATTCACACTCAGTCATGGTGTAATTCCTCTCGGCTGCTAATATCATCTGGCTCACATATGCTGCTGGATGCTTGTCCCCAAGTTAGTCCACTTGGCTTAGGATGTCGCCAATCGCCATTAATGAAGCATTGGTCTGTATTATAAATTTCCCATTTGAAAGTTGGCTAATGCAATACAGGAGTATCTATTAAATAATGGCGTAATTCATTGAAGGAACTCTGAGCCTCTTCATTCCAAATGAATCCTTTTTGGATCATTTAGCAAATAAAAGAGGGGCTCAGCAATTCTTGCAGAATCTTATATGATTCTTTAATAGTATCCAACCATTCTATGGAACACTTGGATAATTCGACACATTCCAGAACAGCCAGTCACTCTATGAACTTAATTTTCTGGGCTTTTGGTTGCAGTCCAAGAGAATTGATAACAAATCCCAGATATTACAACTCTTTCTTAAAGAAGTGGCACTTCCTCAGCTTGATCTCCAGGTTAGCCACGGATAGTCTCTTGAAGACTTCTTCCACACGGTGTAAATGGTCAGTAAATGTCCTACTGAACACATTTATATCATCCAAGTACATCAGGACGCATGACAACTTCATGTCATCTAAGATAGCATCCATGGCCCTCTGAAACGTCCAGGCGCATTACATAAACCTTGGGGCATACTCGTCAGTTGATACAGTCCCTTCGCGGTGATGATCATGCATTTCTCCTGGTCTTCCATTAGCAAATCTCTTTTTCAGTATCCTGATATCAGATCTATTTCAGAGATAAAATTTATTCTCCCAATAGATCTATTTCATCATCAATGCATGGTAGTGGATATGAATCCTTCAAGTTATCTTATTCAGATTCTGATAATTGATCACCACCCAATTAGAGCCATTTTTCTTCTTCACGATTAGGATAGAGCTCCCCAGGGACTCAATGACGGAACTAGAAGACCATGCTTCACTAGTTAACTGATTTCTTCCTCCACTTTCACTTCAGCTGCCTTTAACTGTCGAATTGGTCTCATTCTTATCAGCAAATTTTCCCTGGTGTTGACTTTGTGGATTACATTCCCCACACATCCCAAATCATGGTAGTCATGAGAAAATACCTTCCTGATAATGTCAAAAAAATTTAAGCACCTCCTCCTGCTGTATGTCCGTCAGATCAGCAAGTTGCTATTAATTGACCAATTTAATACTATTGGTCACCCTTGCAGGTAATCACATCTTATTGAGGGTCCCAAAACCGTGAAATTCCTCAATTCAGCCATTGGGATTAGATGAACAAACGCAAAGATCTGATTCTTCTCAATCTTCATCAGTTTTTCACTCATATTCACTAGGAAAAATCGAATTTTTCCATGGCCCAGCATAATTATTCCAGGAGCCACTCAAGGCTCTACTCTGGACTTCTTCCAAGGGCTTCCAATCTTTCCATACAGCGGCTCAGGTAACTCCAATGTCAACCTCATATTGACAATGCTCTGCAATCCTGGTGGTATAGTCCTCAAACTCTTGATCCTCAACGGATTTCCCCAATTTTTCAAGGATTTCTGTTGGCATTTCTTGTCACTTTTGTCTAACTTATTGGTAAAAAATTAACACTGCCTTCATTGTAGAACAGATTGAAGTTATTCCTCCTGGTCAGTGGAACTTCCCCATCTTTCTAATAAACAAATGGTAACTTCTGACCCAATATAGTCAGCGTATTATCTTCAAAATTACATTATACTCCATACTTTTGTTGAAACTCCGTTCTAATCAGAATATCATAGCTTTGGTTTGCCAAAACTATTGCTGGGGCGGATACCACTAAAGATCCAAATTGGAGTGGCAAAGTGTTATACACTCCACAGGAAATGATTGTATTCAGCCCGGCTGACCCATATTCTTTCTTATGATTTAATCAGGCGAGATCCTCATCTTCTTCACCAGCTTGGTTGAGACAATATTGATAGGCGTATCCTACTCAACTGCCCCTGTAGTGTACATCAATTGTTAAAATTTAGGGGCTTCACTGCTCATTCACTAATAGTAACCCCTAATTGATAACTGCACAGGTTCTGTTTGTGCACTCTTCACGTTGTCTGATGATATATGATATTAAATTGAAAAAGTATGAAGACTATTATCCATGGTTATATAGATAACTAATTTTGGTCCAATGCTCGACCTGTATTTCTCAACATAATATTATTGATGTATTCAGTAGGGATTTATACCCTTATCCGGCTAAATTGATCCATGCTCAGATCATAGTTTACAACCTTTCCTCTGGTGACATGAAGTCAGCAGCAATTCCCATCTAAGCTCATCTTCTCTTCTAAGGATCCTTGATCATTAATCTTTACCATTCTAAAGATTCCCCAATTAAAGCACACAAGCAATAATTTTCTGAAGATGGATAAAACTTAACCAATAATGAATTCTGCTAAGTTTAGACCCTTTTAAGTGCTTTAGTTTTTTACTAAAGTGAATTATTAGGGAAATTATAGAGGGAATTTCGCTTAACCCTTAGTTGGCGCCTCATCCATGAAATGGCAGCTGTTACCATTGAATTTCCCTTAATTGTCTCACCATCAACGGTCTTCCTCATCCATCCTAGGATTCCTTCATTGGACATCCACAATATCTATACCGGAAAGAGTCAGAAAAAGTGTCCCTAAATGTTTTCCACTCAATCCTGGAAAAATGACCTTATTTGGTGAGCGACCTGCTTAGGTACTGGGACTTGTTACCCATTATGGCAGGTTGTGAAAAAACTGCTCAATTCTTCAGTTGCAGGTAGCATCACTAACCTCTCAAAAAACTTTCTTCCTAATTTCCCAATCGGTTGGTGATGAAAACCAATTGATCCCAATCAGTAAACCTGATAGTTAATTATCAATCAACCATCAGATGCCCCATTTCATCAGCAACTCTGCCTGACAAGATCTTGAGCATTCGCCTGGGTCAATCCCTGATGGATCTGAACCAGTTGAATTACCTAAAATCCCCTGAACATTATTAAACTGAAATTGGGGTCAACTATAATAAAAATTCACTTTCCATAGGGAATTATCCCCTAGTGATCCATGGTAATCTAGATGGCTGGAAAGGTGGGCAAAAATTCTAACAGCAGCCAGCTTAGAAGGCGCTATACATGACCATCTTTTAAGATCAGATTCACCAGGAATTGGACTTTGTCCTTATAGAACTCGCATTTTGATGGCTTATCCATCAGACCAGCTTTATAAGGGCTGCAGCCACTAATAGCAAATCTTTGTTGTGTTGTTAAGCGTTGGTTGATTAGATTAAAAAGTCATCCATGTAAGCAATGGCACGGGAGAATCCGAATTACCCCTAAAGAGTCATCTATTCTGCGTTGGAAGACTGCTGTAACATTCTTTAGATCAAAGGCGTAACTTTAAACTGGTAAATGCATACTGGGTGCAAATTGCAGTCAGCCACTTATGGCCATACTTGACCCGCACCTGATGGAGAGTTCACCTGATCAAGTTTATAGAACATCTTTGTTCTATAAATTGCATGGGAGATCACAGCTTCTAAGGACAAAGGGTTGGTAACAGGCACCGTCACATTATTGACTTGTCCATAATCAATGCAAAGTTTTAAAGTACCATCTGAATTATGGGTGAAGACCACAGGAGAGGAGACAGGAGAGGTTTTCTTGACCATTCACCCCTTCATCACTATGACATTGTCGGGATAAGGTAGCTAGGGGCAGTTGTTTCTCCAAAGCATACCAAAATGGATAAATTATATTGTCCAACAGAGAGTTGGTAAAAGAGAAAGCCGAGGATCTTAGTCATAGGGTCTGGTGAATTGATTTAAGCTTTTTAATAGGTGACGAGGGACCTATTAAAATATAACCAGTAATTGAGATGCTAATGGCCTGAGAAGGGCTCGTTAAATTAGCTCTAGAATCAACTGAAAATAAGACCAAAATGTTTAAAACTTGTCATTATCAAGCTTAAAGGAAAGAATAGTTATAGGGTGTGTTAGATTCCAAGGATTGCTCGCTTGATAAATTAGAAACTGCGCATCTAATTGGGTTGAAGTTCAACTAAAAGATCCTTGATTTAGTCTGTGTCTTATGGTATTTTGAGCGTTCTTAAGCTCACTAGGCATATCCAAATTATTCTGACTCTTCTGATCAATCTTTGGCTTAATTTTCCCTCTGTATTTGGGAACATTTACTGTGGCAGGCAAAGGTACAAGCTTTGGATTTTGAAATTCCAGCTTGGCAACACTCTTCAAAAAAGACTTCCTATAGAAACCTAGATAAAGCGAATTATAATAAAATATATATTTATTTAAAATATATTATTTAATCATCCTTCATTAGGCCAGGCGCCAGTATTTGTACCCATAGGGCATCTCCTGGCCACATATCAGGAATGCAGTTTCCACAGATAATTATTTTCCACCTCAGTTTGGCCATTGAACTGATATAATTATGTCCCTGCTGCTAGGACTATTGGTGGCAAAATACTCCATATTCAGGAATATTTCAGGGGCAAAAATCGCAATATGAACATGCAAAATTGTCTTAGGTTCATCCCAATTTGAGTTTCGTCATAGTGCTGATAAAATATGACTTCTGAGAATTTTGGCATTGATTTAAATTAAATGACATACCCTTAATAGGGACATTGGTAGGCCTCTCTCAATGGCACTAGGTACTCCCATTCAGGCAGTCCATATGCAAGTGCTATCATGCTAACCATAAGGATTGACATACAAATTTTGCCATAGGGCAGGAAATTAATTATGTCTTTATGATGTCTATTTGTCTATTGGATTATTAGATGCCATTTTTGGATGATCCCAGGTCAATTTCTTAAGCTGAATAGTTAATATTGCTACTAATTAGTTGGGACCAAATGCCAAGTCTTGTTGCATGTATAATTGGCCTAATGTGCGAGGATATTTGGCCCAAGCTTTTGATAGAATAATTGAATTTAATTTATGTTGAAATAATTGTCCTGAGCTGTATATTAGTAATTGTCTTTTAGTTAAGAATTAGAGTAATTAGCTTGAGTTTTGGGAGGCTAATCAGCATGATCTGTTGGTTTAAGGGTTTACTTTCAGGTAACCACCATAATCTGACATTTCCCCCACTTGACTCGAACATATGCCCTAATTTTCTCAGTTTAGCCTTCATTGAGCTTTGTCATTTGTTAATTTCAGCCCAAATTGCTGATAGAAGTAACCAAGTGCACAGCTATAACTTTGACCCCAATTGATGATGAATCTGGAGTTGGATTTTCTCCCCATCCTCAAGTGTGAACTAAAGTATTACTTAGTTTAAATATATATATTTCTTTTATTGTTTATTGTTATATTTTATTTATTATTATTTTTTTCCTTTAATGCAATGCATTTATTATATAACTATATTTTTCTTAATCAGCCAGCTTATTGAAACTTCTTAGGAATTTTGCATGGACTCAGTTTTATATATAGCTGGTCCTATTACCTTTATTGTGTATATGAATTGTGATGTCTTCTCATTTATTTCAAATGACCCTACCCAGAAGCGATCTAACTTTTGCAATCAACCTGATCCGTGGGTGTTGCAAAATAGAACTTCATCATTAACTTCATATTCAGCCAATTTGTTTTATTTTCCAAATACTTTTGTTATAAGGCCTTTTTCATGGCAGAACTATTGTTAAAAGCTTGAGCTTACAGTTTGATTTAAAGTATCTACAAGCTTCTCAACATATTAAGGATAAGTGTTTTCACCAAGATCTTACTGGACTGAATATATTAAAATTGGTGGGGCTGGATGCCTTCCATATAATAACTGAAAATGTGACATCCTGGTTGCAAATGATAGGAGATAATGTAGGCAAATACTGCCAAACTTAAATAAGTACTTCATTTGGATGGTTTGGCTGAAGTTAAATTTCTTATAATGTTCACTAACATCCCGTTTGTACGCTCAACTGTACCATTAGTTTTGGGATAATAGGGAGAAGAAAGCACACCATGTACTCCTAAAAGTTGGTTGAGTTTGGTAAGGACATTGGTGGTAAAATTTGTTCCATTGTCAGTAAGAATAACCTGGGGACATCCATGCTTGTGGAGGATGTTTTCAAGGACGAACTTGGCTGTAGTTGCCGCTCCAGCTTCCCAAATAGCCTTGGTCTCAACCCTTTTGGTTAAGTGATTGATGGCTACACTAATGTACTTGGCATTTGTATTACTTGTTGGAAGTGGGCTAACAACGTTGATAGTTACAGTATGCCAGGCAAACTTGGGCTGAACAAGCTGATAAGATGTGCTTTTTCAGAACAGTTTTTCAGCTTGATACTACGCACAGAATTTCAACGTTTCTTGGATGTCAAAATTCATTGACTCCTAATAATAGAATTGCTTCAGATGCTCTTTCGTCTTTTTGAATCCACCATGCCCTATGGCCTTATGAGAAGCCAAAATAATGTCTGTTCAGGCCAATGGTCTTGGAAAAATAAACTTCTTGCCCTCAATGATATTGCAAAGTGTCCCGTTTTTAATAGTTGTATTCTTCTCATAAATCTGATAATAGTTTTTGGATGTATTTAGGCTCATCTTGGTGCTCTCTAATGATCACTTTCATAAAGAACTCATTGGCGGCCTAACTAAGTGTTGCAATGGTGGGTAGTTGGGAAAGGCAATCAGCATTTCGATGTTTACCTCAGCTTGATGCTCAAATTTTTAGTCATAAGCTTGGAAGCTTTAATTCCCAGCGGCCAATTGGCCTTCAGGATCTCTTAAGTCGTTCAGCCATCTTAGGGATTCATGATCAGTAAAAACTTTGAAATGAGTGCCATGCAGGTAGACCCAAAATTGCTTGCAAGTATATATAACGGATAAGCATTCTCTTTCCATCACAATGTAATTTCTCTCATGAACATATAAGATCCAACTAGCAAAGACGACTGGATATTCTTCACCATCTTCCCTAATTTGAGATAATACGGCCCCCACTGCTGTTAGAGATGCATCAGTTTGGACATTAAATTTATTATCAAATTCCTGATATCCAATAACAGGCAAGACCAATAGTGCTGATTGGAGTTAATTTAATGCATTTTGGCAATCTGGAGTTCAGTCAAATGGGACCTTATCCTTAAGTAGATAGAAAAGCATCTCTCCAAGTTGTGCAAAGTCAGCTATAAATTGGTGATAGTACCCAATCATGCCTAGGAATACTTGAATATTGCGCTTGGATTTGAGCTGTTTCATTTTTGAAGAAGGCATCTAACTTAGAGGGTTGGGGTCAAATACCCACTTTGTCAATCGCAAACCCAAGATATTTCAGCTGGTCTTTGAAGAACTTGCACTTTTTGGCTTAATTATTAAGTTTGCAGCTGCAAGACTTCTGAAAACCTCCTCTAAGTGCTCCAGGCTGTCATTGAAAGTGCGGCTAAAAACGTTGTATCATCAAGGTACTCTAGTGCACATAACTTCAAATCTCCCAGGATTGTATCCATGGCCCTCTGGAAGGTAGCTGGGGCATTGCAGAGCCCTTGAGGCATCCTTGTTGGCTGGTATAGGCCCTCTTGTGTTTATAATTGCACATTTCTCACGCTCCTCTTAGGGAAGATCTATTTTATAATACCCGCTTATAAGGTTCAATGCTGAGAAGAGCTTCGCGCCCCCTAGTCTGTCTAAGGCATCAACAATTCATGGCAGCAGGTACAAGTCCTTCCTTGCGATGTTGTTTAACTTCAGATAATCAATGACTACTCAGTTGCTTCCATCCTTTTTCCTCAATATTAAAATTGGTGCCAACCATGGACTTTTTGAAGGCACTAACATGCCCCAATCGAAGAGTTCCTTAATCTCCTTGGATAAAGCTTCTTCTGATGATTTTGAGCGTCTAATTGGAAGTAATCAAATTGGTTTATAATCTCTGGTATCAATATTGTGGATGACACCCTTAGCACATTCCAAGTCAAAATCATCTTGTGAATGTTCTTCCCAATATTTAGAGAATAAATCTTGAGCTTGGCCTTTCTCAGAGTTGGTCAGATTGCTTAAATCAGGTATAGGGACAACATTATTGATGCTGAGTAAGTCCTTATTGGGAAGCCCTAATTTGGCAAAAGTTCCAAACTCATGAAATGAGTGAATTTCCGTGGTATGGAACAGATGCAGAAAGGCGATTGTTTGATGTTTCTTAATGAAAAATGGGCCAATTTTTCAGGTTTGCATACAAGATGAATATTTCTCAATGGCCAGGAATGATAATACCTGAGGCGATGTTAGGCTCAAATTGAGATTTAGACCATGGTTAATACTTCACCATAAAGTCCTTCCAGGATATTAATTGTCAGTTCTGTTGGGATGATTACTTGATCTCTGGATGTTATAGTTTTGTGCTGATCTGACCAAAGTGGAATGCCCTTTGACTCATTGACCTGGTTGGGTAGTGCTTTTATCTTTGACCGTGCTTTGGCATACTCAATCAGGATTACTCTATCTTTGTAAGCCAGATTTATGAATAGGCTGGGTTTCGTTTTCTCAACGGCTTCAAACCCTGTCATAGTAAATTGGGATAGCCTGGCCAAGAATGGTGAGAGTATTATCCTTATGATTAGTAAAAACTCCATATCTCCTTAGGAAATTTATCCCGATTAGAATATTGTAGTTCATATTTGGCAACATTATGGCAGGTGCTGTCACTACAATAGATCTGAATCTGAGAGATAAGGTACTTTATGCATTAAGAGATTTAGTTTTTTGCGCTCCAGCTGTACAATATTCCTGACTTTGGGCAACATCAAGCGAAATTTCTACTTTTTACCCAATTTTATGCTGACTATATTGATAGGAGCACCACTATTTACAATGGCCCGAACTTGCACCTTATTTACTGCTATATCCAAATAGGTACATTTGGAGTAGTTTTTAGAGGTATTTATTGTTTGAATATGTGACTCTTACCTGATTCCAGGTGTGATTTTAGACTTGGGCAAATATCTGGGAAGTTGTCTGCTAAGGTCTTTATGGGAATGGCTACTTGTACATTGTTAAGCAAAGGTAGGTCGGTTGAACGTCCTGGTGGAGGTCCAAACCCTGAACAATAATTCGTTTTGCATAAGGTTTTGACACCTCTGTTCAAGCTTCTTTGGTAATTTTCAAGGGTTTGGTGCTTTTGATTTGGCCTGAATAGTGACCATCAGGACATCATTAGCCACAATATTGTGGAGGTTATCTTTGGCAACATCTTCAGCTTTAAGAGCTCACCAGGGTCAGGTGGAACGGTTTGAACATTGGTGGTGTTAAAGAATTCCGCCTCTACTCCACCTGCTCTTTTCTTGCCTCTCTGTCACTGTTGATTTCTAGAGTAACGTTGGCCCTAGGCTTTTTAACTGACCTTCTAAAGCATTGGCTAGCAAAATGCCCCTTTTGACCACAGTTTAGACAGGTAATCAGCACTGTTTTTTGTTTTTTCTCAAATTTTTGGTTCGTAGTTCAGTAATTTTCCTTTAGTTGGACATGGTGTTACTTTTTGGGCCCAAAGACCAAAATTTTTACTAGTTCTTGAACCAATTAGGTTTATCAAAACTTCAGGAACAGCTTCTTAAATAATTGGTAAGCTCTTGTGTTTCCATTTCTCCATTGAATGCAGGTATCATGACATGATGCAATTTATGGTAGGGCATGACTGCATGTTCCATTGCAATCTTAGCGTCAAACTATCTATTGTGTTGCACTATAGCAAGACTTGTGCCTCATGGAAAAATCTGTCCACAAAGTACTAAATAGTCTCGTTTTGCTTGAATTCAATATTAAGAAGCTCTCGTTTTTGAGCCTTTAATTTTCCAGGTTCTCAAAATTGTTTTTTCACCGCAATTTTGGCATCCATATAGGACTAATCGTTGCCATATAGGGCATAACATGGTCAAAGCTATGGGCATTGAGTGATTTTATTAGTGCTGATCCTTTTGCATGGTCTGATTCTCCCCGCAATGCTTTTTCAAATAGCTTGAGAAAAAAGTGAATGTTCCCATCCCTATCAAACTTTGTAAATTCAATGGTTTAAAGTCATCTCGCCATGTTTTGGGATTAGGAGTGGTACTTCTTCCTGAACGTCTTGGTGTATCATTGCTCATAATTGGCCCTCTTTCCTGTTGGGGAGTATCTGGAGTCAGGACCGATTCCAGAACTTTAGGCATGGGATGGATGTTTGAAATATCAGTTTTGTGCATCACTGTCAATTTCTGATGATTTCTTTAATGATATTGCTCCAAACTACTGGATTTTAATGCTTAAATTCGGACCTTAGTTGTTTTTCCAAATTGTTTTTTGACAGGATTAGCAGAGCTTTTTACCATTTCTCTATTGTCAAGGCTGAGTGAGCACTAGCAGCTTTGCTTTTTGAGGGATTTGAATTTTTTTAAGGTTGTCACATTTCTTTTTGAATAAATCTTAATTGACGTTATGCTTTTAATATCTTTGGCTATGATGTCTACTTGGAAATTTGCAATTGATAATTGCGCTCTGAGTTCTCAATTTTCTTGAGTAATTTCAGTTTTTCTAGCCTAAAATCTTGACACAACAGTTCAAATTTTTAAAATTTCCTCTTTGATCTGGACATCCTCCTCGTCCCTATTCAGGACGGCTGGTAATGCTGAAAAGTCTTTGATGTATTTGTTTATAGTACTTAGCTCAGTCCATACATAATTATCAAAGTTATTGCGCTTTATATTTAAGTCCAGGTGATTTCTTTGGACTAAAGTGGCATGTTTGGTAAGTCGTTCTGTCTGAGATAATAGGAAATCATAATGAGTTTCTAGTTTTTGCCAGCAGTTATTCATGTTTTTATCCATTCATGCGATAGACCATGGTGATCAAGAACTTCTGTGGCTATCTTAGGGACTCCTTCATTTAGGAGCTCTTTAAGGGTGTTTAATCTCCATGAGCTTCATTTGCAAGTTCTGTGTTATCCACAATTGCTTTTTGAACTTCAGTAAAACTAGAATTTAATTTTTTTAGAAGAGCATTTTGCTAAGTTTGTTCTTTCCCTTGTACACAGTGGAATTCCATGAGTTCTAGATTTTGTCAAGCAAGGATTTTCTGAGTATGCTTGATTGAGGGTTTGATAAAGTTAACCAAAAATTTATTAGTTGCTTTTTGTGAGACGTTTGGCAAGAGATGCTATGGTTGCATGCAGTACTTCATGTATACTTTCATCTTGAGTGCCTGGTCCTTAAAGTAATAGAACGGGCTGAATGAGATATCAATTTAAGAAGTATTATCCTAAAACCCTGATATATAGTTTCCAGAATAGCTTTTACGCTTTCAGATATAAGTTTAATTGGGATTGTTATATCTACATGAGCTCCCCCACTGTGGTAAGATTCAGAAAGTAGGAGGTACCCGCATCAGAGCCTTGGCAGCTGGTATTAAAATAATAAGAGATTTCCTTGTCACTAGTTTTCTTCTTATTGTCACTATCTCTTATGTCCGAATCTGCCAGTAACTGGTTGTGTGGGTCCATTTCATAAAGTGTCACCGATTTTGTGTGAGCACCAGTTGTTAGATTCTAATGATTGCTCTCTTGATAAATAAGATCCTGCAAGTCTAATCAAGTTGAGGTTCAGCTGAAAGATCCTTAATTTAGCCTGTGTATTACAGTATTTTGACCATTTTGAAGCTCAATAGGCGTATTCAAATCATTCTGACTCTTCTGGTTGAACTTGGGCTCAATTTCCCTCTTCATTCAGGAACTTCTACCAAGACAGACAAAGGCAAAAGCTCTGTATTCTGAAATTCCAGCTTGGCAACACCCTTAAAAAAGACTTCTAATAGAAAACCAGATAAATAGATTTTAATAAAATATTGCTTTATTTAAAATATATATATCTAATCATCATTCATTAAACCAGGAAAAAGTACTTATACCTCTAGGGTATCTCCTGGCCATCTATCAAGCATGCAATTCTCATCATTTTTATTTTCCACATTAGCTTGGTCCTTGAACTGATACAATCATGACTTGTTGCTAGAACTATTGGTGGCAAAATACTCTCATATTTGGGAAGATTTCAGGGGCAAAAAAGCAATACTAACATGCAAAATTGTTTAGGTTCATCCCAATTTATATTTTTTTGTCATATTGCTGATGAAATACGACTTCTGAGAATTTTGGCATTGATTTTAAGTAAATGACACACCCTTAATTGGGACGTCAGCAGGCCACTCTAAATAGTACTATATACTCCCATTCAGGCGGTCCATGTGCAAGTGCTATCATGCTAATAAAGAGGATTGACTTACAAAAATTTGTGATAGGGCAGGAAATTGATTATGTTTTTATGATGTCTATTTGTCTGTGGGATAATTAGATGTTATTTTCTTATGATCCCAGGTCAATTTCTTTAGCGAAAAGTTGATATTGCTACCAATTAGTTGGGACCAAATGCCAAGTTTTGTTGCATGTATAATTGGCCTGAATGTGGAAGGATATTATGCCTAAGCTTTTGATATGATAATCGAATTTAATTGACGTTGAGATAATCGGCCTGAGCTGTATAATAGTAACTGGTTTTTAGTTGAGAAAAAGAGTAACCAGCTGGAGTTTTGGTAGGATAATTAGCCAGATCTGTTAGTTGTCAAAGGGTTTATTTTTGGGTCAACTACCAGAATATGGCAGGGTGTGACTTCACCCTATTTTGTTCAGGGTAGCAATGATCTTACCTGAAAGATCTTTAACACTCTAAACTTGTCATGTGCTATTGACGGCAGGCTTGCCTTTGACAACTTTGTTAGGCTTTGGAGAATAATGCACGACAAGGTGAGGGGATTTTTTGGAGAGTGTTATAGGTAGAAAAACTTGAAGCAGATTTAGGTGGGCCAAGATTGAACTGATAGGGAGCAGGTCATATCCCAAAAGTCATCACTCCACATCTTTAAAGCCTTGTATTCTGCGGCCATGTAGTGATATAGGGAACTTTGATCATGATCAGGTCCACTGTTAACCGG
The DNA here is from genome assembly GCA_022478985.1 of Massospora cicadina. Lineage (NCBI taxonomy): Eukaryota > Fungi > Entomophthoromycota > Entomophthoromycetes > Entomophthorales > Entomophthoraceae > Massospora > Massospora cicadina. Next base: position 85,633 of record JAKSZP010002687.1, read on the forward strand.
AAACTCAGATCAAATTTTGAGTGACTGGGCAGCTTATTAGCCTCTTCCACGTCAAAACCTGATTTGAATGGAACGAGAATAATTGGCAAATTGGGCAGCTCAGGCACAATATCTGTAGAATAGTATTATTTGGTCTTGGCTAGCGCATTGCCTGTTTCCAGGGTGGAAAGAAGGGGAATTTCACCTGAGTGAGCATTGGAGGAGAATGATAGCATATTCTGCTCCAAATTGATACTCACCGTGGTTGTGTCACCATCCTACCCCAAAGTCACTTGTTAACACAATTCTGGGATTTCCACGAAGTGTGCCATAAATCCATATTTGTGGGACACAAAGCGCAAGGGTTTAAATAGAGGGAGTGTAACCTTAGGGACATGTGACGCTCAACGACAGGTGAACCTGAAGTGACATCAAAATCCAAAGCTTTCACCACCTTAAGGTCAATATAATTCCCTGTGGCACCAGTATCCACTAAGGCTTTACAGTTACCATCTCTTAGCCTGCATAAATTAAAATGGGGAACAATAAATAAGCACAATCACTTTATTCAACTTTTCAAGGAAGAAAAGGGTTGAACCAGATGTGCTAACCTTGCAAGAGTCATGCAACATGAGGAAGATGTTGAGTAATTGAGTGGGAACAGCAGCAGCCTGAGCATAAGACAAAGGTGCTGACTCAGTGACTTCAGGGTTAGAAAAGGGCCGCACTTTTATAAAAAATAACATGATTCATGAAATGGTGCTCCTCCATCTATTTGACAAGTTTATGTGGTCAGTATTGAAAGATGGGGCTGCAGTGTATATGGCGTTTGCAAGCGTACCCAAAGGTTCATTTGAAATATCATGGTTAAGGGAAATATGTTAGGGTGGGACTGGTCCAAATGAGCCATTATAACTCCTTCAGACCCCTATGATGGGATAGCGCAGGCTTCAGTTTTATAACTGAGGCCCATTTTGTGAGTGTGTAACTGCATATTCTTGCACCCTATCACATTTTTTGCATTTTCAGGGGAAAGAGTGCAATAGTCAAGAGCGTGGGGTTCACCCCCTCCTCACATTCACCCCTCTTTCGCTTGTTTCTCCCCTGTTGTCCAATCCCAACACCTGGCTGTGGCATAACGTGAGAAAACTAGGGGGAGCCACAAACTCTGTTTGTTTACCATGAGGTGAGGGTGATAAAAAGATTTTAGGTTGTGCGCCCCAGGCTAGTAGAACCTGCTGAATGCTTGTAACAAGACTTTTCTGCGGACAACAGTTAGGAGAACTCTTAAGAAGGAAATTAACCTTTTGTTGGGTGGCAGAGATATTCAAAGTCAGATTTGGTTTGAACCAACAACTTGACTTTATATTTTGAGGCTGGGTTATAATGTTAGAAACCCAGCATGCAATTATTAGACCTGGCTTCCTAAGCGGGTATGCCAATACCCACAAGGGTAACTACAGTCTACAAGGCATTGCAGATTTCAAGTAACTCTGGGTGGTCGCATTGGCAGGGGTTTTTATACAGGCTCCAACCCACTGATTCAGTGCCCATAGGTCATTTACTTTATTAAAAATGACTAATAAAACATTTTTACAAATATGTTTCTATTAAAATAAACGCAAAGGTAATTGAATAACTCAATACCCTACCATTAGCAGGATGCTGGGTGATATAGTGGAAAGGGAATAGAGCACCTAAGCTTAATTGTGATAGGGGAAACAATTTCTGACTAAAAAATTTGTAATAAATGAATTAAACTCAACATTGCCTAAATAGTATTGCCCAAAGTTTAAAAGCTATTATACGAATAACTTCCCAATTTTCATATGTCCAAAAATTAAATTTTTGACTTTGAAAAGGGGTGTTGAGTTTCAACCCAATTTTTGACCTTTTTTGACTTTTTGCTCAAATTTTGCTTTCCAGGTAAGTTTTCCCATTTCAGATTGACTTCTGGTTGAACTACCAGTTAGGGCAGGGAATGAGGACTGTGGTGTGAGGCTTCTGGATTCTCCTAAAGTCTTTATAAAGGTACTTAATTTTTAAATAAGAACTTTCAGGTTTTGACACTAGGATGGGTTTGGGTTGGGGGTAAGAGTGGGAGAGGCATGTGTCAAACAGGGAGGGGCAGCTGCCATCCATCCCTCATCCAGAGTATTCCTCAGTGTCAGGCGAACAGCAAGTAAAAATTAGACTGGCCTGCCAGCCCAGATGCCAGAGCACCCAAATGGCAAACCAGAATGCCAGAGGCACTGCTGCTGGTATGACAAATATGGAACTGGAAGGGAGCTTAATTTTCAACATATAAAAACGGGATTATGGAGGAGGTTGTTTTTATTGGAAAATTTTAGGAAGGAGAATCGACCACCAATTTTCTCAATGCATGTGCCTAATTAAATAGTCATTTATTTTGAAATAAAACAAGTTGGGACTGGGTCCCGCAATTTCAACCTAAGTGGCGAATTATTCAGGAATGGGCGGGTTAGTTCCCTGGGAACTGACATCACAAAATTTGGCAGTGGACTGAGTCACTGTCAGTTCAACCTCAAACGCCCAAACTAACGCTTAGCTATGTTTCCAACGGTTGGCGCGACGGCATTTGGGCCAATGAGCGGCGGGAATCCCCCATGACCACCCCACATATGGGTGGACCCATTTTGTTGGGAATGGGTTCAGGACGCCCAACCCACCCCACACTCAGTCACTGGGCCATTCATTTGGCCAGTGGCATTGCATCAGGTGCAACGCCCAATTTACCAGCAGGAAGCTTTGAAACCTCGTTGATGGTGTCCAATGCTATTACCTGCCCATTGGGGGTGATGCCCAGAAGATTTGGGAGGGGGGAGATTTTTTCAATCATCATGTTAACCAAATTGCAACCGTCGGGCACTCCATCTGATAGATTGGTCTTCATACCTTTTCACCATTTGAAATCCAAGCATTGGGCTGATTGCCACTCAAATTAGTTGTGATCAATTTTATTTTAATGATCTCAATGCAGATTTCACTAATTCCTCATAAAAGTTCTGCCAAGGAGAGTGTTGGTACTGGTAGCGGGATCTGAAGTGGAAGGGCTGTTACCCAGCGCTCATCTACCATGTGAGAGAGATCACCCTGAGTAATGAGAGGCACAGCCATCCTCTTTGGTGCCTTCTTGCTCAGGAATGGGAAAATGGCCCAATCAATACCTAGCAGACGCTCCCCAGGACTTACATTACCCTTTCCTTTTTCCAAGGGAAGGGCCTCACCACCGGGAAACTGTATGAGAGCCACATTCTTGTGCACCTTGGGTAACTTGATCGCCATTACTGATGCAGGTTTTTGGGAAAAACGGAGAATCTTGGGGTGGGATAAGTGGAACTCTTCGACCAGGTTCATGCAATTTGTGCAATCACATGCCTTGTCCCAACTGTTCTCATAGGCTGGATACCCTTTCCAGACCATGAGATAAAAGATGGAATTTCGTAATCTCTGGGATGACAGGATAGCCTCTTCCTCAGCCTCTTCTCCATTTTTGAAGATGATCAGTTCTGGTTCCATGGGAATTGCACCTTTGAAGGGTGACAGCTGGGGAACTACTAGGATTTGGGGAGCAAACTCATTACAAGTTGAGATGTCAGACCCTACTGACATGGGCAAGATAGCCGTGGCAACTATGGGGTATAGGTTTATTGTTTTGAGTGGGATGGGACTAATGTGGGCAGGGATAACCTTCTTCACGGCCTGATTCAGTTGGAAAGAAGGGACCATTGCTGCGCCAATATCTATGAGAAAGGTGGAAATGATAGATATTGATGGTTGGCCAATTATGTCAGGTGTACAGCAAGCAAGAATTAGACTGGCCTGCCAGCCTGGATGCCAGAGCACCCAAATGGCAAACCAGAATGCCAGAGGCACTGCTGCTGGTATGACAAATATGGAACTGGAAGGGAGCTTAATTTTCAGCATATAAAAAAAGGATTTTGGGGGAGGTTGTTTTTATTGGAAAATTTTATGAAGGAGAATTGACCACCAATTTTCTCATTGTGATGTGCCTGATTAAATAGTCATCAATTTTGAAAGAAAACAAGCTGGGATTGGGTCCCACAAGTTCAACCTAAGCAGCAAATTATTTGGGAATGGGCGGGTTAATTCCATGAGAACTGACATTGCAAAATTCAGTGGCAGACTGAGTCACTGTCAATTCAACCTCAACGCCCAAACTAACGCTTAGCTATGTTTCCAACGGTTGGCGCGATGGCATTTAGCCCAATAAGCAGCAGGAATCCCCAAGGCCACCCCTCATAGGGGTGGGTCCATTTGGTTAGGAATGGGTTCAGGATGCCCAACCCACCCATGCTGGGTCGCTGGGATGTTCATTTGGTCAGTGGCATTGCATCAGGTGCAATGCCCAATTTACTGGCAGGAAGCTTCAAAACCTTGTTGATGGTGTCCAATGCTATTACCTGCCCATTGGGGGTGATGCCCGGCAGATTTGGGAGGGGGAGATTTTTTCAATTGTCATGTTAATAGAATTGCAACTGTTGGGCATTCTGGCCAATAGATCAGTCTTCATACCTTTTTGGCCATTTGAAATCCGAGCATCAGGCTGATTGCCACTCAATTAGTTGTTATCAATTTTATTTTAACAATCTCAATGCTGATTTCACTGATTCCTCATAATAGTTCTGCTGAGGAGAGTGTTGGTACTGGTAGCGGGATCCAAAGTGGAAGGGCTGTTACCCAGCGCTCATCTACCATGTGAGAGAGATCACCCTGAGTAATGAGGGGTATGACCATTCTCTTCAGTACCTTCTTGCTTGGGAATGGAAAAATGGCCCAATCAACGCCCAGAGGACGTTCCCTGGGACTTACACTCAGGTAGAGATTAGGGTAAGAGCAGGGCCCTAGGTTTTGAACCTTTTTTGGTTCTAAAGGGGTGCATGACCCTATCCAGCTTATAACTGGATCCAAGACCTTTACATTAATTGCTATATGATTGCTATAAGGAAGTTAATATAGTTAAATAATTTTTGGCAAACCAGGGTTAATCATAAACCCATCTCATGAATAAAGTTAAGTTCATAAACTAATACAGTACATATAGATTATGACTATTTTGTAATTATATTTAATAAAAACAAAAAAAACATCTGAAGCAAACCTGATAACTTATATATAGCAGTTTTATAGACTTAAATCAAGTAATACTGTATAATACTCCAAACATAAAAGTTAGTCACACTGATAGTTTAATGTAGTTATATATGTTTATTTTTTAAGTCAGCATAGTTAATTCTCTTAATCCTAAATATTTTAAGTATGGTACAACATCATTGTAAATTTTAGAGGAGCCATGTATATAACTATATCAATGAAACACATAAACAGTTGGCTTAAGCAATGAACTTTAAATCTTTATATTGAGAGAATAAATATGCTCTTACATTAAATCGAGTAACACTTTATGGCTTTCAATTTAATTGATGGATAAGTTTATGTATATTCTGATATATAAAGCTATAATTATTCACCCTTCTTTATTTTGGGAGCTATTACCTTGTCTAAGGATATATAGGTAATAAAAGTGGATTTGTACAATCGAGAAGTAAGATTAGTTGTTTAAGATACTGAATCCTTTTTTATCTCAAAAAAGAGATAGATTACTATATCTGAGCTATAGAATTTTTTCATTTTGAATGATGCATTTTTACAACTCTCATTGTTGATTAAATCTATACAATATAAAATTTACAGAATATGCCTAACTAGTACTTCGAATAGGGTTCGAAAAATATGAGTCGTAATGGTAATGATATTTAATCTCGGCACTTAATGGAATTTTCTAATTTTATCCAGATGTCGCCCTTAAGTTGCTTCTTTTGGCTTTTCTATTGTTACGATGTCATAACCCAGGAAAATTAAGGTTCATCCACCTATAAATTCATCTAACGACCCTACAAGCGTCATTTGAGGCTCAGGATTTGTTTATGTAACGTTTAAATGAGAATTACTTATAATAATTTGATAAAGTCTAGTAAATTGATGCAAAGTAAATATTTATACTATTGAGCCCATAAAACACATTAATTTTGTAATCTAGCCACTTTCACTAATTGAGCTGCTAAACATTGTAGTGATCAGAGATAACACATAGATTAGTTTATCAAACCAAATGTCAAACTCTAAAGTTTGTATTGAAGCTTAAAAGTCCCGGTCCTATCAACGCTTAGTCTAAAAAATTACAAGGTTTGATTCTATGGACCTAGTATAGACTTTTAAAAGCTACTATAAACGTATTACGTTATTACTATTTGTAACTTTAATTAAGTTTGGCATTTAGGGACATCAAACAAATTGAGTGCTTCACCTTAAAACTCTATATTTATATGTTAAGGGCATAAATTTCACCTTTGATGGTACACGGCCTCATAAATTATGAATCATTTGAATTTACATCAAAACTTGGTACAACTTGAAATGATTATAATATATGGTGCATAGACTTAGTGATGTTAATCCAGTGAGATGGGGTAGATAAGTGCATTGTAGCCAATGTTGGGTCTCTATTCAAATCATAATTTTCATCAATTGTATGATTAAAAATGGTAGTTGAGGTTGCTGATAACAGCGCTAATGAGCTGGCTATTTATTGTGCGTCTATAACAGTATCGGAGCCATAAAATCGGTAACATTAATTTATACTTAAAGCATCGGGGGTATAATATTTAAGATGCAATTAAGGTTTAATTTTACCAAAACCAACTGTAAACACGAAATGTGTATCTCTAACTACTGTATTTAGAGTAGATATATTAGTAAACGTGAGTATAAAATCAAATGGAAAATTAGAAGTTATAACGTAAATCAGATGAAGATTGAATGGGTATTTGGATTATCTGCTGCTTTGGGAGTGATACTTCCATCCCCCCAGAAGGAGTATGGATGCATCTTTAAAGCAAAGCACGCTTCGGATCTCAAAACTTCAAACTACCGTGCGAAATGTCGTAAGAACCTCATTGAAAGAAAGTATGACCATTGGACCCTTGAAGAAGAGAACGGGCGCCTGGTGTGGTGGAAATACGAAGGGGATTCAGATACCAAAGACGAGATACTCAAATTAAGCTGCGACCATATCTATGAAGCTCAAGTCCTTCACTCATACATCCGAGGTGCCAACCCCAAAGTGCTCTGCCCCCTATTTGACAAGGGAAACGTGAGCAGATCAGACCAGGTACGTGGCATCCTCAACGGGCAAGAAAATATGCGCTTTATCGAGATGGAAATCAATGGTGCAAAGGGTAGGGTATTCTCAGTTAACCCTGGCAGCATGCTCAGCATCATTAAAAAACAGAAGGAGAATCACTTTGCTGAGGCCCTCAAGGAGTACATTCACAACGTTGAACCCAATTTTATCGCCACTTACACAAAAATCAATCTCATCTTTTTCAGATTCTTTAAGGAGTACCCTAAACTCGCCAATCAGTTTAACGGGACCCTCATCTCACGTTCCAAAGATGCCCTCTACAACTCTCATCTTCGTTTAAAGAAGATAATCTACTCAAACAAAGCTTACAATTAAATGCTTTGCACCTAATATAGTCAGTATAGTATCTTATACCCATGCCTTAAATAAATAGTCAAATTGAATCTTTTAAACCTAGTCAACTAAAGGTTTTATTGGTAACATTATTCTAAAAATTGGAATGTAGCATATATATGGTTTAACTAAAGTTTGACCTAAGTTGAATGGTATTTTACTATTAAAATATTAATCCTATATGAATATGTATAATTAGTTGACATATATATCATCACTATAAAAATTATGACTATCATCCTATCAGTAAGCCAAAATTATCAGTGCCAACGTATAATGACCCAATACCCTAAATTTATCAATCGTTTACGTTACTTTATCAAACTCTATATATCTTAGCCTATTCTGTCAAAATAGACTAATTTTAACATAGTTATCTTTTGGACTGCATACTTTATCATAGTTTCATTTGAGCCTGTCTAAGCCTTTTTATATAAGCTCTGAGTCCTTACTTCTATGTTTAAAAGATAAATCCCAATAGTATTATTCTGCTGCCTTCTCAAGGTTATATCTTTATGCTAGATAATATTGTTGGACAGTTACAAGTCTGATATTGTGAAAAGTATATTTCAAATGAAGTAAGCAATTATATCAGCCAAAAGACCCTGGCCAATTCTTGATGGAACCCCTCAAATTAGGCAAAACAATTTCCCCCACTCCTTGGCCAAATAGGCCTACAGTTAGTAGAGGGTTATGCCAAATTGTCAGCAGAATCAGGGGAGCCATTTAGAGGTCCCTCCACATCCTACAGCAAATTTTGTTTAAACTACCCTGCAGAGACCAGCCTATTTTATAAGGTTGGAGGTGGTCCCACTAGGTGAAAATATTTTCTTACCTGATGATTGGGTCATATATAAACTCATTGCCTCATGGATATATCCTGCCTGCAACTGACTTTCCATCAGCCATTTCATCTAAGCAATGCAAGTCTCAAGAGCTTCAATAGGCTAAACTTAATATTCCCTAATTTACTATCCCTAGCCTAATCCAAACTTCACATTGATTTTCCCTTTGAACCTCAATATAGCTTAAATACTAAGCACCAAGATATCAAGGGGTAGCTTTCCCCTCCTGTTGAATTTAATTAAACCTTAAAAAATATACTTTTTATTATTATTGAAGCTGTCATATTTTACTACAAAGTATCTAAAATATTCCCTGAATTAATTTAATTCTAGCATTTGAGAGTGTTACTTCTCCTGCCATAAAATTGTTGAGATTCAGAGTTTGAAAGCACCCACAAGCATCAAAACCCCTGAATTCCAACAAGTGGTGTCATTACAGGGGCCCTGCACACCACAAATCTCCTGTTCAAACATGCCAATGGCATCTCAATCTAAGTTAGCCGCTTTAGAACATCAAATAGATAGTGCTTTGTGTTACTTAAAAAGCTTGAGCAGCACTCTTACTAAGGCTTTTATGGGGCCTCCCCTACCATCCATAAACCCCCTCTCAATATAAAGTTAATACCTGGTAAGGGCAGTATTTCCTCCTTATTATACGTCTGTGGATCATTAATGGAAGGAGAAACTGACCAGCAAAAACTCAGGTACACCTCCCCCACTTGAGTTGTATGGCTCAAGAAATAATGGTTCACAACATGATCAACCTCACACCCTGGCGAGGTTAAGCAAAAGCTTAATGAAAATTTGGCTCCACACAATGTTTAAAATGGCAAAAATAGGCCTTTATGTGCTTTACTTGAAAGAGGGAAAATTGATCCACTCTCTTTGTTGAGCGATTTTATAGTGAAGCTCAACCTCTGTTGCTGGAAAAAAAGCTACCTCTAGATGACGCCATTGCTGCTATTTTGGTTGGCTCGCCTCATCCCTCTTTGGCGCTGCATATTTCTTCATTCAAGCATACCTTTAAAAATGTATGAGATATTAAGAAGGCCATGTTAGTGGTAGCCAACTATTATAAAAAAATACTATACAAGGAGCTCTGAGGTGAGAATCTATTCCAACCCCTCTAACCTCATCTATGGCTGTCTCACTTGGGAACCCTGCTCCTGAGGAGCTACCACACGAAATTTCTCCTCCATCATGTGAGGATAGCCAGAGGATACTGGCAGTGATGGGACAGCGCTCTCCTTTTGCATCAGTTTCAAAAGCTCTGCCATCAAAAGGCAGTTATCACTCAGCCTTGCTCTCCTCTTCTTTCAGAGCAGTCTTCCAATATGGATCAATTGGCCCGTAACTCCAAGCTGCTATAACTATCTCCCTTAACCTCTTCTCCGGCCATCTCTAGCTCAAAACTTATTGACATGAGAAGCCCAAACCCCCTATGTCAAGGCAAAATTTAAAGCCATAACAATAACAGCGTCTCCTAAAAAAGTTAATTGGGTAAATGAGCTCCCCCAGGACCTCTCCTGCAACAAAGAAATCCCTGAACTTACCTCACATTTGATATAATCCTTGACGTGCGTCAATAATCCCATGGATTTCTAATATGAAGGGGGTTGGGATGATGTTGGTCACTATGTCTTAGGAGCCCCAGGTGAAGTGAAGATACCCAATAGGTATAACCCAGATAGAGTGGACATGGTTATGATCCCCCTAAAAACTTATATCTGGCAAGTGTTGGGGGATTCTGAGGTCATTGACACTGCCAGTGACGCTGACCAGCTCATTGTCACCTTGATCTGACCTAGCCAGTGTGTTCATACCTTGAAATCTATCCAGGAGAAATACCATGAGACTGCCAAAAAACTCGCCTCTACTATCTATTTAAAGAAGGTCCTCGCTCTTTTTCCCCAACTAGAGTGGAACATTACCTAATTTGAGGACATTATCAATGGAGTGCATGTTAGGGCTATTATCAACACTAGGTCCCCAGAAAACGTTGTGTCATCAAAACTCATTAAAAAAATTAAACTAGCCCCTGAGAATGACTACAATCAAGAATTTGGGACTGCAGGCCCAAACAAACCCTGTGCCATTGGGGCGTACTCTTCACTGCACATCTATTTAAAAAAATCATCTTGTGTAAGTCCTGGGGAACATCTGCTGGGTGTTGATCAGGCCATTTTCCCATTCCCGAGCAAGAAGGCACTGAAGAGGATGTCTGTACCCCTTGTTACTCAAAGCGATCTCGCTCACATGGTAGACTAATGCTGGGTAACAGATCTTCTGCTTGGATCCTGCCCCCAGTACCCACACTCACCTTAGCAGAACTGCTATGGGGAATCAGTGAAATCTGCACCAAAATCCCCAAAATGAAATTGATCAGAACTAATTCAAGCAGCAATCAGCCCAATGTTCAGATTTCAAATAGTCAAAAAAGTATGAAGACTGATATATCATTCAGAATGCAAATGGTTCAAATTCAGTTAAAATGACGATTGGAAAAATCACCTCACTCCCAAAAGCGTTGGGGATCATCTCTGACAGGCAGGTAACAGCATCGGACACCATTGATGAGGGTTTTAAGCTCCCCACTGGTAAATTGGGCGTTGCACCTGATGCAATGCCACTGACTTAATGAACATCCCAGCGACCCAGCAATGGTGGGTTGGGCATCTCGAACCTGTTCCCAACCAAATGGACCCACCCCTATGAGGGGTGGCCTTGGGGGATTCCTGCTGCTTATTGGTCTAAACTCCATTGCACCAACCAACAGAAATGCAGTCAAGCCTCAGTTTGGATGTGCAAGGTCAAACCAACAGCGACTTGGCCTGCCACCAAATTCTTCAATGTTGGTTCCCAGTTAAATTATCTGTTCCCCATTCCCAAACAATTTGCTGGTTAGATCAAACTTGTGGGACCCAATCCCACCTTGTTTCCCCTCTAAATTGACTACTATTTAGTCAGTCACATCGCACTGAGAAGTTTGTTGGTCAATTTTCTTCTTTAAATTTTCCATTAAAAAACTTCCCCAAAAATTTAGTTTTTATATGTTGAGAATTAAACTGCCTATTCCACCGGCACTCTCATACCCCTCAGGGTTAACGGCCATGTTTGTCTGGTATTCTATCTTGTGCCTGTACAAAATTCTGGCTCACCAGCAGATATTGGTGAAACTCCTTTCCATTTCCATATTCTTCATATCAGTTACAGTGCCTTGGGAATTCTGGTTTGCTGTTTGGGTGCTCAGGCACCATGGCTGGCAGGGCAGTCTAATTCTTACTTGCTGTTCACCTGATATAGTTGACCAATCATTATTCTTAGCCATTTCCGCCTTTCTCGCGTATATTGGCGCAGCAATGGTCCCTCTTATCAACTGAACCAGTTTGTGAAGAAGATTATCCCTGTTCACAATAGTCCAGTCCCAATTGAAACTCCAAACCCATACCCCATAGTTTCCGCGGCTATTCTGCCCATGTCAGAAGAATCTGACATCCTGACTTGCAACAAGTTTGCTCCCCACCAAAGCCTAGTGGTTTCCCCTGACCTCACTACCATCTCTTTGGTATCACTGGATTCATCTACAACTACCAATAAAGAGAACTCCGCTAACTTCTTAGTACCCATGAAGATTAGTGTTGGGTCCCATAACGTCTCCTTTGAGGCCCTGGTGGACACTGGAGCCGCAGGAAATTTTATAAGTGTAGAACTGGTCCAGCAATTGGAACTTGCCATGGATGCAGGTCCTTTGGTGATGGTTACATCTTCAGCCTCCCAAACCTCATACCTGATACGTCAACCAGTCACATTTTCAATACACCAATTCAGCTTCTGCGACTGCTTTTCTGCTATGCCAAACTTGGTGTTTCCAGTGATCTTAGGAGTGGGATGGTGGCGCTGGCAACATGTCAAGATCCACCTGGAGTCTAACATGCTGTCATTTGCTGATGATCAAATGAAGGGTGAATTCCCCCTAGTTGACACTCTTAAGAAAGCTCAAGGTCGCATTTCTATCATGTTCCTCATCTCCCCTACAGGCATACCATCAGATTTATCCAGAGAGTTTAATACACTATCAAAGCATTTTCAATTCTGAAAAGGCGGATCGTGTGCCCCCCAAACTAGATTTGACTGTGGTTTTCATACAACGGTGGAGTTGGTGAATATCAACTGCCTGTTGTATCCCCATACAGCTGAGGAGGAGGCTGCGCTCAGCACCTGGTTGGATGATATGTTGAAAAAAGGGTGGTTGTTCAAGGAGACCTCACCAGTCGCGTCTCCCATCATCTTTGCTAAAAAAGCTGATGGTTCTTTCCGCCCCTGTGTGGACTATGGACACTTAAATAAAATCACAGTTTCCAATCCCTACCCCCTGCCTTTAGAACAGAAGATAAGCCAAGCAATCGCTAAATCTTGGGTGTTTTCTAAGCTGGATCTCATCAATGCATTCAACCAGATTTGGTAATGAAAGGGCAAGAATGGTTTATCAGCAATCCAGACAAAGTGGGGCATTTTCCAATTCCGCGTAATGCCCTTTGGGCTGAAGAATGGTCCCACTACATTAAAATTCATGATTGACAACGTACTGGGTGATCTCCGGTTCACCTGCACAGTTGCATATATTAATGACATTCTGATTCACTTCCCAACTCCCAAACAACACGCCGCTGACTTAGAAGCAGTTGTGGCCACCTTGCAAAAGGCAGGCTTGTTCTTCAAGCCTTCCAAGTGCGAGTTCTATAAGGAGGAGGTTACCTTCCTTGGGAACCTCATCCTTAAAGATGGTTACACAATTCTTCCCAATAAGTTGGATGTGATCCGAAAGTGACCAACCCTGACTACGCAGAAACAACTATGGAGTTTCTTGGGAACCATCATTTTTTTAAAAGTTCTCCTCAGCACTTTCTAGCTTGCTGCCCCACTCCACCCCCTTACAGGGAAAAATGTACCATTCCGCTGGACGGCTGAATGCCAACAGGCGTTTGAATTGATTAAAGAGGTGTTTGTGTCCCCTCCTGTTTTAAAACATGCCAATTCCACCAAGCCATATATCATTGCATGCGACGCCTTATCAGTAGCCGTGGGGGCAGTGTTGCTCCAGGAGCATGATGGATTGGAACACCTGGTCACCTATTTTTCCCAAAAGTTCACCTCCACAGAACAGTTGTGGGCTATTTATGACAAGGAGTTGGCAGCCGTTGCATGGGCATTAACTCATTGGAGATATCTGTTACAGGGTGCTCAACATGAGTTAACAGTCCGCACGGACCACCAGGCTCTCTTGTACTTTTGTAATCCCCAAAAATTGGTGCATCGGCAAACCAGAACCTATCAGGATTTGTGTAGTTTTAATTTCAAATATAAGTTTGTGAAAGGAGCACTAAATGTACTTTCTGATTTTCTTAGCTGCAGCCCCGCCCACTGTTCCATGGATCCAGAGAAAGTGGATCTTGTTACCATGATTCCTGCCACCCAAATCCTGTCGATTGTCCCCCTGTCATTTCTTCCATCGCTCTGGCCCCAGACGCTCCATTAGTTGCTCAGGTCTTATCCAGTCAAATGGCCTGCCCTGAGGGCGTGGAGCTGGTCAAGCATATTATCTCACCAGAGGCATAATCACTCCCTCTACTCATTGAAGGAGGGTCTTATTAATTTTTGGTCATGCATTTGGGTTCCCCCTTCTTCCAAACTGAGATATTCTGCACACATCATGATCCCCCCACAGTCGGTCATCCTGGTACTAAGAAATGAATCAACTTGATCAAACGGACCTACAATTGGGCGGGTTTGACAAAAGAAGTTCTTGCTTGGATTGCTGACTGTATTACTTTTTCTCGGGCTAAGTCAGACTGCTCCTGTAGGAATGGTCTTTTACACCCCTTACAGAAGGCGGAGGGTCCATGGATGTCAGTGTCCATGGACTTTATCATCGAACTCCCCTGTTCTAACAGGTTCACAGTGGTGATGGTGGTGGTAGTCGTTTCACAAAATTTTCCCTCTTTATTCATTGCAATTCTGCGATCACATTGGAGGAGACTGCCCGCCTTTTTGTGCGTCACATGTTCTTGATGTTTGGTCTCCCACAGGAGATTATTAGCGACTGTGGTTCACAGTTCACGGCGCAGTTTTGGAGTGAACTCTTATCTATCCTAGAAATATCCCCCTGCCGTTCCACAGCATACCATCCTCAGTATGATGGACAGACTGAGCGAGTCAACCAAGTCCTCAAATAGTACCTGCGTTTTTATGCTGTGGCCACACAGGACACCTGAGCCAATGACCTTCCCCTCGCTCAATTCGCTTATAGCAATGGAACACACACATCCATGGGGTTTTCGCCCTACGAAGTGATGTTGGGTTACAATCCTTCATTTTTGGTTGGACCTTGCTTGTGCCCTGAGGTTCAAGCTGCCGTGGATCACACTGAACATATTCGGTTAACTCAATCCTTGGTGCGGGAACACCTCACCAAAGCTAATGATGACTATAAGTGGTTCACAGATTGTAAGCAGCTCTCAGGTCATGATATAACAGCGGGCTCCTATGTTATGCTCTATACCTGCTATTTACATAATCAAGCGCCTTCCCATAAATTCTCAAGTAAGTGTTCTGGCCCCCATTTGGTGGAAGAGGTCTTGGGTAATGGTGCGTTCTGGTGAAGCTTCCAGCTCACTGGAAACAGCACCCCCTCTTCTATGTTTCCCAGATGTCACCTTTCAAGGGTACAGTTCCCGTGGAACCTAAACTGATCATCATTGAGGATGTGGAAGAGGCTGAGGTGGAGAATATCCTGGCATCCCGTAAGTCCCGCCATTCTGTTCAATATCTCGTGGCGTGGAAAGATTTATCCAGCCTAAAAGAACAGTTGGGTCAAGGCGCGCAATTGTGTGAACTGTATGGAATTGGTCAAAGCATTTCACAAATCTCACCCCAATGCTCCCGCCCTCCCCATAAACCTGAGATGGTAATGGCAATCAAGTTACCCAAGGCTCACAAGAATGTGGCTCTTGTTCAGTTTCCCAGTAATGGGGCCCTTCCCTTGGAAAAAGAAAATGGTAATGTAAGTCCCAGGGAACATCCGCTGGGTGTTGATTGGGCCATTTTCCCATTCCTGAGAAAGAAGGCACCAAAGAGGATGGCTGTACCCCTCGCTACTCAGGGCGATCTCGCTCACATGGTAGACTAATGCTGGGAAACAGCTCTTCTGCTTTGTATCCTGCCCCCAGTACCCACACTCACCTCTGCAGATTTTCTATGGGGAATCAGTGAAATCTGCGCTGAAATCGCTGAAATGAAATCAATTGGAACTAATTCAAGCAGCAATCAGCCCGATGTTCAGATTTCAAATGGTCAAAAAATTATGAAAACCAATATATCAGTCAGAATGCCTGACAGTTCCTGATTTCGGTTAACATGACAATTGGAAAAATCACCCCCCTCCCAAACTCATCGAGGATCATCCCTGATGGGCAGGTAACAGCATTGGACACCATCAACGAGGGTTCAAAGCTCCCCGCTGGTAAATTGGACATAGTGCCTAATGCAATGCCACTGACTGAACAAACAGCCCAGCAACTGAGAACAGGTGGGTTGGGCGTCCTGAACCCGTTCCCAACCAAATGGACTCACCCCTATGAGGGGTGGCCTAGGGGGATTCCTGCTGCTCGTTGGGCTAAACACCGTCACGCCAACTGTTGGAAATGCAGTCAAGCCTCAGTTTGGATGTGTGAGGTCAAACAAAAAGTGACTCAGCCTGCCACCAAATTCTTCAATGTCAGTTCCCAGTTAAATTACCTGTTCCCCATTCCTGAACAATTCGCCAGTTAGGTCAAACTTGCAGGACCTGATCCCACCTTGTTTCCCCTCTAAATTGACTACTATTTAGTCAGTCACATCGCACTGAGAAAATTTGTTGGTCAATTTTCTTTTTTAAATTTTCCATTAAAAAACTTCCCCAAAAATTTAGTTTTTATATGTTGAGAATTAAACCGCCTATTCCACTAGCACTCTCATACCCCTCAGGGTTAACGGCCATGTTTGTCTGGTATTCTATTTTGTGCCTGTACGAAATTATGGCTCACTGGAAGATATTGGTAAAAATTTTTTTTTCAGTTCCATATTCTTCATACCAGCAGCAGTGCCTTGAACATTCAGGTTTGCCATTTGGGTGCTCTGGCACCTTGGCTGACAGGCCAGTCTAATTATTACTTGCTGTTCGCCTGACGTCTTGTCAGTTTCAGCGGTGACTTTAGCTAAAAATACCTATGATCTACTCATTGGTACACAATTTAGGCTTGAGTATGAAGGATTATTAACTTTTAGCAGGGTTATCTCATCCTGCTAAACTACGAGACTCCCCTGATTTTGACTAATGATGAGCTTAATAAAAAGGATTTTTCTTGCACAGGTGAGTATCCCTCTTCCGCTTTATCCCTAAATTACAGCATGGAAGGCCAACATAAAAAAATGTTGCCTCAATCAGTGGACGCCTTGGGGGACTTCCTTTCTATGTTTTTTAAGAAATAGTAATCAAGGCAGGTGAACAAAGGGTAGTTGACATGATTAACTTGCAAATCCCACACAACTGCCTACTTCACCTAATTAGCATTGATAAAGTTAGTCCTTTAGAGGCCAGAGTTTTGCCAGGTGTGCTAGACCCCACCTATCAATAACCTATCAACCTCCTGCTAGAGAAAATCTTACCAAGAATGATATGGTCGTCAAGAAGCATTAGGAGATTGAAAGAGGCTT
This sequence comes from Massospora cicadina, assembly GCA_022478985.1. Lineage (NCBI taxonomy): Eukaryota > Fungi > Entomophthoromycota > Entomophthoromycetes > Entomophthorales > Entomophthoraceae > Massospora > Massospora cicadina. The sequence continues at coordinate 102,787 of JAKSZP010002687.1, forward strand.
GATGATTCCCCTTAAGAAAATAAAGAAAGTTCATTATATTGGGCCTATGGAGGATATGTGTACCCGCCAACCAGACTTTTTTGTACCCACCGTTCCGTTCATATCTCTGATGAACTAGCCCCAGCTGAGCTGGATAAAATCAGCACTATGCTTGAGGCCTATAGTGTCATGTTCAAATGACTTTATTGAGGGAATCAACTGCCTAGACAAGGTTGGACGACAGGAGTCCAAAAAAGTCAAACTTCAAGACCTTCCTGACCTCAAGCACACTGTGGACCAATGCTGGGTGCAGGCCAGATATGCTCAGGTTAGTCCATGGGAAGTGTATAATGTCCAGCCTTGTGTTACGGCGGTGGCGCTAAAATGGACGTTTTATCTTCTTAACAATGACGGTTTGGTTTTTTGATCACAAACGGGATCTCTGAAACCTGTTTGACTTTTGAAATTTAGAGATCAGGTTAGCCATTCCTACAATCAATTACTTGAATTTGGGCATCCTTGAGCTATAGTACCTGAGCCAATGAGCATGCACTTATTGGTGCACATAGGCTTAGTACCACTTCCACCAATGGTTAAGTCCCCCTAATTGTTTAAATATGTTTCTTATGACCAACCTTCCTCATTTGTTGTCCTCCCTTTAAATAAAACCACCCGTTAATTTACATTTTCTTTTATGTTAACTTAAGCAAACCTGTGCGTGGACCTCTTTGAGGAGGTCTCTAGCAATGTTAGCAGATTTATTTGCACTAAAATTACAACTGCGTCATGGGCACCGCTAAGCTTCCCTGGTTCCCTCAAGACCGAGGCACCCGAGAACTCTAGCCCTGATCAAAAGCTTGGATATGGACATGTCTTTAAGGCCCACTCAAGACTTGTTTTTTTCACTACATATTAATAAATACTTCATTTCACACCCTTGTCCTTTGTTACTTTATCTCCAGCGCCTTCTGCGGGGCTTCTCTCACATTAATACTGATGATTAGTTACCTGGCGATGTGGATGTGCACTGTGCACCACCTCACTGGGAACTGGATAGTTACAGACGATCTCCTGACATTATACAACCAACCTCTTTGTTTTACTTGCTTTAACATTTCCGTGTGGGACTTTTGCAAAGTGTGAATTGGGTGTGCCAGATGTTGGTCACGGTATTGGTGGGGCTCACCACTGTTTTCTCATTTTTCCAATGGTTGGAGCATCTCAACGTTATTCTTGCTATTTCCAACTAAAAAGTACCCCCATTCTTGCTCATACCTGTTGTATACGGACGCTTCTTAATCTGGGAGTCATGATTCAACGACTTTCCACCAAAATTCATGAAGCCAATATTATTAAAATTCTTGGAACAGCATTAGGATGGTGAAGACAGGATCATTGAGAAAGGTCCTGGTGGTGATGGCCTTGTATAATGATGCGCAACCCTTCACTAAAATGAATATGTAGTCATTCATGGCCCAAAACGCGTATTATAACGTTGATTCCTTTTAAAAAAATAAGAAAAAAATCTTCTCTTAAGCTCTGATATGGAACCCATTTAAGTATACCAAATCACCTAAGAGAACCCACGCTTGACCACTACCATGATCCGCAGAACTCAGGAGGTGGAGAAGGAGTTACTTTTACATTATAAAAACGTTTATGCAACTGCTGAAGATATGGTGGTATGTGACCTCAGTAGTATGGCCAACTACCCACTCCATCTTTTGATGTGAAACGTACCCTGTGGCATGCTTATGCCTGAAGAAGTTTTTACTGGTAAAGTGTTGGCGTTATCTGCTATGAATAAAGACCATTCAGGATACTTTTTGTTAACTGTTACCCTTTCATCCCTTTTATTAAAAGTTGGCTCTAAGAATTTGGCGGGTACTGGAGCCACTGAGTTTTTTATTAACCAAGACCTAGCTGACTACCTTGAGCTTAGTTACTTTCCAGGTGGTATGGTTAGGGGAGGGGCTTCTCACGTTATTCCCACATTGAAGGTTCTAGGGTTAATAGATTAACAAGTGGGAAATTTATATTTGTTGGACCATATCCAAGCAATCAAAAAAACTTCTGTATCGCATTATTTTGGGAGTAGAGTGGTGGCGAAAGTTTGATGTCAGGACCAACTTGAAAGACAATTCTTTCCTTAACATTAAAGAATGGTCATATATTAGTTGTTACTTTGTCTGAGGCTAATTCTCAGGGCGATCTGATACACTGGGCCAATATCCACACTCTAAGTCTCTCTCCATTGTTGAAACCCTCACTGGAGGTACCTTCACATTCCTGTTTGGAGAGTATGAAATCTCCGTTTGATGTGGCTTCATCCAATGTACTACCTACTCATTTTATAGTGAGAATGTAAGTTCAAGCTCACCATTGATCTGGTGCATATACCTTACCCGATTTACCCTTTGATTGTATGGGAGGAAGCGGCATTAGATGTGTGGGTTAAGGAGCAGTTAGCCAAAGGCGTGATTTTTCAGCGTACCTTCCCAGTATGCTACCCACTTCTTTTTGTGGATAAAGCCAATGGTACTTTATGCCCATGCATAGATTATGGGAATATAAACAATTTCACTGTACCAGATTTACATCCCACCCCCTGGACTCACAGATTTCACGCTATGTGGAGAAAGCGAAAGTCTTCTTGAAACTGGATTGCTTAAATTCGTTCAATCAGATCTGAATCAAGTAGGGCCAAGGTGGCTAACCGCATTCCATACCAGAAAAATATTTCTTTAATTTCGGGTTATGCCCTTTGGGCTTATGGATGCCCCTGCTATCTTTAAAAGCCATATTGATGAGGCTTTGGGTAATTTCTGGGGTATGCGCGGTTGACCGCATGGATGATATTCTGGTGTTTTCCCATGATCATAAGTCCCATGCAGTACACCTTTTGGCAAGTAAAGGAGAGGTTAAAGGAACCAACCTTACGCTGAAGATCAGAAAATGTGAATTCTTCAAGTCCTAGTCACCTTTCTGGGCAACGTCATGTTTAAAAAAGGTCATATGATAACTCCAGACAAGGAGATGATGATTCATGAGTGGCTCACCCCAACTTTGTTCAAGGATTTAAGGTTTTTTGGGGACGTGTACGTTACTTAAAAGATATAAGCCCAATCTTTCTGAGGTGGCAGCGCCCTTGTATAAGGTGAGTGGAGCTAAAGTGATCCAGTGGTCCCCCATTTTACAGGATGCTTTCCAAGCAGTAAAATGCACCCTGTTGTCCACGTCCATCTTTCACCATGTAGATCCTAAAAAGGAGTTCATTGTGTCTACTGGTGTATCCAACTTTTCCATAGCGCCTGCCTTATTACAAGTAGGTGAAGATGGAACAGAGCTTCTGGTGGGATACTTTCAGGAAGACGACTTTTCCAGGGTTAAATTAGGCCGTTTATGATAGAAGTTTATTAGCAGTGGTTTAGGCGCTGACTTATTGCCATCGTCACTTGCATGACTCATCCCAGCCCTTCCATGTACATACAAATCACCATGCTTTACTGTACTACCGCACACCTAATGTCTTGCCCCATGGCAAACCCTCTGGCATGAGATCCTTGCCCAATTTGTATTTTCTTGTGAGTTTTTAAGGGAAAGGAGAATGGATTTGCGGATGCTTTGAGTTGCAACCCTGCACTAGCTCCCAATCATAAGGAGGTAGAGGTGCATAATACCCAGTTGATGATTCCACTGGGGAAAATTGTATCTCAACTTCCACCTTCCTTAGCCCATGGGCCAGCTCTTGCTCCTCTGGAAATGCGGAGGAATACAGTATGTTCAGAAAGGTAGTCCTTTCACAGCCTTTGTCAGCTGAATATACTATGTCTAGCTAAGAGCATATTGAATTAGGAGGACATTACCAGGGGTTACCACGTGAATGATGAGATGGTGTGGTTTTAGTGCGCCTATGGGTTCCCGCCAGACCACTTCTCTTGGAAATCATCTGTGACTATCATGATGAAATCACCATTGGTAATCCTGAGAAGGCAAAGACTCCGGGGCTAATTCGCCACACTTACAATTGGAAGGGGTTAGCTGCTCAGGTGGGCAGGTATTGTAAAGAGTGCCTGGTCTGCAACCAAATGAAACCAAATTGCCAGCCACTAGCGGGGTTGTTTGTACCAATCTAAAGGGCTGAAGGACCTTGAACTTCTTTATCTGTAGATTTTATTGTGAAATTGCCATCTTTGATGGCTAAAATGCTATCATGCTAGTGGTGGACCTTTTTACAAAGTCCGCCCAATTTATTCCCTGCAGAACCACAGTAACTGCGGCTGAGATGGCTAGGCTCTTCGTCATTCATGTGTTTGCTCTTCATGGGGTCCCACAAGAGATAATCAGTGATTGTGGACCCCAGTTTACCTCCGCCTTTTGGGAAGAGTCGTGTAAGACTCTGAACTTCCATCCCTGCTGTTCAACTGCCTATCACCCCCAATCAGATGGGCAGACTGAACGAGTAACCCATGGTCTAGAACAGTTCTTGCAGAGCTACACCGCTACAGATCATTCAGATTGGGTTTCCCATCTCCTCATGGCCCAATCAAGCTATAACAACGCCCAACATGCATAAATTGGTTATTCCCCCTTAGTCGCTAGCTATGGATTTAATCTAGCCTTCAACATGGAGCCCAGTTGTGTATCCAAGGTGGAAGCGGTAGTGGACTTTTCCAAAATGATCAAGAAAGTACACCAGGGGGTGAGCACGAATTTAGATGCGGCCATGAAGGCTTACAAAGAGAACGCTGATGGTAAGAGATGAGTTGGACCAGCATACAAGGCTTGAGATCTAGTGATGCTGGATTCTAAAAGATCCCAGTCAAGCAACCATGCAAAAACTGTTACCAAAGAGGATTGGATTGTACCTCCTTATCAGAAAGGTGGGCCACGCCTCATACCAGTTGGATCTCCCTCCTCATTTCAGATCTTTTCAGTATTTCATTAAAAGAAAGCTCACGTTGTTTGAGGGCCCCCATCAGAGACTCAAGAGGATTATCTTGTGGTTGGGGCGCTGGAGTGAGAAGTGGAGGAGATTTTAGCCTCTCGCCAGGTAAGAAGAAGACTTGAGTATTCTGTATCCTGGAAGGTATTTGATGCAGCGGAGAACAGTTGGGTCCAGCGCATGACTGCACCCATGTCCAATATCTTATTTAAGCATTCCACCAGAATTTCCCTGAGGCTGCAGGATCTAATTCCAAGCAAGCCATCGCTTCCATGAAGTTGGCCCCTTCATAAAAAAACTTTTCCTTGGCGAATGCCCCTGGAGGGGGTGGAGCCCAAAAAGGAGGAGAGGGTAATGCCATGTTCAAAAGACTTTACTGACGGAACCAAATGCCTAGACAAGGTTAGATTACAGGAGTCCAAAAAAATCAAACTTCAGGAACTTACTGACCTCAAGAAGACCGTGGACCAACGATGGGTGCAGGCCAGATATTCCCAGGTTGGTCTAGGGGAGGTGCATAATGCCCAGCCTTGTCTTACAATGGTGGTTATAAAATGGACGTCTTATCTTCTTAATAATGACAGTTCAGTTCAGTTGATCAGTGAACAGGGTTTTGAAACCTGTTTAATTTTTTAATTTCAATATTGGGTCAGCCATGCCTACAATCAATTACTTGAGTTCAGAAATTCTCAAGTTAAGTACCTGAGCCAATGAACGTGCACTTAACGGTGCACTTTGGCTTAGTGCCACTTCCATTAATAATTAAGTCCCCCCAATTGTTTAAATATGCTTCCTTGTGATCAACCTTCCTTGTTGGTTGTCTTCCCATTAGATAAAACATCTCGTTAGTTTTTTTTCTTAAATTAACTTGGGAAAACCTGTGCACGGACCACTTTTAGGTAGTCTCTAGCAACGTTAACAGATTTATTTGCACTAAAATTACAACTGCATCAGGGGCACTGCTGGTCCGCCCTGGTTCCCTCAAGACTGAGGCACCCGAGCATCTATCCCTGATCAAAGCTTAGATATGGACACCCCTTTGTGGCCCACCCAAGTCTTGTCATTTGTTAAGTTCCTATTAATAAATACTTCATTTCACACCCTTGTCCTTTGTTACTTTAGCTCCAGCACCTCCTGCGGGGCTCCTCTCACCTTAATACTGACGATTAGTTCCCTGGTGATGTGGCTGTGCACCGTGCACCTCTCGCTGGGAACTGGTGAATTACAGAAGCTCTCCTGACATACAGTGACATTTTCTCCAAATTTGACAGTGACTATGTAAACATGAAGGGTTGGGCTCACATTATTGACATTGGGGATTCTCATCCCATCTGCACCAAGCCTTAATGAAAATCAAAAGTTGAGGAGCTACAGATGCGCCAGAGCTCAAACAGCTGCTAGACGCTGGGCTGCTAGTGTCTTCCCAAAAGACCTTGGTCATACCCTCTTCTATTGATAAAAAAGAAAATAGATGTCATTGGGTAGTGATGGACTACCGCAAACTGAACAACCTCACGAAGAAGGATATTTACCCTATCCCCCGCATTGATGACGCTCTAGCCCAACTCTCTAGGTCTAAATTCCTCTCATCCAAGGACTTTGCTAGCAGGTACTGGCAGATGGGCCTTTCTCCACAGGATCAGGAGAAGTGCACCCTTATCTGCAGCGAGGGTTTGTTCCAACCCACTTGGCTACCTTATTGGTTGTGTAATGCGCCTGATACATTTCAGCAGCAAATGGATCACATTCTCCAGGACCTTAAGCTAAGCTGTGCGATTTTCTACCTTGATGACATCACATTTTTAACCAAGACGTTCAATGAAAATCTCACGCACCTAAAGGAGGTGTTTCAACGCTTGTGAGCATATAAAATCAAACTAAAGCCCTGCAAGTGTACTTTATTCCAGAAGAAGCTGGTTTTTTTAAACGCGCCATTTCACAAGCTGGGATTCAACCTCTACAAGATAAGGTCAAAGCAATATTCAAGATTCCAGCACCAAAATCCCTTTCGTGCCATACAGTTATTCTTGGGCATGATGGGGTACTACCATCAATTTATCCCAAAATTCGCCCAGCTTAACGAGCCTCTGTCCGCCTCCTAGCTAAAAACTCCCCCTTCCATTGAGGCACTGAACAAAAGGCCGCGTTTGAGACCCTGAAGGAGATATTACAAAAAAGGCCGATAATCCGCCACCCTGACTATGTCAAGCCCTTCATGTTATTCATGGATGCCTCTGATTACGCTGTTGGAGCCATCTTGATCAATTGGATGAGTATGGGGTTGATCATCCAGTGTCTTACTTTGGCAAAATGCTTTCTACAGATGAGCGTAACTAAAGCGTCACTGGGAAGGAGTGCCTGGATGTTCTGATTGCCGTCAATTATTACTGCCCTTTTCTATATGGTACTTCAATTTTAAGTGGTTATTGACCACGCCTCTAAAAATGGTTACAAAATTATGAAAGATCCCACTTGACGGCTGGCTTGCGGGGCTCCTAAGCTCCAAAACTATGATATGACCATTGAGCATTAATCTGGGGTGCGTCATATGAAAGTTGATGGGTTGACGCAGCTGCCTGTCCTTCATCTAGACAATAGCGAAGCAGAGATGTTGCTAACCTCCTAATGACTCCTGACGCACGGGCTGATTAATATTTTTGGGATTCAGGCGATTGATAAGCTTTCTGATGATTTTTGACCCTGAATTATAACAATAAAACTGTAGGAGAATTAAAATCTCAAATGCTAGGATAATTTTATTAATGGGCTCGTATAAAACACTTATGTAAAGTAATTAAACATAGATCTAATAAAATGGGGTTTTAAGGTTCTATACTAGCTGGGGCGTGGGAGTTAAGAAACCCTCTTAATTTATGACTGCTTAATGTTTAAAATGACTTGGAGCTTTAAGTACGATAGGCATCAATTCCATTATTAGCTTTGAGGTTAATTAAGAAATATGGGCGTTTGACTTATTGGAGCTCTCGAATATCAGCTTGCTTTGATGGAACAGTATATGGAGGGTCAAAAATAGGCAGAACATTTCCATGAGTTAATGGTTTGATATATTTGAGCCAATCACCTTGATGAAAAATAGTTGCACCTTGAGGGACCCCCTCCAAGGCTATAAAAGGGGTGTTTAAGGCTTAGTTGCTGGATCTAAAGTAGAAGTAAGACAGGGATGAACCTTTAATGGACTCCACTAATTTCGCTGCATAGTTGGGCCAATTTGCTTACCCAAACTCTTGCTATTTCCCAAATATTAATAGAAGTGTTACCCAATTCAAGGGATTCCACCAGGAGTCTACCAGGGTCTTTTAGCTGATGTTTTATTATCTACCTTTAAAACGCTTTTTTAAGAAAATTGGACTCATAATTATCCAAAAAAGATGAGCTAGTACAGAAGATGCTAGCATGGTACACCCACAACACAATGGTGGAGAGTGGGAAGTTGTATATGAAATTAAGATTAAATTAGTTGCCCTATCTCCAGCCATCAGAGCGAGTACCTGTCATCTTGAAGTCTCACACTATCATGGGGCATGGCGGAGTATGCAAAACCTACAAGTGGGTAAAAGAGCGGCACTACTGGGAGGGCATAATGGAAACCTTAACTGAAGTCTTGGATGCCTGTTTGACCTGTAAAAAATCCAGCTTCAAAACCCAATATCAGTATCAACCTACAACGCCCCAACTGTAATTTCAGAAAAACGTCCCCTCTGCGTGGACTAAGCAGTTTTCCCATTTCTTAATAAAAAAGGGTCTGAAGAGTGAGGCTGTACCCCTCATCACCCAGGGTGACCTCTCCCATGTGGTAGATGAGTATTGGGTAACAGCTCTTCCTCTGAATATTCCTCCCCCCAGTTCCCACGATTGCCACCAAAAATTAGTTCGCCTAATCAAGGAAATATGCGCGAAAATTATTGTAACCATCATCCACATGAGTTGGAGGGACTTTATAAAAACATGGCGCCAAACCCTCAGAATCAAAGCCAAAATGTTTAAAATCTATGGGGATAAAGCCTGATGGGCGAGTAATAATAGTTGAAAGAAACAAGTAATGATTTCTCAGTCAAAATCGCTGATGGCATAGAACCATTGAGAAGTATGGTTGCCAACTTCAAGCTCCCCTTTGAAATCATCAGGGACAAACCCCAATTGGCTGGTATCTCCATCAGGGATTGTTGCTGATAGTTTGAAGCCCTCATTACAAAAATTGGGATTGGCAATCAATGGTACCCATTTGGACAAATGAATGTCCAAGCGACAGGCCATGGGTGGGTTGGCCATCTTGAACCCGTTTCCAACCCGTTGGGACCGCCCCTAAGTGGGGTGGACCTGGGGGATTCCATTGCCCATCAGGCCAGATGCTGTCACACTAACTTCCATAAATGCAGTAAAGCCTTGGATTAAGCATACAAAGTCAAACTGTTAGTGACTTTACCTACCATCAATTCCTTTAATGTTTATTAGTTTAAAATCATTTTACCCTCCCTCAAAATTCTCTGGGTTAGGTCGAAATTTGAGGGCCCTAATCATGTGCTTTGACAAGCCATCCCAAATTTACCACTACTTATTCAGTCACGTCACACTGTAAAATTTTTTGCTAATTTTTTTTAACTTTTCAATAAAGTCTCTTTACCCAATTCCAGTTTTTATTATGTTCAAGCCTAAACCACTCTTCCCGCCTATATTTCAACAAACCATAGGTCCCATGGCTATGATTACTTGAAGCGTTGCTAAGTTCTTATATACAACTATGGCTCATGGGCGCTCAGTGGCGAAATTCCTTCCTTTATTCATAACATTCACACAAGTAGCAGTGCCCCTGGCATTAAGGCTTATAATTTTGGTGCTTCAGCACTTAAACTGGCAGTCCAGTCTAAAATTAACTTGCTATCTTCCTGAAACCACCAACCCTTTCACACCATAAGTTTTGACGTGGTAGGTCCTCTCACTCAGAAAACAGGTGGCAATAGCTATATCTTGGCTGGAATTGATCATTTTATTAAATGGGTTGAAGCTGTTGCTCTCCCCTCTAAGACTTCTAAAGCCGCTGCCAGCTTCTTACATCATCATATCTTCATATGGCATGGTTACCCCAGGTCCTCCTTTGTGACAATGGTAAAAACTCCACCTCCAGAGTGGTAAAGCTCCTTGACACTTCTATATGGAACACAAAAACTCTTCTCCGCCCCCTACAATCCATACACAAATGGTAATGTGGAAAGATCCAATGGGATTTTAGACTCTATATTACTGAATGGCCACTTCAGTCCCCCTTCACTGGGATCTGTACTTACCAAGTGCCCTCATAGCCTACCGTATCAGTTACCATTGAATCCTTAAAATATCTCCATTCTATGTGCTATATGAATGGGAACCTGGAGTGCCTGCCTTATTAGCCAAAGAGATTTTTACTGACAGGACTGACCTTGAACAAGCTAAGAAAAAGTTAATCAGTACATCATCCAAATACAAGCAGAAGCTATTACTAACTTGGCAGACTGTCACTAAAGAAGGCCAAGCAGCTAATGAAAGCTGGGCCTCTCTTCCTTCCTTCCAAGTATCAAATTTGGTACTATATTACTACAATTGGATAACCCCTAAAGTGAGAAGCTTGGATCTATCTTCGAAATACCTTTTGTCATCTCATACAAGTGAGGGTATAAATACTCCATCAAATCCCTTGCTTCTGGAGTTACCATCAACTGGGTTCATGGCCAATTCCTACTCTGTAATACCACCTACCACTCTTAGAGGGTTAAAAGTCAGACAATTAAAAGTTCAATATTGTGAGAAGAGCATTTTGGAGGTAAAGTATGAAAATCAGCCAAAAGACCCTGGTTAATTCTCGTTGGAACCCCTCAAATTAGTAAAAATTTTAGTAATTTTTCTCTGGCGAATAGCATGAGTTCAGGCAGTCATATTGCACCAACTATGCAGAAGAATCAGAGAAGTCTGTCTGAGGTTTCTCCCTGGGCCACTTCTAGTTTAATTCACATACATATGCGGAGAGCACCCCCTTTTATAGGATTGGAGGGGGTCCTGCAAGGTGCAAATATTTTCCCGCCCATTGATTGGGTTAAATATATTAAATTGTATTTAATGGACTAGCCCTACCTGCTACCAACCCTCCATAGGCCGTTCCATCCAAGTGAGGTGAGTTTCAAGAGCCTTAATAGGTAAAAAGCCCATATTACCAAATTTGGATGCACCCAGCTTATACCAAATTTCCAGTCTGACTCACTTTTAGCTTTAAGACTTTTTAAACACTAAGCATTGATTTATTAATAGGGTTCATTTTCAATCCCCTTGAGGCAACTTAATAAAAAACTGCTAAATTCGACTTTTTTAAATAATTTTTTAATATTAGCATTTTTAATTTAAGTGGTCTAAAAACTCCCCTGCAGATATTTAATCCAGCAGTAGAGAGTGACCTTGTCCTGCGAAATTATTGTGGAAACCCAGGGCAGAATAGCACCTGCAAGCATAAAAATTCCCTGGATTCCACAATAAAAATCCGTTTGATCAAAAAACCATGAAGTTAGAATTTTGGGTTGTGGCTTATACCATTTAAATCTAAGAAACATATACTTAATCAAAAATCTATGGCAGAGAATATGATATTACCAGATTCAGGCTTCATTTTTTAAATCTCTCATCTAAAAGTAGATATATAGATTAAATTCTAGTATATATGAATGGTAGTTATGTATATCTTAGTCATATAAAAGTCTTTATACATATTTTACACATTTACACTTGGATTATGGACCAAATTCATAAATTGGCACAAACATTTATGCAATGTTTGAACTTTGATTTTTTTAACATGTGTTTTTGATATATCCCTTTAGAATACACTAACATTTATATACTACTTGGATGATTTCCATGACAGCTCATTATGATACTGTTATGATTGCCATAGCAGCTTATAATACAAAAAGCCTTATAGAAAAATATTTTTTATTCATAAAAATATATTTTCATACCACTGGTGCTCTTTTGCTTAGCAAAAATTATACAAAATCTTGTCAAATCACCCAGATTTATAATTAAACTATATAGTGTGTAACCTTGATGGTGTACTGTATATTTAAAAAAGATATAAGTGAGAATAAAAGTTTGTCTTTTGATAGCACAAGTATATGTTTCATAGGATTTTACAATATAATTAGTGTATACTTCAGCTTTATTATCTGGTAATACCTGAAAGTAAAAGAAACTTCATTGGTTAAGTTTAGCCAATTTCAAACAAAGCCAAGCTTTATTGAGAAGATGAAACTTATGCAAAAAGCAACATTGGCTTTTGGAAATTCAGGAATGTGCCAACATCCTTGGAAGCTAAGTACAGGCATCAAGCCCAACAGTGTCCTCAATAAAAGTGAGTACATACTATAATATTGCACTCATCTGAATCTGTGCATTATTACAACATTGTTAATAAATGAAAATTTATGCTACATATCGAGGGCAGCTAAAGTTTAGTCAACGCCTATTTTATCTTCAAGGAATTAAGAAGCTTGCTAGCACATTATAGGTGGATGAATCTGAAAATTAAACCATATTGTCTTTATGAAATTTTTGAGCATGTAATCACATTGCATGTGGTTGAATGGCATTTTAATTATTTTTAATTTTTTGTTTTGATCCATAAATATCTACAACAAACAGGAATTGTTGATATTGAGGAATGGACACAATATGCAAGTGCTATTTTGTTAAGAGATATATAAGCTAACCTCAGGGCATGTGATATTGCAGCGGAAGTTTCTGTAAATCAACAAAAAATGCTACCAGAGCCATTAATATCTTGATATAAGAGACTACTCTATATATAAACACTTCCTCATGAACATCAGAAATCAGATTATATATTTTAAATATTTTGTTTGTAGTATCATCCCAAAGGATAACAAAATGAGGTTTAAAAACTTTTAAGGTTCATTATCTCATTTACTATATGGAAGGTTCTCTCCTCCAATTTCCAAGTGGGAATATAATGCTTTATAATTCTCTTATAAAGAAAATAAGGATCTGGTGGATCAATACTTTGACTAGATAACATGGGTGAGATATGATAGTATATTAAATCTTTAAATAATGTTTTACATATATAGCTAACTCATAAATAAGTTCAATACAACTTTAAGGGAATATTCCATCAGATGAATATTGTTTATTCATCTTTTCTGATAAAACTTGTTAAGGAATTAAAAATTAACTTAGAGGTCCCTTAAACAGATCTTGTAACTGCTTTCATAGCCGCTAGTGATTGTGAAAGAGTTATCATGATAGTAATACAAAGCACCTCACAACAACTGATTGCAGAGAAGTATCCTTCATATGATGCTCTTCAGTATCTCAAATTGCTTTATCAGGAGAAGTTGGATATCATTTTGACATTAGATAAAATAGTTTAAATATGGAAAAAAATATAAGAATTTTAAAAAATTGACTTTTAATTATACATAATAAACTTATTAAACATTTTAATCTAAGCATATACTTGACTATATAAAGCTAACTAATCAGATTAAAAATACTGCAGCATTGAGGCTGGGAGTCTTCCTTTTAGAAGATGAAATAAAAAATTATATTGAAGAGTACATAGTAATAGATTTCGTTACAAGTGCGAGAATTGTTAACAATATTGACTATAATAATTTTATTGACACTTTTATGGAAGTTATAGACAAATCCAGGGTTAAATTACAGATGGTATGATCTGCTTCAGATTATATAAACGTTGTAACCTGGTTATAAAATATACATGTAATCTAGCTTTGAAAGAATTAAGGAATGACTACCTCATGGGAAATATTTAAAATAACCGCCATGACAAATCAGCTAGAGATTCTTCACAAAAACACAAAATTTGATAGAAAAATAACTCAATAGCTATGTCTTCAGAGAAATTAGATATATTATAGTCTAAATTTGGCAGAAGAAAAATTGCATTCTAAAGATTCATGATGGTTTAAATCAAGATACATAATACTCAAATGAGTTATATTATCTCTGAAAAGCTTTTAGATAAAAATAGCTTAAGTTCTCTTGTATTAAGTAAAAAAATGATATACTTGACCATTTGGAATTTTTTACCCATAATTTTAATCCGCATGAGAGATGGAAGACGTAGCAATATTAAAACTAAGAAAAAGATTAATGAGACATAAAAAGAGCATGACAGTTACTTCAAATGTATGGGATGAGGTTTGGAAGATAGTGGAGACACAATGAAATTAAAGGTGAGAAAATTGGGTTTGATAAACAGATAGTTAATTCCATACCTACTTTTGGTTTTCAATATGTTCAAGGCTCACATAAGTACTAGATACTGTTTTTAGAAAAAAATTTATCACATAAATAATAGTCTCAACAATTGCGGTGATATGGTTATCTCTGGTTAAACAAAATTCAGCAAGCATAGCATCAGTTATCTTTTAGTTCAATACACAAGCAGCAATAATACAGTCTGACAATTAATGAGCTTTTATTATTATGAGAAGCATCTTACATCATTTCATCTGAATGTACACTTGGATAATGGCTAAAGATTCCTCTTTTCAAAAAATTGCACAAGAAGTTTCTGCTGAAACACCAAAGACAACATTAAAAACATCTTTCTGCTATATTAACATGATTCATCTGTATGGACATTGATTTAAAAATTTATTTGAGGTATGCCAACCAGGGATTGGACAGCACCAAAAATCAAAACAAAACAAAAGAACTTAATTGAAAGAATGAATGGGAAGACAAAACAAAAACTTCCAACCAGGCAGGTGCAGAAACCGCTAACCCACCATGGCAGAGGGTGAGGGGGGTCAGGCGGGTTTTCTGCTGACATATCTGCCATGATAATGTATTTTGATTGAAGAATTAACTAAAGCGGATAGCCAGGGAGTTGGGGCATCAGCATAGTGTGGGTGGATGGCGGTGTAGAATGAGTTCTCCTCCTCTTCATCTAGAGCAGCATGATAGATAGCTTCAACAAATTTTCACTAAGTGATGCTCAGCTTGAATGCGGTCATCAGGAGCTGGGAAAAATTAGAGATACTTTGGTGGGTGATTTTAGCAGATGGGTTAAATTCCGCTAATTTAGTGACATGCATGACAGCAGCTTTGGCATTGTCAAACATACATTGAGATATCGCTGCAGGCTGATTTGGGTAAATCAGGGGGAAAGTAGAGTTTGGGAAGCCCTAGTTGGTATTGAGCCAGGATTGGGCCACTGCTTTGCATAGGTTTGGGCAATGGGGAGGCCACCATTGAGAAGGTGAGCTGGTAGTCACTTTGGTAGGGGGCAGCATTGGGTGTAGGAGTGAAACGTTTGTGGGATGGGGTATAGTCAAAATCAGAAATGAAAAATTCAGCCCAACCATAATAAAATTGGCCAAGAGGCTGACCGGAGTCCATACTCATGATAACATTACCTGATTCATCAATCTCATCCAATAGGTCCCATGGATTTTTGTTTACTATAAATGAGGATGAATTTGGCTGGGTAGGAGTCAAATGGGCTTCTTGGGTATGAAGATGGTCCAAGCCTGACTCTGATTGGTGGGGGTAGAATTTGTGGGCTAATGTGGGTAGTTGATTTGGTGGGGGCCAATTTTCCACTCTGGCCCATCAAATGAGATCATTGAGTGGGAGGGGGAGCAAACTGCCCCATTTGGAACCTGCTGAATAGGGCTCCAAAGCTGCATCAGAGCAAATTCTTTGGGGCAGGATTTTTATGAATGGTCAATCCCAAAGCAGAGGGGACAAATTTGGCAACTATTATTAACATGATCCCAAAAGAGATGCTCAGACGCTGCTGCAATACGAGCACAGGAGGGATCTGATGGGCTATGGCAGGGTGGTGTGGGATTATGGTAGCTGTTGCACGAGGGGTGGCAAGGTACTCCACACCAAAGGAACAGCGAACATGAGATTGGGCTGAGTGCCATAAGCCTTAAGCCCCACCATCAGCTGATCATATAAAAGTTGGAAAGAAGGTAGGAAGGGAGGGATGCAAATGACATCACAAATGTGGTGTGTTGGAATTTTTGTCCATATTCCCAGTCTGATAGATTACCAGGAATTGCTAGGGGATAATTCCCTAATGTGAGGTAAAATTGGAAATCAGTTGACCTCAATTTTGGAGTAACTATGTTCAGGGGATTTTAGGATATTTGCCTGGTCAGATCCATTGGAAATCAATCTGGATGAATGCTTAAGATCTCATCGGGCAGAGTTTCTGAGAGGGTAGGGGCATCTGATAGTGATTAACTATCAGGTGTACCAATTGGGATTGGTCAGGTTTCATCACCAACTGATTGGGAATGAATAGCAAGTTGCGAGGCGAGTGATGCCACCTGCAACTAGCAAATTGATTGGTTGGTGTGTGACCTGCCTTAATGGGTAACAAGTCCCATTACCTCGCAGGTCGCTAGCAAAATATGGTTGGTTCTCTTAGATTGAGAGGAAAACGTTAGGGACACGTTTTCTGACTCTTTCTGTTTTAGGTCTTGAGGATGTCCAACGATGGAATCCTAGTGATGATGGTGAATACCATTGCTGCTGGATGAGGTTGGTGATTCAACAGCAACGGCTGCCGTTTCATTGAAGAGGTGTCAATCAAGGGTTAGACAACCAAATCCCCACTATAAATTCCCTAGAATTCACTTATAATAAAATTCAGTTACATAGTTCTATATTTATACAGTTCTATAGTTTTCATCCAGTATATATTTTAAGTAGTAAACAATATCAGCTTTCAATCGTTCTATTCTTTCTCATGAATATTATTGCTGTGTGCAATAATTGGGTGACTCTTTAAGGAAAAGAGTAAGAATCTGGGCGGAGATCCAGAGAAGAAGAGGAACAAATTGGGGACTGCTGTTGACTGTGTGTCAAATTGGAGAAACTGTCACCAGGGAAGCTCAGAGAAGATCAGGTTGTACAGTATGAGGGAACGAATCCCTATTTAGAGACATCTCAAGTATCTAGAGCAGAAATACTGGCTGAGCTTTAGGCTGAGATCTAAGAATTTATTCAACTACGTATAATAGTCATCATACTATTATCAACCAATTATCAATTATCATACAACGCGGATGAATTGCACAAGAAACGTACCTGTGCAAGTATTAAGTTAATAGGGGTTATTAGCCAATAATAACCAGACCAATAAGTTTTTATAAAGTGGTGCTCACTAAAGGGGTGTAGTTGAGTAGAAGAACTTAGAAGGATGTTATACAAAGATAACTTAAAAAAATATGGATGGAGTTAGCCACCATAAATCAGAATTCCTAAACTCAGTGGATCATCGAGAATATGCAGCCTTGGAAATATGAGTTGCCAAGATGGAGGAAGGGATCGATAATGTCATGAGTTTCAGGAACAAGTTACTTGGAAAAGTAACTTCATTAAAGAAGAAAGAAGTAGACCTAATTTGAGAGGTCTTATATCTCTAGGTGGGGTGGGAAGCATATTGCGTTCATTTGAGAAATTTCAGCGCTGATATTGAGCGACTGATCAAGCAGGTTAAGGAGCTAAAAACTCACAAATGTGATTGTGAGCCATTTGCAGCAAGTAATACTGAAGAAAGATACTCTCATATGATAAATGGGAAGTTGAATACCCCAAGAAACATGCTGCCCGCTTTTTTGGCCATTTTGGAGATGACGTCTGAAGTCACTCCCAAGTGAGCCAAGTGCCCAAACCTAGAGAATCAGCTAGAGATACCTCATAGGAATTTAATGCAACGCCAAAATTGCCAACGTTCCATCAGGATAACGCTCTAGCGTTTTTATGACTTTTTGATATGACTATGTATGGCTACGGTAATTGTCAAAAGGCGTTGACAGTCATGAATTGCCTAGGCACCAACTGTCAGAACTTAATGTTGCCCCACCTGGAGGGGGACAGCTGATCATATGTGGAGGCCAAAGCAGCCATAATGAAGGAATTTGGGAGCCTGACATGCATGTTGAAGCGCAAACAGGAGTTTATGGGCATCCAGTTCCATAAAGATTAATCTTTACCAAGATTTGCAGATCGGTTCTACCAGGAATTGCAAATCCTGGTAGGAGCAAAGGTACTGGACAACTTTGATGTCAAAATCACATTACAAGCGGCCCTTTGGCCCTATCATGATTTGCACTGAATGATGTCTTCCGTGTTCACAATGGAAATTACTACCTCTTAGATGGTAGATTATTTGAAAATCTTGGGAGCAACCTTTGATTCTCCAAACAGAAGTTTCAAATCCAATCCAGTACAAAATTCAAATCCCACTTAGTGGAACAAAGGTGCTAAAGAGATGAACTCCAGAACCATGCTGGGTAATAAGCCCAAAGAGTTCAGATGGATGAATAAGAAAGAAATTGTCTGCTACCAATGTTGAGGGAAGGGACATTTCGCTGTGTACTGCAAGAATCCAAAGATCAAATCAATATGGTCCAAGCAAAAGTATCTGCTGCTGCCAAGGAGTCAGGAAAAGGGCCCGCGGCCTAGATGGGGAACAGTCTAGAGCTGCAGAGAAGCCTGTTCCTCCTGATATTATGAATGAGGAGATTAACATCAGTGAACTGTTCGTGGACAAAGACGTACAGGATCAACTTTATTAAGCGGTCAATCTGGATGTAAACGCAGTGACAAGATCCTGGGCGAAGGAAATCGACCCCAAGATAATCAAGGAAGTTGCCTGGCTATATGCCCAACAACTGGCAGACAAGCTTCAAGACACCAATATTAATGAATTGTAAGAAGTCTGATTAGATGAGGCAAACTTGTCAATCCCCTCAGTGTAATAAAGGAATCATTACCTGATTTATTGGCGCAAATCATCCACACCCTTGATTTGGCTAATAACGCCGCTATACACTCAGTAAACACTATCTTACAATACTCCAAGTGTACATATATGGATATACAAGTGAATCAAGTATGGGTGAGGGCGATTGTCAATAAAGAGTGCCCATCAACATTGTCTTGACCAAGCTGGTGAAGAGGATGAAGATCTCGCCTAAATTGGAACACAAGAAGGAGTATGGGACAGCTGTGCTAAATACCACCATCTCATGTGGAGCGTATAGCACTTTACCACTGCAATTCAGATCCTTGGTGGTAACTGCACCAGCAATAGTTTTGGCCAACCAAAACTATGACATTCTGATTGGGACATTTTCTATGCAAGTATGGAGTTAAATTTAACTTTGATGATATTACATTGAACATATTAAGCCAGACGTTAACATTAGTATACCAGAAGGATGGAGAAACTCCACTGAATTGGAGAAACAACTTCATCAACTTGAGATACAATATCGGCATTGTCCCAATTTGATACCAATTAGATGTTCAGAAGTGATGAGAAATGCCGATGGAAATCCTAGAGAACCGGGGAATTCCACTGAGGATCAAGTATGAGAAAACCATACTACTGGGATTAAAGATGATAGTCAACATGGGGTTGACATTAAAGATACCTGAGCTTCTGTATGGGGAGGTCAGAAGCCCCTGGAAGAAGTCCAGAGTAGAGCCTTGGGTGGTTCCTGAATTTATAATGCCAGGCCATGGGGAAATTCGAGTTCTCCTGGCGAATTTAAGTGAAGAACTGATGAAGATCATGAAGAATCAGATCATTGCATTTATTCATATAATCCTGACAGCCAAATTGAGGAGATTCCACGATTTTGGGACTCTTGATGAGATGGGATTACCAGCTGGGGTAACTGAGAGTATCAACCTATTGGTTAATCGAGAGCAACTCGCTGATCTGATGATGGCCAGCAAGAGGAGGTGCTTAAATTGTTCGAAAAGTATTGGGAAGTATTCGCTCAGGATGACCACAATTTGGGATGCGCAAGGGATGTGATCCACAAGGTTGACACTGGGGAATGTTTGCTGATCAGGATGAGACTGTCAGGCCGGTTGAAAGCGGTCAAAGCAGTGGTGGAAGATGAAATCAGCAAACTAGTGAAGCATGGGCTTCTAGTTCCATCATCAAAATCCCTGGTTGATTTTGATTCTTATTGTGAAGGAAATGATGGCTCCAATTAGGTGATGATCAACTACCAAAAGCTGAATAAGATTATGAAGAAGGATTTGTATCCCCTACCAAGAATTGTCGATGCACTAGATCTATTGGGAGAATCAAAGTATTTCTCCACAATGGATCTGATCTCAGGATATTGGAAAATCGATTTGCCAAAAGAAGACCAAGAAAATGTGTGATTAAAACCGCGCAGAGGCTATACCAACTGACGAGGATGCCCCAGGGTCTATGCAAGGCTTCTGCAATGTTACAGAGGGCCATGGACGCTATACTGAGTGTATTTGAAGTTGTCATGCATCCTGTTGTACTTGGATGATATCAATGTGTTCGGTAGGACGTTTACTGACCATTTACACCACTTAGAAAAAGTATTCAAGAGACTATCCGCGGCCAACCTGAAGATTAAGACAATGAAGTGTCACTTCTTTATGAAAGAGTTGGAATATCTGGGATTTGTGATCAAAACTAGTGGATTGCAGCCACAAGCCCATAAGATTGAAGCCATAGAATGGATGGCTGTGCCAAAGAGTTTCTGAGACATCCAATTGTTCCTTGGAATGGTCAGATACTACAGTAGATTTATTTGGGACTTTGCCCGAATCACCAAGCCCTTATTACATCTATTAAAAGATCTGAAGAAAGGATTCGTATGGAATGAAGAATCCCAGAAATCTTACAATGAGCTACACTGATACCTTATGATTCTCCAATTTTGAAATATCTAAATTTCAATCAAGAGTTTATTATACAAATTAATGCTTTTTTGACGGCGATCAGCGCCATATTAAGCCAAGTAGATGAACTTGGGGATGAACATCCGGTGGCATATGTGACTGGACACTCTCAGCCACTGAAAGGAACTACACTGTGACTGAGAGGGAATGCCTTGAAGTCATTTACGCCTGTAAACAGTTTCATGTGTAAATCCACAGAACGACTTCAAAGTGGTAAAAGACCACTCCTTATTGCGTTGGCTCCACAATTTGATAGAACCAGAAGGACAACTAGACCAATGGGCACTTAAGCTCCAGTCTTATGATTATGAGATTGTCCACCAAGCGGGGGGCTTCTCACCAGAACGCGGTTGGCTTATTGCAGTTACCAATGGTCCAGATGGTATACCCGCAGGCAGATGAGTTATTCCAAAGAATGGCCAACGGGGAAATTGGGAATGAGCCCTGAGAAATCCAAGGTGCGCTTTGAAAGTGATGGAAAACACCGAGACCATGGATGGACAAGTGTTTAAGACAATTAATGGGAAGCAGTTATTATTCCTAAAGCCATCAGAAAAAGCAGCTATTGTACAAGCCACTCATAAGGTTGTCAGGAATGGAGGCCTGAGAAAAACAACTGACCATATTCGCCAGTACTACTACTGGGAATCAATCAACTACAATGTCGCCACTATCTAGTTTGTTGTGTGGAGTGCCAGCTGCACAAGCCACATAAGTATACAACTGAATACTGATTGGTCCACCCTGGATTTGCCTGTCATATGGTGTCCATTGACGTGATGGGACCACTGACGATGAGCACAGGGGGAGTCAAGTACATAATAGTTTCTATCAACCATCTGACGAGATGAAGGCCCTGGTGAAAGTAGACGCCACCAGCACCTCAAAGTTCATCCTGGATCAAGTTGTATACCGGCATGGATGCCCGCAGGTCCTGCTTAGTGATAATGGGACAAACTTCACATCTCATGTGATCCCAGACTGAATGAGATAATGGGGTTCTGAGGAGTCGTGTCTGTACCCTACAGCTGGAGACAAACGGAAAGGTAGAACGAGTGAATGGAATGCTGGCTGCAACGCTGAGGAAGCTGGTCGCAGGAAGAACTTCCACGTGGGGAACATACCTGAATTTGGTGATGTTTGCCTACAATATCAGTCATCATACAGCAATGGAAAAATGCCGTTTGTGTTGCTATATGTGAGGAAGGATACGTTGCCGCCAATTTTATATTTGATGATGGAACCAACATTGGGGATGAGTGCTGAACAGTACTTGAACCAACTGACGATTATCCTTATCATAATTCAATTGCAAGCATTTGATACTACATTGAAGAATAGGATACAAGCGAAAACAAAGGACAATAAGAACTGACCGGCCTTATCATAATAACAAATATGGGATAGAGTTGCCTATTGCATGATGCATGGTTTTGGGAGAAGAAAAAACTGGATGCGTTGTGTTTAGATCTATTTGAGATCATCGCCAAGATGGCGACTGAAGCCTACTCCTTCAAGAATCTCTTGGATGTCAGAGTTATAAATTGTGTCCATTCTAAGTATTTGAAGCAATGGATCAATGAAAAAAAGAGTTCCCAAAGGACTGATGAACCATTAAGTTGGTCATGTACTGATGATTAATCAAGTACAAAAAAGGACCTCTGAACCAATATAGATAGTCAAGTCCGAAAAAGGACCTCTGAACTATAGAAAACTGGTAGGTTTAATAATACCTAGGACCCATTTTGGGGGAAAAATAAAAATGGAATGCTGAACCAAAAAAAGGTCAAGTCTCATGAAAAAAGAAGAAAAAAGAAAAGATTGATAAAATATATTGAAAAAAAGATAAACCACATAGAAAAAATCAATAACTTTATATTTTTTTATTGATTATCCTTGATATGGGGATTATTCTGCCTATGTCGCCTCTTGGGGGAGGGAGGAGGATGGATCACAGTAGGCATAAATAACCCATCAAAATCTATGTGAGTTCAGACGCTAGCAAGGTCTAAACCTACACAAAACCAAGTTCTTTCAGTGGATGCAGATCCCTGCGAGAAAGTGACTAGGGAAGGGAAATTGAGATGTCAGAAGAAGCCAATTGTGAAACCCTGGAGCAGGGAGGGAAGCAACAGTATAGAAAGAGGTAGTCAGCAAATAACCCTGAGTAATCCTGATATGGTACCAGAGCTGGAAGATTAGTATTGAGCGCATGCCAATGGGCTTCATCAAGAACACTGGACATATGAGCTGGCAGCGAACAAGGGTTGCTAGATGGTGGTTGCCAAATCATGCCCCTATTAAAGCTATCAGCAGAAGATACCATTAGGAAACGCCGGAGACAAGATAGTTGTGCAAGAAGCAAAAAGGCATCTTGCAAGCAATGACTATGAGCTTCTAAGAAGCTGAAGCAGAAGAAGCAATGTAACCCAGGAGAGGCTGGAAGCTTCGTGGCCCAACTTCAAAGAACTTGGCCAGCAAAGTGAAGAGCTTAAAGGGCAATATCCCAATCTAGGATGTTCTCAAGGTCGGAGGGATTCTGTGCTTGTGATAAAGCCTCAGTGACTTGAACCCTCAATTCTGCATAGGAGAACAAAATGAATACTGTTGCTGATAGTGAGCTTGGTAGCCAAGACAGTAGTTTTGTAGTATTGTCTGAATCAGAAGAGGAGCTCAGGAAGCATGTCTGACCCAGAAAGAAAGGAGTTATCAAGAGCGAAGGGCATAATTTCTAGGAGCATCCATGATGATGTTTTACACATCTGCAAAAGGAGCCAAATCCAGGAGAGTTTCAAAATCCAAATCTGGAATCAACGACATAGGGATAATTGGCTGCAAGTCTTTTGAAATGATCGCTAGCCTAGTTTCCAAAGGATTGGTTACCATTTCCAGTAATTCCACAGAAGAACTAGTCTCTAATGCAAGACTAGGCTTATGAGTCCTGGAAGGACCATAGAAGAGGTTTCATCGCACATCTCTACTCATCTGCTGGAAGAGCCAAAGATCTTGATCAGACAAACTATTAAGTAGCTGTTGGTACTGCGACTCAGAATTTGACATATGAGCTGGATGAGAGGAAGGATGTAAGACTTATATGGAAGTTGACATTATGTACTCTACAATCCATTAAGCTCCAATTTCAGAGAAATTAATCTCGAAATTAAGAGATAAGCTCTCCAAGGGAAGAATTAGGAATGACTTGAGCCAAGAGGTTATGAAAGAAATAACAAGGGCGAATAAAAACAAGTATTCTTGATTGAGCAATGAAACAAATATTGACAGCAAGAGTCTCCTGTCTAAGATGAGGAGAAAATCAGGAAATCAAGGACGCCAGAACAAAAAACCTGAAAATGACAGCGGTTAATATGCCTTGATGGGGGGAACCAGATCCCAGGACTAGTATCGTCATGAGTAATTCAATCAGCCCTGCATGACAGTAGATTGTGGGGACTGCGCTCTGAGTAGGCGGTATTGAGGAGGAAGATGAAGAGAGCTTCATGCCGAAGGTTGTCCCAAGCAGCGTTGTGTATTGATGATCATACTCCACTTGAGTAAATGAAGTATTTGACCAAGTTTCAGAAGTGGTGTTCTCCTACCCCAGTCCTTTTCTCGCTGGAAATCTAGGCAAGAGGGGGATGTGTTAGGATTTTTGCCCATATCCCCAGTCTTCTAGCTTACCAGGAATTGCTAGGGGATAATTCCCCAATGCGAGGTTAATTAGAAATTAGTTGGCCCTGATTTTGGAGTAACTATGTTCAGTGGAAATTAGGATATTTACCTGGTCAGATCCATCGGGGATTGATCTGGACAAATGCTTAAGATCTCTTTGGGCAGAGTTGCTGACAAAATGGTAGCATCTGATAGTTGATCAATGATTAACTATCAGGTGTACCAATTGTAATTGGTAAGGTTTCATCACCAACTGATTGGGAATGTAAGTAGTAAGTTGCGAGGTTTTTATGGCACCTACAACTAGAGAATTGATCAGTTGGTTTGTGACCTGCCTTAATTGGTAACAAGTCCCATTATCTCGCAGGTCGCTAGCAAAATATGGTTGGTTTTCTTGGATTGAGAGGAAAACGTTAGGGACACGTTTTCTGACTCTTTCTGTTTTAGGTCTTGAGGATGTCCAACGATGGAATCTTATTGATGATGGTGAATACCATTGCTGCTGAGATGAGGTTGGTGATTCAACAGCAACGGCTGCCGTTTCATTGAAGAGGTGTCAACCAAGGGTTAGACAACCAAATTCCCACTATAATTTCCCTAGTATTCATGTATAATTAAAAACAGTTATATAGTTCTACAGTTATACAGCTCTATAGTTTTCATTCAGTATATAGTTTAAGTAGTAACCAATATCAGCTTTCAATGCTTCTATTATTTCTCAGGAATATTATTGCTGTGTGCAATAATTGGGTGGCTCTTTAAGGAAAAGAGTAAGGATCTGGGCTGGGATCCAGAGAAGAAGAGTAAACAAAATGTGGATTGCTGCTGACTGTGTCAAACTGGAGAAACTGTCACCAGGGAATCTCAGAGAAGATTGAATTTGTACAGTATGAGGGAACAAATCCCTATTTTGAGACATATTAAGTATGTTGAGCAGAAATACTAGCCTAGCATTGGGCTGAGATCTAAGAATTCCATTCAACTACGCATAATAGCCATCATACTATTATCAACCAATAATTTAGATTATCATACAACGCGGATGAATTGCACAAGAAACGTACTTGTGCAAGTAATAAGTTAATAGGGGTTATATGCCAATAATACCCAGATCAATAAATTTTTACATGGTGTCATAAGGGAGGAGAGTATGGGTAGTAGGGACGGGAGTGTTTTTGTAAATATGTGGAGTTGAAACTGCTGCTGCAACGTCCTCCTCCATCTAGAAGCCTATGTCAAAATAGCTCTTATTAGGGCAGAAATCTATAAAACCAGCTGGCACAAAGGCAGCAGTGGCAAGCTTGATAATTGCTTTTTCAGCATATGGGAATAACCGCCCACAGTCAACATGGAGGCAAAAGTGAATGTTGGACTGAGGCAGGGTGAGAGGGTGGGGGCATGATGGGTGGATGCATGCTAGGTGGAGCGCTAAGTCCCATGGGGGAAAAATTGGCCAGAGGAATTTGTAAGGCTATTTGAGCCCATTTGCATGCATTTCCCCACAGGGTGGAATATTCTAGGGGGTGGAGCACTGCTGCCCTACACTGGGGTGGAAGGCGGATGATCTGAGGACATCAAGCAGGAAGTAGTTATGGCCAGATAATGGTGGATAAAATAAAGTGTTTTACTTTTATTAGATTTTGCTCAAAAATGAGATTGAGCAGAAATAAAATTTTCTGTATGGACATTGCTATATTTGAAAGTTTATTACCACTATACCTAAATCTATCTAGAAAATTTATTATTAGCAGAATTACCTTTGTCTGCGTTTGTACTCAAGAAAGTTTAAAAAACCTGAAACAGGAAAAAAAACTATTCAAATTTCCCCTCAGGAATTCAGCCCCAAGGAAATGGATGTATTTTCTCCTAATATGCCCCTGCCCTTATGTGGGCAAGGATTAATAAAGGGTTCAACAATAGTTACCTGTGTAACTCCATCCTAATATCTAAGATTGTAACCCCAAAGCCCTAGAAAAATGGGAAGACAAAAACCAGAAGCTGCTAAAAA
This sequence comes from Massospora cicadina, assembly GCA_022478985.1. NCBI lineage: Eukaryota > Fungi > Entomophthoromycota > Entomophthoromycetes > Entomophthorales > Entomophthoraceae > Massospora > Massospora cicadina. Next base: position 129,177 of record JAKSZP010002687.1, read on the forward strand.
GAGATGACTATGTCTTGACTTTATTATTTGATGAGGAGTGAAGATCCTAACAAGGAGGATTTGGCACCCAAAACACCACAGGGCTCTGACACATTCTATAAATATCAAGAGCTTTAATAAATTTATTCTATAGTTTCTCCTAAATATTTTATTAACAATTTACATCCCCTCACTCGTACAATAATTATTGTAACCCAGGATAGTTGCCAACATATTAAATCCTGCAGAAGTTAAAGTGCATCATCATCACCTCTAACAGACATTTCGCTCATCAGTGACATCCCAAAGAAAACTAAGCTTTATTTTTTTACTGCTCCTGGTAAGGAAAAAGTTCAAGATCTAATTTTCTCCTTACAATAAAGCTGAAACTAGGTGCTCAGTTTAGGAGCCCCCAAGTTGTAACTAGTTTAAAAAATCAATTTTGAAGCATGTAAGTTAACTTTAGTATTGAATCCCCTCCCTCAAATATAGAGAGGATCATTACCCAATAGATTGATAATTCTCAAATTTGAGGTAAAACTTTACAACAAGAGAGCCTAGAATTCCAGGTTACCTTCAATTTCAATCTAAACATGCTGGATCATAGTCAGTTCTATTTTCAAGCTGATAAAATAATTGGCACTATTCAGAACTCTTAAATGGAATCAATTCTTCTGAGTGTCAATCTGATTATTTATGAGCTATTGTGTCCCATCTTTTCTGAAGAGATTCTACAGTGCAACTACCTTGGCAAGCATCGAGTTGAAATTGAGGTAAAGCCCTATCTATTCCAGTTTATATATCCTGCCTGCCATCATTTCCTCCAACTAGAATGGATACAACACTAAAGGGTGTTACGCCAGTTAATATTTTTAAAAAGTGGAAGATGCACAGGTTTGCAAGGGTTAATTCCTTAACTAATAAAGCTTCCTGTATGATGACAGGAACATGAATCTGAGCTAGTAGCTGTTCATCCAAAACCTGACTTTAATCAATTAAGATATTTAGGCACTTCCTTCCTATAATAAACTAAACCAATTACTTAGTAAGATATAGCAAAACTAAGAGCAAAATACTTTTTAGGAATAAAATTTTAATCCATATAGGTCACTCATGGCAATCTAATCCTCACCTATTATAATCATTGTCATTGGTTTCCAAAGAGTAACATTACGGCTTTTCATTGACCTGTAGCAACTAAAATGCTATTGGACAGAACTACCTTTGGCTTAATTTCCAAGTGTAGGCATTCATGCCCTCTTGTCTGGGAAACTAAAACTATTGAGGGATCATCCCTGATAACTCATGGAAGTATGATCATTGTTTAAATATAATGGCTAATTTGGAGCTCCTTCTTGGGAGCCTAAAAGTCATTTTATAGCTTTTAATGATCAAATACTAATTCAGACCTTACTCCTCAGAAGCCTAAAAGTCAAGACACTAATAAATCATATAAAGTATCTTTCCCCAATAGATAACCAGTATCAGAACATAATGTAAAAAGCATAATCTGGTTAAAGTTACAACACATCCCCCACTTAACTAGATTATCTTTATCCAAAATGTATACTGATAAAAATTCCTTTGCTCAACCTCTGCGTCCTAGAGGTGGCAGAAACTCGAACGAGGTGTACATTGCTAAAGCAAAACAAATCAGGAAACAATTAATGGCAAAAATAGCCAATAAAATGGTGGCAGAGTCATAAAAAACTTGGTCAGCAACCATTGCTGTAGAATTTGATGGCCTTATGCCACACTTAAAATTAAGCAGATATTCTGATATTTATACAATCAACTATAAAAAACCAATTACAGTATTAAGCCATATTTATGGTTGGTTGCATGTAAAAAAACTTAGCATTCACCCTATTCATGATATGTCCATAGGAGAGGTCTAAATTGTGTAGGTATTTAATGCTGACATATTCATGACTTCAAAGGGATCAATGAATAGCTGGTCCAACTTGTTTTGGCACCCAAAACACAATATAACTTTAATTAACCTGATCACCATTTACAAAAGTCTGTAGAGCTGGCAATTTTATATCAACATATTCTTTTGCCTCAAGCTTCTGTTTCAGAGTATTAGCATAGGCCAAGGACTATAACTCAATCAGGAACTTCGTCAAGGTCTCCAGATATTGGAGAGGTGTCATTGCCAAACTTGGTTTAATTGCAGAATAAAAAATTGGGGGAAAACTATTCTGATGTCCATAAAGCAGTGCAAATGGGAATTTTCTCATAGACAAATGATAAATTAAAATGTAGGAGAAAGTTGCCACCAACAGATATGTTACCAAGCTAGAAGGGTTTTCAGTGATAAGCTTCTTAAAGGTAGCGGCTAGAATATCATTTACCCTTTTGACCATCTCATTAGTTTCTGTATCATAAGGCGTAGTCTGTACTCCTCAAATTCCTATTAACTCAATTTAGTTTCACAATGATTTATGTAATAAAGTCGCTGCCATTATCAGTTAAGGTAACCCTAAGGCAACCAATCTAGTAAAGCAACTGCTCCATTATAAACTATGCATTGCTGGCATAACTTCATATATATTATGCATCTCAACCCAACGAGGAAAGTTATTGGTAGCTGCTAAGACTTATTGACTCTTCTCAGTACTCATTTTCAACGGCTCTACTACATTAATTAATACAGTAAGCCACGTGAACTCAAGCTCTACTAGATGGAAAGTAGTAGCTTTCTTATTGAACTTGTGTTCCTGACACATTACATAACTAGAAAGACTCTTGAGACGTTAAAATTAAGAGAATCTAAGTAGTATTCCCATTGAACTTTATCCAGAGTTTTCTGCATGTCCCATGGGTAATTACATTATGAGCCACGTTGATAACTGCAGAGCATTTGATAAGACATAAACAGTAGGGATTTTTCCCTAATGATTGTAAACAATTGAACCTTGACTATCTTCTAGTTTTCATCACTTTTTTTGTTCTTGCTTTTTCTCAGGTGGCTGGTCCCTGAGATCCCTACTAAGCATCTTCTTATACAATGTATCCACTTCACTATGAAACACTAGAACTGTGGAAAATAATGACAATCCATTGGCATTTTTATGTTGGTCCCCACATGTTGTACAATCTCATAATCATACACTTGTAGCTTTAGAGCCCATCAGGCCAACAACTCTTTAGGCTCCTAAAGTTATTCAGCCATATCAGCAAGGAATGGTATGACACCATGGTAAAATGGACTCCAAGATATATACCATGAACTGCTTAAAGGCATATATTACCACAAGGCTTTCCCACTCAGTCACGGTATAATTCCGCTCTTGTTTACTCATAATACAGCTCACATATGCTACAGGGTGTCCATCATAAAATTTGTCACCTAGCTAAACATGGCACTGACTGCTGTCAAGAATGCATCAGTCTAAATAATTAATAGTCAATCAAGATTTTTAATATTTCAATATAAGTTATATTATCAGGTAGATTTCTAAGAGGATCAAAGAAGTCCTGGGTTTTCATATTCCATACAAAGCCTTTCTTAGGACTCTTAACTTCTTAAAAAGTGTCTTGGTGATAGAAGCAAAGTTCTTGATGAACTGGCAATAATAGTTGACCATTGTTAAAAACACCTACACATCTTGTTACTCTTTTAATGTTCCATATCTAAAATCACAACAACCTTTGGTTTTTGAGGGCGCGGTCCAATAGCTCCATTAACAAATCACAAATATAAAATTCTTATAAAAAGAACAATTCCAAGATCTTATCTTCATATATTCTGGTGTATTTTTTATCTTCTATGTGTTCAAGGTGATTTTTAAAGTGCAAATAGAAAACGAGGATATCATCTAAGTAGACGAGATTGAATTACAACTTAAAAATTGCATAACACAATCTCATTGCTTGTTAAAACATTGTCAGCACATTGCAAAGACATGTATGCATCTGCGTGGCTGATATAGTCCATGGCTGGTGAAGAGCTCACATTTTTTGGTCCTCTTTAGTTAGGTCAACTTGCCAGTACCCGTTATAAATATATCTCCATAAAAGAATTGAACCCACATAAGAAATCAAGAGCATCGTAGATCCATGGAAGAGGGTATGAGACTTTTTTCATTATATTATTCAGCTGATGTTAATATATAATGAACCAATTGGATCCATATTACTTTTTAAATTATAATTGGAATCACCTATGGGCTTGAAAATGCGACCAATAACCCATGATTGAGTAGCTTAGCAACTTTGTCAGCAACTATGGCCTCACCTTCCCTTGAATGTTGGATTGGTTGCATACAAATTGGTAGTTGATTTACAACATCAACTTTATATACTATACCTTTGGCACAACTGAGGTCATAATTGTCTTGTAAAAACACACCAGAATAACATTGAAATAATTCTTTTACTTGGTCCTTTTGTGCTTACTAGGTTCTAATCAATCCACTTTAATCAAAAACAGAAAGATTTAATGGGATTTCAGGTCATTGGGTAATCCTATTTCATTCAAATGACTAAAGCATGAATAGATAACAGTTCTGAAGTAGGAATTAAATAAGCGAAAGTCACTATCTGAAATTTTCTATTCATATTAGTCTATCCAAAAGTTGGTGACCAGTACCTGAATCTCGCCATGACTGGAAATTAAAATCCCAGGTGCAACATGGGGTTCACTCTACATTTGGCCATGGTGCATAATTTTTTCATACAAATATTTAGGAATTTCCAGGGTAAGGTCAGTACCTATAATGCCTGCTTCTTGGAATGTAAAATTGTCAGCTTCTGCGCCCTTAAGGAAATCCTCTGACGTTCTTCAATTTTTTGAAGCAGTCTAAAACATTTACCAGTATGCCAATACTTCACTGAGATGATCCCATTCACATATACAAGATTAATATAATTTTTTTCTTATTTCGTTGTAGATCTCCTTTTCAGTTGTAAAAACAACAAGAAAGTTTCCTCTTATTATTATGAAAATATTCCTTAAAATCACACCAAACCCCATACTCTCACATGATGTCAGTGCCAATCAATATCTCATAACATTGATTATGCAAAACAATTGATGGTGTGGTGACAAGGAGGTATATAAACTGTAGAGGCAAGGCGCTATATGCTATCCAAGAAGTAATAATAGGCAGGCCCACCGTTCCTTAAATTTAGTATGATCCACATCAGACGCAAGCTTTAATTTTTCATTACTTTTTGAAGACAATATTAGTTGTAGCTCCACTTTCATTGATGGCTTAAACTTTTAAGCGCATTAATCCACATATCAGCATAAGTGCAATCAGAATAAGAGGAAATATTGTTTACTCGAAAATTGTGGCATCATTGGATGAATCAAAGGATTGGGGAAGCTGGTTAGCTTCACCAGGGAATCGCTCCTTGATGGTGGCCTTGGGGATCAATATGTTAACATCATCCAAGATACTGCTATTGGCCTCCATGTATGCTTGCCTAATTTTGAGGCTGTTTTACATATGGTCACATCACCGTTTTATTTCAGGCTCAGTGGCCTTTACTTGCTAATGGGTAACCAAAGAGCCTCACTGTTCATCCCAGGTGCTATATACAGCCATTTTACTAAGTCAAGGGAGCTTGAGCATCATCAGAAATAGACTGTTCCATGTCTATTCCTCCTGATATCTTCCCGCATAAGACACTTGATCATCAGAAGGTACAACCATATTGATCTTATCCAGTTTAGAGTGGCAAAACAGTGAGATATGGTCGTAGTTGCCACACGTATTACAAATGCCTTGATTTCTTATATTGCCCATTCAGTGTTTCAAGAGAGATCTAATCCTAGCATCAGGGTTGGCTACAGCTTGGTCTTTATTGGGGGATTTACATGCATAACTCATATTTCCAATATTGGCGTTACAATAACCTTTATGGGGTATCAAAGGTAGTACCAAAATCCCTAAAAATCCAACCATCTAATCAGTTCTTCATATTTGCATTCAAGGTAGATAACATAGCTACGTCAGCTCCTTATGGCCCACAGAGTTGATTTCATTGCAATCTGAGCATCAAAATTGGTCAACACTCCTGTATCAGCGAGTATCAGGGCTTCTTAATAGAATTAATTGGCAAAGGTTAATGGACTCATCCTTTCAAAACTTGATGCACATTTATCCTGTTTTGGTTGATAATGTGCTCAAGGCTGCAAGACTCACCTATAGTTGCAACAATTTGCCTCTTTGTAAGTCCACTCATCGGTGGCTAGTTGGATAGAAAAAGATCCTGTCTCTCCATATTTAAGAAAGTTGATCACAGTAACAGCCTTTTGGTGATCCCCACATCCCGCCATTTCTATCTCAAAAAGCTTGAAAATGCAGGAATATTGTTTCTTTGAAACTATGGCAGCTTTTGTGCTGTGCAAAAATCTATGAGCTTGGAGATTTATTGGCAATTATCTACCACCCGCAAGTGACTTTGATTAATGAGGTTGAGCGCCTGTTGAAAATCTTAGCGGCTTTGATGCTTGTTCAAGAATATTAACTCCTAAAATTGATAACTGCACAGGTTCAATGTTGTGCAATCCTTGCATTGTCTGATGATATATATACAATTGATAATAGTATGAAGACTATTATCCAAAGTTGAAAGATCACAAGAGTTTGGTCCAACGCTTGACCAGTATTCCTCCTCAAAATTCCCTAAAATTTCTCTCTTTAGGATTTATTCCATTATCCGCCTTATTTGATTCATGCATAGATCCTAGTTTACGGCCTTTCCTCTGGTGACACACTGTTGACAGCATTTCCCATTCCATCTCATCTTCTCTTCTCAGGATCCTTGATCCTTACTCTTTTATCCTATTAAAGAGTCTCCAATTAAAGCACAAAGAAAGAATTCTCTTGAATAGGGATAGAACTAATAATGAATTCAGCTAAAGTATTTTTTTATTTTTAAGTTAATTATCAGACGAATTTATAGAGGGAATTTGGCACCCAATCCTCAGCTGGCGCCTCAGCAATGAAACGGCAGCTGTTGCAATTGAATTACCCTTCATTGTCTCATCAGCGATGATCTTTCCATCCTAGTTAGGATTCCATCATCAGACCATCCTTGAGACCTAAAACGGAATGAGTCTAAAACTTGTCCCTAATATTTTCTACTTTAACCCAGCAAACCAATCATTTTTGACAAGCGACCTGTTTAGGTAATGAGACTTGTTACCCTTAAGGCAGGTCATAAACCAAATGATCGATTTGCTAGTTGCAGGGGCATTACTCACCTCACAAATTGCTCCTTAAATTCCCAATCAGTTGGTGATAAAACCTAACTAATTCTAATTGGTACATTTTTTAGTTAATCATTGATCAACTATCAGATGTCCCCATTTCGTCAGCAACTCTGCCCAAAGAGATCTTAAGCAATCACCCAGATTTCTCCCTGACGGTCTGAACCAGGAAAATTACCTAAAATCCCCTGAACATCCTTAAACCAAAATCAGGGATCAACTAATATCCAATTCACTTGCTATAGGGAATTATCCCCTAGAGACCCCTGGTAATCTAGATAGCTGGAAATGTGGGCAAAGATCCCAACAAATCCCCCTCTTGCCTAGATTTCCAGCGTGAATAGGATTAGGACAGAAGAATACCGCTTCAGATCCTAGGTCAAATACTTCTTTGGTAAATGGAGTATGGTTGAATGGTACTCTACGCTGCTTAGGATGACTATGGCATGTGGCTCTCTTCCTCTTCCTCCTTGGTACCATTTACTCAGAGCACAGTCCCCATGACCTTCTGTCATGCCGGGATGATCAATTTATTTGTGAATATATCAATCCTGGGATCCAGTTTTCCCTCGTCAGTGCATATAACCCGCTGTCATATTTAGGATCCTTAGTCTAGCGTCCTCAATTTCCTGATTTTCCACCTCATCCCTAACTGGAGACTCTTGCCGTCAATGTAAGTTCATTGCTCAACTAAGAATACTTGTCTTTATTCGCCCTTGTTATCTTCTCATAATAACTTCATGGCTCATAATTCAAAATTTTTCTCTGGAGAGCTTATTTCATTAATCTTGAGATTAATTTTTCCCAAAAAGGAGCTTAATTGATTTCAGAGTGCATAATGTCGACTATCATAAGTCCAACATCTCTCTTTTGTCCAACTCATATGTTGCATTCAGAGTCTCAGCACCAACAACTGCTTGATAAGCATGTCCAATAAAGACCTTCAGCTCTTCCAACTGATGAGTCTTGCGTGATGAAACCTCTTCTATGGTCCTCCCAGGACTCATACTCCCAGTCAGGTGCCCGTGTCCAGACCTTCCAAAGAATTACTGAAAATGGTATCCAACCCTGACAAAACCAGGTTAGCAATTGTCTAAATGACTTGCGACCAATCCTTCCTATATCATTGATTCCTAAGTTAGACTTTCAAACTCTCCTGGATTTGGCTCCATTTGCGATACTCCTACAATCATTGTTGAACCTCCAGAAGAAAAGTCCACTGCTGATTTATTTGATCATTCCTCACCAGATTGGACTTGCTTCCAGAGTTCTTTTTCTGACTCAGCCAGTATTACAAACCAGCTGTTCTGTCAACTGAACTGGTCATTGGAAACTGCAAACACTATGAACTCCCCTATGCAGAATTGAGGACCCAATTAATTGAGGTTCACTTCATAGCTCTGAATCACTCCGATATTGGATGCATTTTCTAACACAATACGTTGCAGCCTATGCTCTTTGCTTTTCCAGCCAAGATCTTTGAAGTTGGGAATGAATCTTTCAGCCTCACCTGGCTTCCTTCGCTCCTTCTGCTTTCACTTCCAAGAAGCTCATAGTCATTGTCTGAAGGATGCTATTCACTCCCTGAAGGACTATCTCATCTCTGGCATATCCTATTGGTATCTACCCCTGATGGCTTTGATTGGGGGCATAATTTGGCAACCCCTCACCTAGTATCCCTTGCTCAATGCCGGCTCATATGTCCAATGTTCTTGATGAAGATTGATGGCAAGCGCTCAAGACCAATCTTCCAGCTCCAGTGCCATATTGGGATTACTTGGGGTTATTTGACGACTGCCTCTCCTTGTTCTGTTGCTTCCCACCCCAATCTGGGGCATCGCGGTTGGCAAGTACCAATATTTTTCATTTCTCTTCCCCTAGTCACATTCTCATAGGGATCTGCTTCCACTAAGCGGACTTGGCTTTGAGTAGGTCTTGCCCTTGCTAGCATCTGATCTCACATAGATTTTGATGTTTGTTTACTCCTACTGCTTTCCATCCTCCCTCCCACAAGAGGTGACATAGGCGGAATCATCCCCAAGTCAAGGATAACCAAAATATATAAAAAATATATCCTTTTTCTGTGCATTTAAAATATGTTTTTTACGCTATATTTTTATCAATCTTTTATTTTTTTTCTTTTTTATATGGAACTTGACCTTCATTCAGTTCAGCGGTCCATCTTTTTTATTTATTCTCCCAAACTGGTTCCTAGCTATACTTAGACCTACCAGTTTTCTATGGTTCAGAGGTCATATTTTTTAAGACTTGACCATCTAGTTTTGGCAGTGGTCCTTTTTTTGAACTTAAACAATCATCAGGACATAACCATCTTAATGATTCTGAGGTCCCTTGGGAATACTTTTTTCATTATTTTTCAAAAATCATCACTTTAAGTACTTAGCATGGACTCAATTTCACTATCCTTTCATCCAAGAGGTTCTTGATGGTATAGGCATCTGCCACTATCTTGGTAATAATCTTGAATGGACCCAACCACAGTTCGTTTTTTTTCTTCTCCCAAAACCATTCATAATGTAATAGGCAACTCTTTCACCTATTTGGTATTCTGATAAGGCCGACTGGTCCTTATCATCCATCATTTTCGCTATAATCCTTTTCTTTATGGTTGTATCAAATGCTTTCTATTGCATTTTGATCAGGATATTCAACAATAGGTTCAGGTACTGTTTTGCATTTATCCCTAATGTTGTTTCTAGTTCTGAATAAAAATTTGGCGGCAACGTAGCCTTCCTTCTGTATAGCAACTCAAACGGCAATTTTCCTGTCACCATATGATGACTTATGTTGCAGGCGAACATCAGCAAACCAAGGTATGTTTCCATGCAGAAGTTCTTCCTGCAACCAGCTTCCTTAGCATCACGGCCAACATCCCACTGACCTGTTCTACCAGTCCGTTCATCTCTGAATAGTAAGGTACTGATACAACTCTTTGGATCCCCATTATTTTATTTAATTGTGGTATTGCACGAGATGTAAAATTTGTTCATTGTTGCTCAACAAGACCTGCAGGCATCCATGTTGGTATTATACTTAATCCAGGGTAAACTTCATGGTGCTTATAGCGTCTACTTTCTCCAGGGACTTCATCTTGACCCAACTTATCAGATGGTCATTCGCAACTTTGATGTATTTTAATCCCCCTGTACTCATGGTTAATGGTCCCATCACATTGATGGACATCATATGCCAGGAAAATCCAGGGCAGACCATTTAATACATGGTCAAGTTCTTGTGAGGCTTGTTCAACTGGCACTCTACACAACAAGCCAGATAATCCGCTACAAAGCAGTTGATAGACTCCCAGTAACAAAATACAATTAGATTCTATCGGTCATTTTCCTCAGGTCTCCATGCCCAATTACCTTATGACCAGCTTGAATGATAGCCCCTCATTCCGATGGCTTTGGGAATAGTAATTATTTTCCATCAATTGTCGTGAAAACTTGTCCATCCATGACCTTGGTGTTTTATATCACTTTTTAAAGCGCACTTTGGACTTCTTGGAGTTTATTCCAAATTTCTCCTTTGACCATACTCTGGAATAGCTCATCCGCCTGCTGGTATACACTTGGACCATTGGTAACCTTGATAAGCCATCCGCGTTCTGATGAGAAGCTTCAGCATGGCGGACTATCTCATAATCGTAAGCCTGTAGCTTTAATGCCATTGGTCCAGTCATCATTCTGGTTCTCTTAAATTGTGTAGCCAACACAACGAGGAATGGTCTGTCACCACTTTGAAGAATAACCTTGGATATACACCCAGAACTGTTTACAGGCGTAAATTACCACAAGGCATTCAAGATCAGTCACGGTTATTTCTTCTCAGCTGCTGAGGATGTATAGCTCACATATGCTGCCAAATGTTCATCCCCAAGTTCATCCACTTGACACAGGATGGCGCCAATTGCCATTGATAAAGCATCGGTTTGTATTATAAATTTCTTAATTGAAATTTGGATGTAAAAATCAGAGAATCTATTAGATACTGGCGTAATTCATCAAAAGAACTCTGGGCCTCAATGCTATAAACATATCCTTTTTCAGATCCTCCAATAAATGGAAGAGGGCCTCAGAAATTCTTGAAAAATCCCAAATATATATTCTTTAGTATCTGATCATTCCAAGGAATACTTGGATATCTTAGACACACTTTGGTACAGCTATTCGCTATAATGCTTTATTTTCTGGGCTTTTGGCTGCAGTCCACTAGAGTTGATAAGAATCCCAGATATTCCAACTATAGCTTGAAGAAGTGAAACTTCCTCAGCTTGAGCTTCAGGTTAGCCACGGATAGTCACTTAAAAGCTTCCTCCAAGTGGTGTAAATGGTCAATGAATGTTCTACTGAACAAAATTATTGTCCAGGTACACCATGACGCATGACAACTTCAGGTCATTTAAAATAGTGTCCATGGCCCTCTGGAACGTCGGATTCACATTGCATAGACTTTGGGGCATCCTTGTTGGTTGATATAGCCCCTGCGCGGTGATAATTGTGCATTTCTCTTGGTCTTCTCTTGGCAAATCGATTTTCCAATATCCCAATATTAAATCCATTGCAGAGAAATATTTTACCTTCTCCTAATTGATCTAGTGCATCTTCAATTTGTGGTAATGATATGAATTCTTCTTTGTAATCTTATTCAGCTTCCAATAATCAATCACCACCCAAATAGAGCCGTCCTTCATCTTCATGATAAGGATGGGCTCACCCAGGGACTTGACGACGGAACTAGAAACCCATGCCTCTTTATTTTTCTGATTCCTCTTTCCACTACCACTTCAGCTGCCCTGACTATCGAATCAGTCTCATCATTATTGGAAAATTTTCCCTGGTATTGACCTTTTGAATCACATTCCTCACACATCCCAAAATTGTGGTCGTCCTGAGTGAATACTTCCCAATACTTTTCAAACAATTCAAGCACCTCTTCTTGCTGGCCATCATCAGATCGGCGAGTTGCTCTCAATCAACCAATAGGTTGATACTCTCAGTTACCCCAGCCAGTAATCCCAATTCATCAAGGGTCCCAAAATCGTAAAGTTCCTTAATTAAGCCATCAAATTTAGATGAACAATTATGACGATCTGATTCTTCTCAATCTTCATCAGTTTTTCACTCAAATTTACCAGGAGAACTCGAATTTCTCCATGGCCTGACATAATTATTCCATGAGCCACCCAAGTCTCTACTCTGGACATCTTACAGGGGCTTCCAACCTCTCCATACAGCAGCTCAAGTATCTCCAATGTCAAGCCCGTGTTGTCAATTATCTGTGATCCTTGCGGTATGGTTCTCAAGCTCTTAATCCTCTACAGAATTCCCCATATTCCAGGATCTCTTTCAGCATTTCTCATTGCTTCCAGCCAACTAATTGGTATCAAATTTGGATAATGCCATCATTGTAGATCAGATTGATGAAGTTTTTTTACTAGTCAGTGGAGCTTCCCCATCTTTTCAATAAACCAATGGTAACGTCTAACCCAATATGGTCAATATATTATCCTTGAAGTTACATTTAACTCTATATTTTCATAGAAACTTTATCTCAATTAAAATATTATAGTTTTGGTTAACCAAAACTATTGCTGGCGTGGATACCACTAAGGATCCAAATCAAAGTGGTTGAGCACTATATGCTCTACAGGAGATGGTGGTATTCAGCTCAGATATCCAATATTCTTTCTTTTGTTCTCAATCAGGCAAGATCCTCATCTTCTTCACCAGCTTGGTAGAGACAATGTTGATGGGCGCTCCTCTGTCAAATATTGCCTGCGCCTGTACTCGATTAACTATTATATCTATATATTACACTCAGAGTATTGTAAAATTGTATCTACTGAGTTTATAGCGGCATTATTTACCAAATCAAGGGTGTGAATTATTTGCACTGATAGATCATGAAACTATTCCTTAATTGCTTTAAGGGGGATAGAAAGGTTTGCCTCATCTGTTTGACTTTGGTCAGTTCTTCCATATTCTCCACGGATCAAATCTTGTCCATAAGTTTCCATACACACAGTCAAGCAACTTATAATTATTTTGGTCTTTCCCCTTCTCTCCAGATCTGGTTGCTGCATTCACGTCTGAATTGACCACTTGATATATAGTTGATCCTGCACATCATCATCAACGAACAGATCACTAAGTCTGTTTTTCTTTCATAATATTGGGTGAACAAATTTTTCCACAGCTCTAGACTGTTCCTCATCTAGGCCGCAGGCCCTTTTCCTGACTCCTGTGTGGGTTTAGACTCTTTCTCTTGAACCACATTGATCTGTTCATTAGACTTCTTGCATTGCACAGCTAAGTGTCCTTTTCCTATGCACTGGTAACTGCGTTTTTTTATTGATCCGCTTGAAATCTACGGGCTTTATTCTAGCATGGTTCAATTATTAGATTCCTTTGCGCTCTTGTTCCCCTTCATGGGATTCAAATTTTGTACTGGATTTGGTTTGAAAACTCTATTTTGAGCATTAAAGGTAGCTTTTAATATTTTCAAATGATCCACCATCTGCAAAGTGGTGATCTCTGTTGCAAACATGGAAGACATCATTCAATGCAAAATGTGATAAGGCCAAATGGCCACTTGCAGCGTGATCCAAGTATCAAAATCATCCCGCACTTTTGCTCTAACCAAAATCTGTGATTTCTAATAGAAGCTATTGGCAAAACTTTCCAAGGGTTCATTCTTCTGAAATTGGATTCCCATAAATTCTTTTTGCGCTTTGACATGTGCATAGGACTTCCAAATTCTTTCATAAAGGCCGTCTTAGCCTTGGAGTATGATTAGCTGTCACCCTCTAGATGGGGCAACACTAGGTTCAGACAATCAGTCTAAGCAATTCATCACTGTCAAAGCCTTTTGGTGATTGCTGTAATTGAACATTATCATGTCAAATAATTGAAAAAAGCAGGGGCGTTATCCCAATGAAAAGTAGGTAACTTCAGTGTAGACTAAATTCCTCCAATGTTTCTCTAGCCACCACTCTTAGATTTGCTACTTGACTAACTTGAGGAAGTAATTTTGGGAGTCATCTCAGAATTGGCTATGAAAGCGGGTGGCATATTTCATGGAATATTCATTTATTCCAACTGGAGTTCTTGTGATCCTCTTTTCAGCATTAGTCGCCGCATAGGGCTCATTTTCAAATTTGTGCATCTTCAAATCCTTGACTTGCTTATCAGCCGCTCTATATCTGCGCTGAATGCCTGCAATTATACATAATCCACTTCTTGTTTCACTTTTAAGAATCATACTTCTCAAACTAAATCTCCTGCCTTTTTCTTTAATGACATTACTTTTCCTAGTAACTTATTGAAAAAACTAGTGATATTTTCGACTTTCCTTGATCTTACTAAATCTCTCCTCAAATGCAGTGAATTCATGATGACTACAGAATTCAAGGTTCTCTTGTTGACAGTTGCCAACTCCATCCAGTGTTTACTTAACTTGGCTTATATGACATCTTGTCCTAGCATCCTACTCAACTACAAACCATTAGATTGAGCACCAATTGTTAAAAGTCTTAGTGGCTTCGCTGCTTTTTCACATATATTAACCCCTAAATCAGATATCTGCACAGGTTCATTGCTGTGAAATCCTCATGTTGTCTGATTATATATATACATTTGATAATGGTATGAAGACTATTATCCATAGTTTCAAGATCACTAGTGTTTGTTCCAACGCTTGACCAGTATTCCTCCTCAAAATACTCTAGATGTCCTCTCTTTAGGATTTATTCCCTTATGCGCCTTATTTGATTCATGCTCAAATCCTAGTTTATGGCCTTTTCTCTGGTGACACACATCTGGCGCATTTCCCGTTCTAGCTCAGCTTCTCTTCTCAGGATCCTCGATCCTTTCTCTTTATCCTATTAAAGAGTCTCCAATTAAAGCACACAGCAAGTATTTCTTTGAAGATGGATAGAACTAATAATGAATTCAGCTAAAGTGTTTATTTTTTATTAAGTTAATTATCAGACGAATTTATAGAGGGAATTTGGTGCTCAACCCTTAATTGGTGCTTCAGTGATGAAATGACAGCTGTTGCCATTGAATTACCCTTTGTCATCTCATCAGCGATGGTTTTACCCCATCCAGGTTAGGATTCCATCATTGGACATCCTTGAGATCTAAAATGGAAAGAGTCTGAAAACGTGTCCCTAATTTTTTCTACTCAATCCCAGCAAACCAACCATATTTGGCAAGCGACCTTCTTAGGTAATGGACTTGTTACACATTGAGGCAGGTCATAAACCAACTGATTAATTCAAAATTTGCAGGTTGTATCACTTGCTTTTCAACTTGCTCCTTAAATTCCCAATCAGTCGGTGATGAAACCTGACTAATCCCAATTGGTACACCTTTTAATTAATCATTAAACAACTATCAGATGTCCCATTTCGTCTACAACTCTGCTCAATGAGATCTTAAGCATTTACCTGGATTGCTCCCTAACGGATCTGAACCTGGCAAATTACCTAAAATCCCTCAAACATTGTTAACCTGAAATTGGTGTCAACCAATATCAAATTCACTCGTTATAGGAATTATTCTCTAGCGACCCCTGGTAATCTAGATGGTTGGAAAGTGGGGGTAAAAATCCCAATAGCGCCATATAGGGTAAGAGACCAGAGTTTTAGTGCCTTTTGTAGCTTTCCTTGGCTGAATTAATCAAGGTTGTCATCCTTGAGTGAGGAGCCCTATCTGACTAAAACAGCCCTTCTTTAAGGATCCTCGTGACAATGTCTGTTGCCACTTCCAACTTGGATAAACAAACGGTGACTGTCTTCTCACACTTCTTCCAACCCAACTTCCATGCCTTCATTTTCTGATATTTCCGCTCTATCTCCTATAACTCTTTGGTAAGCTGGCAAAGTTTGTCATCATTGTTTACATAAGGTTATCACTAACAGCATTACTTGATATTGCAGCTCAATCATGCAGAACCCTGTTTCATTAAATAAAATCCATTGATTCACCTTGACTCATCAAATCATCTCTTACTTGAGGGATATGGAGTCCAAAGCCAAAACTTCGAGACTGATAAATCAACCAAACTCCCTTTATGTCAACTTGATTTAAGAAATTCTTTCTACTAACCAAAGGTGAAATTTCAAAAAAATTCTTTTTGGCTTATGTTATCTGCTTAATGAGTTAATGTTAAGACTTATAGATTTTGCACACTAATCCCCATCATAGCATACTCCAAGTCCATTTTAGAGGTATGGCTCTCACCAACATCAACTTTCAGTTCCACTCTTCACTCAACGGTGAACCATTCATACTCTAACTTTTTACTTACAGACAACGTTGGCCCAGAATCAACTTGAAGTGAGCACCGAGCATTATAGTGGTTGCTGCACAGGTTTGTTAAGGTTAATTCCTAAAATAATTAAGCTTCCTGTATGATGGCATGAATTAAAAATCTGAGCTGGTAGCAGTTCAGCCAAAACTCAACCTTTGTTCAAATTATATTTTATATTCATTTCCTTCCTACAATAACCCAAACTACTTATTAGTAAAATCCAGTGAAACCAAGTAAAAGTCAATACTATTAGGAATATAATTTATATATATAGGGTACTCATGAAATATGCTGCCCACCTATTAGAATCACCTCCATTGGTCACCAGAGAATAACTTTACTACTACCCATTGACCTGCAGAAAATGGCATGTTATTGGCCAGAACTTCCATCAGCTCAATGTCTAAATGTAGGCAATTGTGACCTCAAGTCTTGTAAAGTGAAACTATTGGGATCATCCTCAATAACTTATAGAAGTTATATAACTAATTAATCATAATGACTAATTTGGAGATTTCTCCTCAGGAGCTTAAAGGTCAGGGACATAGCTTTAAATGATCAAACACAAAGTCAGAGCTTCTATCAGCGATCTTTGTTATACACTGGAGACTCAGGCTTTGACTCAAAGTTACTTATTTGGAGTCTTAAAAGGATAAAACAATAACATGAATATTGGCTTGCAAGAAAAAAGGATTGATTTATTATTAAAAAGACTTAATATTTATAGGATTCATAGTTTTCTATTTTTATTTAGATCGTTTCATCCGACAGGAGACTGAATCTCTTCTGATATTAGAGTCGAGATAGACTTGATCAGATGGAATAGATTTTGTATGATTTTTATCATTTATAGATTCATCGGGGATCATTGCTGATAATTTAGAAGAGGTTTCATTGATGGGAAGACCAGTCAAAATCCTGACACTTCCCCCTGAGATTCGGTCGTGGGGAAGGATGAGATCATAAATATCTGGGATGGATACAATTTATAATTATACCAGTGTTGTTATGAACTATAGAGTACTCTAGACCTTTTCTAAATATTAAACTATAAGGTCCAGACCAATTAATTTCTAATTTTTCAGTTCTTCCACCAGGATGGGAATGATAATATAAAACATAATCACCAATCTGATACTCAGGTAGAATTGCTTATTTTGATTTCTCTTAAGGGTTTCTTTTTTGTAGTATCTTTGATGGATTCCATAGCCTGGGCTTGCAAACGTATAATTTCATCAGCTAAATTATGCATGACTAAATCAGCATTTTCAAGAATACAATCATCAAGAATGACTTGTACACTAACAGGAACAAATGGATCTCTTCCATAGATGCACTTAAATGGAGACATTTTTATAGTTCTATGGTAGCTAATATGATAGGCCATTAATGCACTAGGCAAATAGACATTCCACCTTGAAGGGTCAGTTGAAGCCATTTTTCTTAAAATTGCTAAGGTTCCATTAACTCGCTCAATGGCTCCATTAGTTGAAGGATTGTAGGGAACTATGAACTTTTGGGTGATGTTAAACAATTTAGATAATTCCTGTACGAGTTGAGAAGTAAAGTTCATCCTGTTATCTGACATAAGGATTTTGGGACACCCATGTTGGGTGATAATTTGACGATAGAGGAACATAGCAGTGATTTTAGCTGTAGGAGAGACAACGGAAATGGCTTCAACCCATTTAGTTAAATGGTCAATAGCCATAATAATATATCAATGCCCATGCTGCCCCTTTGGTAACGGTCCAACAACATCAATACTTATGACCTCAAAAGCCTTAGTAGGTGAAATTACTTGGTGTTGATAAGTAGGATTAGATGGACTATGACTTTTACAAACGAGACAGGAGTCTAAAGTTTCTTTGATTGTATTGTTCATATTATTCCAATAGTAATGAGATTTTAACCACTCTTGAGTTTTCTTTAGATCCCCATGGCCAATTTGAATATGTCCTTCCATAACAGCATCGGATAGAGATTTGGGGTGAAGAAATGGTAACCATTTTGAATTTACTTTTTATATAATAATCCATCATTGATCATAGTATCTTTAGTAATTAATTTGAGGTACTTTTGGTCTTCTTCAGGCTCTTTTTCCCATAATTCAGGTCAACCAATTAGTTCATAAACTCTTTCTTCTTTCTTTGTATCTAAAATTAGCACAGGTAACTGAGATAACCCATCAGCATTTTGATGTTTGGAACCAGATCAATGTATAATTGAAAAATCATAATTTTGTAATTGGAGAGCCCATCGAGCTAGCCTACCATCAGGATCCTTCATATTTTGTAACCATCGCAATGAGGAATGGTCAGTGATAACCAAAAAATGATTCCCATACAGAAATAGCTGAAAATGCTTTATGGCTAATATTACAGCCAGACACTCCCATTCTGTTACACTGTAATTCTGTTCAGCTTTTGAGAGGGTTCTGCTATAAAATGCCACCAGGTGGTCAATTTGATCTTCATCATATTGTGATAAGATTGCACCTATGGCAATATTACTAGCATCAGTATGTAATACAAAAGGTTTATCAAATTGAGGATGTATCAAGAAAGGCAAATTAGTTAAAGCTTTTTGGAGAGAGTTGAAAGATTGATCTTGAGCAGAACCCCACTCAAAAGGTACTCCTTTTTGTAATAAATAAAATAATGGTTCGGCCAAATTGGCAAATTTAGGTATAAATTGCCAGTAGTAACCCACCATTCCTAGAAAAACTTGAATATCTCATAAAGACTTTGGAGGAGACATGTTTTTGATGGCCTCAATTTTATCAGGAAGAGGTTGAATCTCTTTTGAAGAAACCTTATGACCTAAAAATCCATTTTGTTCTGGAAAAATGAACATTTTGAAGGTTTAAGTTTAAGCGAGGAATTTCAAATCCGTTTAAAAACCTCTCATAAATGATTTAAATGCTTCAAAAAAGTTCTCGAGAACACCATAATATCATCTAAATATACCAGAATGCAAGTCATTTTTAAATCGCAGAATATTCCATCCATTGCCCTCTGGAAAGTTGTGGGAGCATTACTTAACCCTTGGGGCATT
Organism: Massospora cicadina; assembly: GCA_022478985.1. NCBI lineage: Eukaryota > Fungi > Entomophthoromycota > Entomophthoromycetes > Entomophthorales > Entomophthoraceae > Massospora > Massospora cicadina. The sequence continues at coordinate 148,780 of JAKSZP010002687.1, forward strand.
TGGGTTGGCTCATATAACCCTTCGCTTGAGATCAGCGCACATTTAGCTCAGTCTTCTGGAGCCAACTCGATTTGCCAATAACTGCTAGCTAAATCCATAGCAGAAAAATATGTGGAACCTGCAAGCAACCGAAGAGAGTCATCAATTCTGGGAAGGGGATAACTGTCACGACGAGTTACAGCATTTAATCTTCTATAATCCATTACAACTCAATGGGATCCATCTTTCTTCTTCACCAGAAGCAGAGGTGAAGCTCAAGTAATATTTGATGGTTTTAAAAGCCCTGCTTCCAACAGTTGATTTAACTCTTTGGTAACTTGGGCCTCTTCAACCTTTGATTTATGATAGGGTTTAGCTCATATTGGAGGATGATTTCCAGTTTCGACGGTATGGGTTATTCCATTCATCTTACCAAAATCATATGTATGCTTTGCAAATATATCTGAATACTCTTCTAATAGTCGATGAACCAATTCTTCTTGATCTTTGGTTAAGTGATTTCCAATTTTTGGTTTCAAAGTAAGAACATTGACATTAGGCTCTAAACCAAATTCTTGCAGGTTCCCAAACGTCTTAATATCATATATTTGGGTTAGAGGCAACAGTTTAATATAAGCAATAGGAATTTTTTGATCCACAGTCTTCAGCTTATCAGTAAGATTCACAAGTAAAACAGGTAAAGCTCCCAAATAAGCATAATCTAATACCCCAGGACATGGTAAAATTTCCTTAACTGAAGGGTTCTAAACACCCTTAATCTGCAATAGATGACCTTTTGGAATGGAGAAATGTAGAAAAGTGTCAATAATAATCTGGGATTTTGGAGGTATGACAACTGAATTTGGAGAAAAAATGGGCATACCTTCATCAATATCAGCTGTCTTCAGTGGTAAATTAATTTGAGGTCCTTCAACATAGTATTGGATAGTATAGGACCTCTTTCTCTCCTTCCAGCAGACAAATGCGATGCTTAGTATTTTAGATCATAGATTTTTCAAACAACAGTAAAGGCACTCTATAGCCTAAAAGAGATAAACTTGATTTAGGAAAATTGATGATCCCATCAAATTCTTTTAAAAACTGGGTTCCCAACAATATATCATAATTTAAATTGTCTAAAACAATGGCAGGTACTGTAAAAATTAACTTCCCAATTTTCAATGGTAGCGATGAGAAGGCCCCAATAGATCGAGTGCTTTGAGGCCCTGCAGTACCATATTCTTCATGATGCAATAAGTCCGGGGTGAGTTTGATTCGTTTTGCAAGTTTAGATGAGACCATATTCACTGGGGATCCAGTGTCAATAATGGCCTTAACTTTAATTTGATTTACTCGAAGCTCAATCCGAGTGATTAAACTTCCAAACTGAGAATGTAATATCAATAAGGAGGACATAACATAAGAGGATTGTTTGTCTTTAATAGATTCTTCAGGCAAAGCAAATTGTTCCATTTGATTTATACCAGAGTCATTACCAAGATGATAAATTTTGGTTTTCTTTTTCTCATCAGCTTTTTTCTTTAAACAATGATCCTCAGAGTGAAAGAACTGATGACAATAGTTACATTGCATGGGCTTAGCATTTTCAGAGACTGCATATACTTTAGGTCAGACTGGCTTTGGGATTTCAGAAATTTGAACCCTTTCAGATAGTTGCGAGGGTAGTTCCAGCAAGGCTTCTTTGATGTCCAAAATGCTTCAAAAATTCTTCTTCACACTAATAAGATATACCTGTATTTGAATTCTTGAAGAGAATGCAGATATAATGGCTGTAATCGCGTCATCCAAGTTTAACCTACCACAGGCCACTAAAGTTTGCGCTTCCCAATAAAATTGATGGGCAAACTCTTTAATGGTCTCATTTCTCAACGGTTGGATTCCCATGAAAGCCTGTTTTTGGGTAGACAGAGTTTGTTCACTCCCAAATTCTTTTAATAAGGCTTCTTTAACTTGGATCCAAGTAGAACATGTCATCAGATGTGGTACCATTATATCTTGGGCCAAGCGATTAAGGCAATTGGGTAAATAATTCATTTTTTGAACATCTGAGGCTTCGCTGAGAGCTTTCTCATATAAATAAAGGAAGGAAATTATGCTCCCTTCTCCAGGGGAGTACTTGTCCTTGAATACAGGTTTAAAACTCATTTGAGCATTAGATGATAACACATGTACGCCAGGTTGTTCTGGTTAAGTAGAAATATAAGAACTTGTCCCTGAACTTTGGGACAATGAAAATTGTCTTTGCATTTTGACAAAGTTAGAGCATACTTCAGTGATCTGATTGTTCAATTCAACGCGATTGATTTTAGTTTCTAATTTTTGAGTTAACTCAATGATTTGTTCTTGTTGGGTTTGATATTGAAGCTCCAAAGACTTGAGTTTAGCCTGAAGGACTGTACCTTGAGATTCAAGCGTCTGTATCAGAGAATCAATATCTTTAGCCCATTTTCCCAAATTATTCAATTCTTCAGATAAAGAATATAAAGACAAAAGTGGGTCAATAAGACTTCTGTCAGGTAACAAATTACATTCTCTAGCCACATTATAAAACTGAGCCCTTAGATATTCAATCATTTCAGTAAGCAATCAAAATCTTGAGTTAAAGTTATCTTCAATAGGGAAATTAGATCCCGATGAGTTTGGGGGACCAGGTGGTCCTGGAGGTCCTTGGGGACCAATAGGTCCAGGAGGACCCATAATCCCCGGAGTTTGCTCAACTCTACTAATTTGTATTTGGAATTCAGAATGGATTTGTTCTAATTTTGAGAGTTGATTCTTAATTTCATCTTCAATTGACTGGATCTGAGCGGTTACAAGGTTGAATTTATCTTTCCAGTCTGCATTATTTTCTTGAAATCGTTCCATTAACTGAGTATTAAGAAAGCTGGATATCCCATAATCTAACTGAGCAACCTGCTGTTGTACTTCGTCAATAAGTTTACAATTACCTATAATAGCTTCACAGTTATCTCAACTAAACTTGGAAGCAGAATTATAAAATTCAGAGACATAATTATGAAGGGATTGTAATCCTTCCAATAATTAAATACTCATTGATGATGTACTCCCAATATTTGTAATAGATGGTACATAGCGGGATGCACAAATTGCCTTAAATATAGTTCAGTACAGATTCCAACCTCATTAGCAGGCAACTGAGAGGTTTGAAATAAGTCCCTCATAGTAGAGGGTACAGCACTGGCCTAAATTTGACTAGAATAACTTCCAGGGAAATATATTCCATCTAGGAGTTGTTGAATAGTTTCCCATAAGGCATTGGGTTGCATTTAAAAATTCAAAATAGAACTTAAATTAGGGACATTTAATTCCAGATGAGCTCAGAATTCCAACATAGTTAGGGTCACTGGAATTTCAGTCCGGATAGTACGGACCCATTGAATAATACTGCTCGTCTCATTATCTTGAGAATCTTTGGGCATATAGGGAGACTCCATTTTTGTGATAGACGTTTTCACAGTAGCATAACTCAGAGGGCCCCTGTAGTGAGCACCACTTATTGGCGATCTTTGTTATACACTGGAGACTCAGACTTTGACTCAAAGTTACTTATTTGGAGTCTTAAAAGGATAAAACAATAACGTGAATATTAGATCACAAGAAAAAAGGATCAATTTATTATAAAAAGTCTTAATATTTTTAGGATTTGTAGTTTTCCATTTTTGTTTAGATCGTTTCATCCGACAGAAGACTGAATCTCTTCTGATATCTGAGTTGAGATAGACTTGATCAGATGGAATAGATTAGATATGATTTTTATCACTTATAGATTCATTGGGGATCATCACTGATAATTCAGAAGAGGTTTCATTGATGGGAAGACCAGTCAAAACCTGACAGCTTCCTTCTCAGAAGCTTAAAAGTCATCAACACTAATAATTTATAGTGGAGATCATCCCCTTAAATCACCAGTATCAGAACATATTGTAAAGATCATAACCTGGTTAAAATCACAACATGGAATGATGCAGGGAATATATTCTAATTTGGTGATTTTTATGAAGGTGCTTTCACTTACATTTGGGATGATTGTCAAGCTATTCAGGATAGCCATCATCTTATCAACGATGCTCAGAATCAAATGGCCTTGCTCTACTCTAGAATTTCAGCTATATGGAAACCTACCTCATCAGTGGTTACAAAGTATGGTGTTGGGATTTTTGCCCATATTCCCAGCCTGCTAGAATACCTGGAATCGCTAGAGGAAAATTCCCTAAGGTGAAATGTTTTGGAAATCAGTTGGCCCAATTTTTGGAGTAACTACATTCAGGGGATTTTGGGATATTCGCCTGGTCATATCCATTGGGGATCAATCCGGACAAATACTTAAGATCTCATCAGGTGGAGTTGCTGACAAAATAGGGGCATCTGATAGTGATTAACTATCAGTATACCAATTGTGATTGGTCAGGTTTCATCACCAACTGATTGGGAATGAATAGCAAGTTGCAAGGCGAGTGATGCTGCCTGCAACTAGCAAATTGATTCATTGGTGTGTGACCTGACTTAATGGGTAACAAGTCCCATTACCTAAGCAGGTCCTAGCCAAATATGGATAGGTTTGCATGGATTGAATGGAAAATGTTAGGGACACGTTTTCCAACTCTTTCCGTTTTAGGTTTTGAGGATGTCCAATGATGAAATTCTAGTCAGGATGGGGAAGACCATTGCTGCCAAGATGAGGATGGATAATTCAATGGCAACGGCTGTCATTTCATTGAAGAGGTTTCAACCAAGGATTAGACAGCCAAATCCCCTCACTATAAATTCCCTAGGATTCACTATAATAAAAAACAGATAATACAGGAGATAACAACAGATAATTAGATATATAGCTCTAAGTTGTTTGTTCAGGATATAATTTAAAGAGTAAACTATCATCAGATTCCATTGTGCTGTTCTGTCTCAAGGATATTATTGTTGCATGTGACAATTGGAAGACTCTTAGAGAAAAGAGTAAAGATCCAAGTGGGGATCTAGAGAAGAAGGAGCCACAATCAGGGATAGCTGCTGACTGTGTGTTGGACTGAAGAGACTGTCACCAGGGTATCTCATGAAGATCAGGTTGAACAGGGCAAGGGAACAAATCCCTACAAGTACAACATTATGAGTATTTAATCAGGAATACTGGCCAAGCGTTGGGCTGAAATATAATAATTCATACTCAATTATGAATAATAGTCTTCATACTATTATCGGATGATGATCTATTCTACTATACAATGTAACAAAGTGCACGAGGAGACTGAACCTGTGCAGTAAAAAGGTTACTAGGGTTGCATGCCAATAACAACCATCAGTAAATTTTTACAAGTTGGTGCTCACTACAGGGGTAGTTGAGTTGAAGAATTAATAAAAATGTTGTACAAAAATGAGCTATGCAAACTGCGGACTGAGTTAGCCACTTTAAATCAGAGTGCCCTAAACTCAGCGGAGCGCCCATCAATATTATCTCGACCAAGCTGGTAAAGAGATTGAAGATCTCGCCGGGCTTAGATCATAAGAAGAAGCTTGGGACAGCTGGGCCAAACACCACCATCTCCTGTGGAGCGTATAGTGCATTGCCACTATGATTTGGGTCATTAGTGGTATCTGCACTAGTAGTAGTTTTGGCAGACCAAAACTATGACATTCTGATTGGAGCAGAGTTTCTACAAAAATACAGAGTAAATTTAACTTTGAGGATAATATGTTGACCATATTGGGTCAGACGTTATCATTGGTATATCAGAATAATGAAGAAGCTCCACTGAATAGGAGAAACAACTTCATCAACTTGATATACAATATCGGCATTGTGCCAATTTGATACCAATTAGATGTTCAGAAGTGATGAGAAATGCCGATGGAAATCCTAGAGAACTGGGGAATTCCACTGAGGATCAAGAATGAGAAAGCCATACTGCTGGGATTAAAGATGATAGTCGACATGGGGTTGACATTGGAGATACCTGAGCTGCTATATGGGGAGGTCAGAAGCCACTGGAAAAAGTCCAGAGTGGAGCCTTTGGTGGCTCCTGGAAATATAATTCCAGGCCATGGGGAAATTCGAGTTCTCCTGGCGAATTTAAGTGAAAAACTGATGAAGATCAGGAAGAATCAGATCATTGCATTTTTTCATATAATCCTATCAGCCAAATTGAGGAGATTCCACTATTTTGAGACTCTTGACAAAATGGGATTACCAGCCAGGGTAACTGAAAGCATCAACCTATTGGTTGATTGAGAGCAGCTCGCTGATCTGTCAGAAGGCCAGCAAGAGGAGGTGCTTGAACTATTTGAAAAGTATTGGGAAGTATTCGCTCAGGATGACCACAATTTGGGATGCGCAAGGGATGTGATCCACAAGGTTGACATTGTGTAAAATAGCCAATCAGGATGAGATTAATCTGACATTCGAAAGCCACCAAAGCAGTAGTGGAGGATGAAATCAGCAAACTAGTGAAGCATGGGCTTCTTGTTCTGTTGTCAAGTCCCTGGGCGAATCCGATTCTAATCATTAAGAAAAAGGATGGATTCAACCAGGTGGTGATTGACTACTGAAGGCTGAATAAAATTACAAAGAAGGATTTGTATCCCCTACTGAGAATTAACAATGCACTAGATTGTTTGGGAGAAGTGAAGTATTTCCCTGGAATGGATCTGATCTCAGGATATTGGCAGATTGACTTGCCAAAGGAAGACCAGGAAAAACGTGTACTATTACCGTGTAGGGGCTATACTAACTGACGAGGATGACCCAGGGTCGATATAATGCGCCTGCAACGTTTATGAGTGCCATGATGCGATATTGAGAGACTTGAAATTGTCATGTGTCCTGGTATATCTGGACGATATAAACGTGTTCAGTAGGACGTCTACTGATCACCTACACCACTTGGAAGAAGTATTTAAGTGACTGTCTGCGCCTAACCTACTGTTTAAGCCAAGGAAGTGCCACTTATTTAAAAAAGAGTTGGAATATCTGGGATTTGTAATCAACTCCAGTGGCTTGCAGCCGCAAACCCAGAAGATAGCTGCCATAGAACGGATGGCTGTACCAAAGAATGTCTGAGACAACCAAGTGTTCCTTGGGATGGTCAGATACTATAAAAGATTTATTCAGGACTTCATACAAATAGCTGAGCCATTATTCCATTTATTAAGGGTCCAAAAAAGGATTTGTATGGAATGAAGAGGCTCAAAACTCCTTTTATGAGTTATGCTGGTAATTAATAGATTCGTCAATTCTGAAATATCCAAATTTCGATTGAGAGTTTATTATTCAAACTGATGCTTTTTTGATGGCGATTGGCGCCATACTAAGCCAAGTAGACAAACTTGAGGATGAACATCTGGTGGCATATGTGAGCTGGACACTCTCAGCCACTGAAAGGAACTACACTGTGACTGAGAGGGAATGCCTTGTGATCATTTATGTATGCAAGCAGTTTCAGGTGTACATCCATGGAATGCACTTCAAAGTGGTGACAGACCACTCCTTGTTGCGTTGGCTCCACAATTTGATAGAACCAGAAGGACAACTGGACCAATGGGCACTTAAGCTCCAGTCTTATGATTATGAGATTGTCCACCAAGCGGGGGGCTTCTCACCATAACGCGGTTGGCTTATTGCAGTTACCAATGGTCCAGATGGTATACCCGCAGGCAGATGAGCTATTCCAGAGAATGGTCAATGGAAAAATTGGGGATGAGCACCGAGAAATCCAAGGTGCTCTTCGGAAAGCAATGGAAAACACTGAAACCATGGATGTACAAGTTTTTAAGACAATCAACAGAAAGCAGTTATTATTCCTAAAACCATCAGAAAGAGCAGCTATAGTGCAAGCAGCTCACAAGGTTGTTGGGCATGGAGGCCTGAGGAAAACAACTGACCATATTTGCCAGTACTACTATTGGGAATCCATCAACTACGATGTCGTGGATTATCTAGCTTATTGTGTGGGGTGCCAGCTGCACAAACCACATAAGAATACAACTGGATACCGACTGGTCCACCCTGGATTTACCTGGCACACAGTGTCCATCAACGTGATGGGACTGCTGATAATGAGCACAGGGGGAGTAAAGTACATTATTGTTGCCATTGATCATCTGATCATATGGGTTAAGATAAGGCCCTAACGAAAGTAGATGCTACCAGTACCACGAGGTTCATCCTGGATCAAATAGTATGCCAGCATGGATGTCCGCAGGTCCTGCTTAGCGACAATGGGACCAACCTCATGTCTCATGTGATCCCAAGATTGAATGAGTAATGGGGATCTGAGGAGTCGTGTCAGTACCTTACCAGCTGGAGACAAATGGACTGGTAGAACGTGTGAATGGAACGCTGGCCATGACGCTGAGGAAGCTAGTCGCAGCAAGAAAATCCCCGTGGGGAATGTACCTGAGTTCAGTGATGTTCACCTACAATATTAGTCATCATATGGCGACGGGAAAGATGCCATTTGAGTTGTTATATGGGAGAAAGGCTGCGTTGCCACCAATTTTATATTCAGTGGTGGAACGCACGTTGGGGATGAGTACTGGGCAATATTTGAACTGACTGATGAATATGCTGATCAATATGCAATTGCAAGCATTTGATACAACGTTGAAGAAAAGGATACAAGCAAAATCGATGGACAATAAGAACTGACTGGAGTTAGCATTATAGAATAGGGGAAAGAGTTTCCTATTGCAATACGCATGGTTCTAGAAGAAGAAACAAACTAGATCCATTGTGGTCAGATCCATTTGAAGTGATCGCCAAGATGGCAACTGATGCTTACCCCATTAAGAATCTCTTAAATGGAAGAGTTGTGAATTGAGTCCACGCTAAGTATCTAAAGTGATGGATTGATGAAAAAAATAAAAGAGTTCCCAAAGGACCGATGAACCATTAAGTTGGTCATGTCCTGATGATTAGGTCAAGTACAAAAAAGGACCTCTGAATTAATCTAGATGGTTAAGTCCGAAAAAAGGACCTCTGAACCATAAAAAACTGGCAGGTTTAAGTACACAGGACCCAGATTGGGGGAAAAAATAAAAAGATGGACCACTGAACTGAAACAAGGTCAAGTCCCATAAAAAAAGAATAATTAAGGTAAAATTTTGATAAAAGATATTGGAAAAAAGATTATAAATTGCACAGAGAAAAAACTGATATATTTTTATATTTTTTTATTTTTTATTAATAGTCCTTGATATGGGGATGATTCCACCTATTTTGCCTCTTGGGGGAGGGAGGATGAATCGCGGTAGTAATGAACAGGCCATCTAAATTGATGTGAGATCAGATGCTAGCAAGGGCTAGACCTACAAAAAACCACGTTCTTTGAGCGGACGCAGAGCCCTGCAAGAAAGCAACTAGGGGAAGGGAAATTGAGACGTTGGATGAAGCCAATCGTGAAACCCCAGAGTGGGGATGAAAGCAACAGTATAAGAAGAGACAATTGGTGAATAACCCCATGTAATCCCAATATGGTACCAGAGCTGGAAAATTAGTCTTGAGCGCCTGATGATGGGCTTCATCAAGAACTTAGTATATATGGGCTGGCAACAAAGAAGGGATGCTTGGCGGGGGATGCTGAATCATGCCCCCTATCAACGCCATTAGCAGAAGATACCGATGGGAAGCTCCAGCAAAGAGATAGTTGTGCAGGAAGCGGATTGCATACTGCAAGCGATGACTATGGGCTTCTCAGAAGCTAAAGCTGAATGAACGGTGGAACTTGGGCAAGGCTGGAAGCTTTGTGGACCAACTTCAAAGAACTTGGCCAGCAAAGTTAAGAGCATAAGCGACAGTATCCTGATCCAGGATATTATCAAGATCAGAGGGATTCAGTGCTAGGGTCAAATTCTCATTGACTTGGGCCCAGAGTTCGGCATAGGGGAGTTTAAAGTGAATATTGTTACCAATGGTGAGCTCAGTAGCCAGAACAGCGGGTTTGTAATATTGTCTGAGTTAGAAGAGGAACTCAGGAAGCAGGTCCAACCCAGCAAGAAATGAATTATCAAGAGCAAATGGTATAATCTCTGGAGCATCTATAAAAATGGTCGGTGCATCAGCAAAAGGAGCTAAATCTAGGAAAATTTTGAAGTCCAACTATGGAATTGATGGAAGAGGAAGAATTGGCAGAGAGTTGTTTGAAATGATTGCAAGCTTGGTTTTGGAGGGATTAGTTACCATTTCTGGTAATTCAACAAAAGTACTAGCTGGTGCTAGACTAGGCGTATGAGTCCTGGAAGGACCATAGAAGAGGTTCCGCTGAGCATCCTGACTCATCTGCTGGAAGAGATGGAGGTCTTTATCAGACAAACTATTCAGAAGCTGCTGGTATTGCAACTCGGAATTTGACTATATGAGCTGGATGAGAGGTGGGATGTTGGGCTTATATGGAAGTTGACATTATGCACTCTACAATCCATTAAGCTCCAAACATCGGAGAAATTAATCTCAAAATTGATGAGATAAGCTCTATAAGGGAAGAATTAGGAATGACTTGAGCCAATAGGTTATGAAAGAAATAACAAGGGCGAATAAAAACAAGTATGTTGATTGAGCAATGAAACAAATATTGACAGCAAGAGTCTCCTGTCTAAGATGAGGAGAAAATCAGGAAATCAAGGACGCCAGAACAAAAAACCTGAAAATGACAGCGGTTAATATGCCTTGATGGGGGGAACCAGATCCCAGGACTAGTATCGTCATGAGTAATTCAATCAGCCCTGCATGACAGTAGATTGTGGGGACTGCGCTCTGAGTAGGCGGTATTGAGGAGGAAGATGAAGAGAGCTTCATGCCGAAGGTTGTCCCAAGCAGCGTTGTGTATTGATGATCATACTCCACTTGAGTAAATGAAGTATTTGACCAAGTTTCAGAAGTGGTGTTCTCCTACCCCAGTCCTTTTCTCGCTGGAAATCTAGGCAAGAGGGGGTATGTGTTGGGATTTTTGCCCATATTCCCAGCCTGCTAGATTACCTGGAATAGCTAGGGGAAAATTTCCTAAGGCGAAGTGAATTGGAAATCGGTTTGCCCAAGTTTCAGAGTAACTATGTTTGGGGGATATAGGGGTATTCGTCTGGTCAGATCCATTTGGAATTAATCCAGACGAATATTTAAGATTCACATCAGGCGGAGTTGCTGACAAAATAGGGGCATCTGATAGTGATTAACTATCAGTATACCAATTGTGATTGGTCAGGTTTCATCACTGACTGATTGGGAATGAATATCAAGTTGTGAGGCGAGTGATGCCGCCTGCAACTAGCAACCAAACGGTTGGTGCATGACCCGCCTTAATAGGTAATAAGTCCCATTACCTAAGCAGGTTGCTAGCCAAATATGGTTGGTTCACTTGAATCGAGAGGAAAACGTTAGGGACATGTTTTCTGACTCTTTCTGTTTTAGGTCTCGAGGATGTTCAATAATGGAAACCTATCCAGGATGGGGAGGACCATCGCTGCCAAGATGAGGATGGGTGATCAATGGCAACGGCTGCTGTTTCATCAAAGAGGTGGTAACCAAGGGTTAGACAGCTGAATTACCCACTATAAATTCCCTAGGATTTACTATAATAAGAAACAGATAATACAGGAGATAACAACAGATAATTAGATATATAGTTTAAAGTTGTTTATTCAGGATAGAGTTTAAAGAGTAAACTATTGTCAGCTTCCATTGTGCTGTTATATCTCAAGGATATTATTTCTGTGTGTGACAATTAAAAGACTCATATAGAAATGAGTAAAGATCTGAGTGGGGATCTAGAGAAGAAAAAGACACAATCAGGGATTGCTGCTGACTGTGTGTTGGACCAAAGAGACTGTCACTGTGGTATCTCAGCGAAGATCAGGTTGAACAGGGCAAGAGAATGAATCCCTACAAGTACAACATTATGAGTATTTATCTCGGGAATACTGGCTGAGCGTTGGGTCAAAATATAATAATTCATACTCAACTATGGATAATAGTCTTCATACTATTATCAAACGATAATCTATTATACTATACAACGCGACAAAGTGCATGAGGAAACCAAACCTGTGCAGTAAAAAGGTTACTAGGGTTGCTTGCTGATAACAACCATCTTTTAAATTTTTACATATGGTATTCAAAGTATGCGGAAATACACAGTTTTTTTTGGAAGATGCAGCCCAGACCCAGACTTAAACATTGGCAATTGTGCACTGTTTCTGATCAAGTAGAAGCTTTTCTTGACTAACAGCAGCTTTCATGTAGGACTGCTGCCCCAAAAGAAGGACTTGAAGGGCTCTAAGGACTTTATGGACCACAAGGACCATGGGGTCTACCGGAATTGATGGTCCTGAGGGGCCCCAAAGCCCCAAAGGTCCAAGAGGACTCATTGAGCATGAAGGGGTAGAAGGGCGAACAGGTTTCAGGGGGGCACCTGGCACCCTTGGGTTAAGTGCCCCCTTAACTGAAGATCCCATGTGGGGCAATATTAAATAGAAGATAACCTTTAAAGAAATATTAAGGAAAATGCATAAAGGTGTGGATTTCACCACGATGGTAGCCCAATTACATCTTGAATTACCTTGGGAGCTTTATTCTTTGAGATGTAGAATGTTCATGTACATTTATGAGATTTATTAGGAAATAATTTGACAAGATATGGCAGATTTATGCTGACATAGAGGCCCAGTTTAGGCATCATATTCTAAAGTTTTAAGCCTAAAAGCCCATATGAACCATAAAGCTGATATCTGCGCTCTAGACTAATTTTTGAACGGATTAAAGGATACTTGGAAAAGATCTGAAGACAAATTGACTGATAGGTCCCTCAAAACTAAGCTAAATCAGTTACTACCTTATCTAATTACATCATTGAGACTGACATTAATACCCTCTCTTCAACATCAGTCTCCATTTTCACACCCAGTTTCATTAAATGATTTAGTTCTGCTCAAAAATTATCACACCATTTTTAAACACATATGAGGGCGCTGTTGAAGAAGCCACTGATTTCCAAAAACATACTCACTCCTTATTTTGTGATGAAGCATATACATGACCCCCACCTGTGTAAATTCAGATAATGTTCTCAGGTTAATACTGTTTTAGTAAAAATTTGGCAGTGACAAGTCCCTTTTGATTTATAGCAATCATTTATGATACAATCGTTTAACAAAAAAGAAAGCAGTCCAATTTCTTTCTTCATTTAGTGCTGAGCATAGAATCCTTTAATTAAAAGAGTTATTTAGATGGCGCCATCTATTTCTGTACTATTTTTCCTTAATTCTTGGCCTGAAGCTCAGCTCCATATGATAGGCCTCAAATGAATCTTTACATGTATACATGGAATTAAAGAGTCTATATGAGATCCCAGCGGCAAGCTTGAACATATTGGTCTTGTTTTGAGCCCCAATAGACCTAGAATACAAACCTGAGACCAAGGAGAAGAAAGTGCCAATCTATTCCTAAGAAAAAGGACACCATTAATAAAGAAAAATCCTATAAGCAACATGCAGAAGTTGTGGAACATAAGGTATCAGATAAAGGGAGGTCAGCATGGGGAAAAATGATCTTAATGATGACACTCCCCCTGCTATGCCAATATCAAGTCTGATATTCACTAAGAGATCGTCTCCAGAGAATCATGGTACAATTTTCTAAACAATTATGATGTTAGTATTTTATACCGCTTATTCTTTGGATTTATCACCCATGTTTCTAACCTTAATGCCTCAACTTTTTTTTTAGTACTAGATGGTCCCAACCCAAGGGGGGGATTCATCGATGTCTTAATGCCTCAACTTAACAACCAATTAATTGGGTTGTGATCAAGTTCATAACACCCCTGTCTTCTATATAAGTGACACTGGGTCTTCACTGAACGTCATCTCAATCAAATCAATGAAATAATCAAAGTTTCACCAAATTTTCAACACTAAATTGAATATGCACCGCTGGACCTCAGTGCGCCAGATCCATTAGGCCTACTTTGCGCTACCCCGCAAGTTTGGAAAGAATTTGTTAGATACCTTATCTTTAGCCCTAGAAACCAAGTTATAGTAACTTCTAGGTACCCAGTTCCTCTAAAAGTATGACGCCATTATTCATTATGCGTAAGGATTACTATCCCTACTTGGTACACGCATCCCATTGGTGTTTGAATTGGCAAAGGATGGTAAAGAGCTTAGTAAAGGCTCCACATGTTTATTAGAAATGGTGAATTTATTTGATTGGCTTGAATATCACGTCTGAGGTTCGTTCATAAGAAACCATCTTGTCTAGTTGATGAAGCCAATGGGATGTCTGTGCATCCACCAGAACCTAATGTGATTCCCACAAACTCATAAATCATATTAGGCACTCAGGTCCACTTAGTTTATTTCACCAGGAAGCTTTTTGAAAATCCTAGAGGCTGAAAAACTTCCACAAAAGAGGTCTAACATTTCTGGGCATTCTCAACCCTGCAACACCAGCTCAATCTCTATATTACTGACTAACTTAAATATGAAAGCCCACACAGTTGAACCCAATATTTCAATAGCCTACCCTTGCTTCACCCATTGACAAGATCAGCTATGTCCAATGGGTTTGAAAGCTTTTATGAACTTAAGCTAGAAGAGTCTTCCACTAATGCACTAGTTACTTTTTCAAAAAGAAAGCCTCACCACAGAACAAAGAAAGAAATCCGATGTATATCTTGGAGGATTACTCCAATATATTCTCTTTTCCACATATAAATTCAGCAAAATGAAATGGGTTGTACACAATGTGGAAACAGGAGACGCAACCCTATATGCTCTCGACCTTATTGGAAAATTAATATAGAAGAAGCCCAGGTTACTACCAAGCTTGAGGAGTTGCTAACTTCAGAGTTTCTGGGCCTTCTCTAAGTCCCTGAGCATCTCCCTTTTACTTGTTTGGACGAAGATGGAATTAATCATGACAGTATGGATTACAGTAATCTCAATGCAGTGACTTTTAAAAATAATTATTCCCTACCATAAATTAATGAATCTCTTCTTCTCCTGGATGGGCCCAGTATTTCTCAGCAGTGGACCATGACAGCAGGTACTGGCAGATTAAATTAGCACCTGAAGATCAAGCCAATTGCACCCTAATTTTAAACAAAGGGCTGTTTTAAATCCGCATGCTGCAAGGTTATGTAATGCCCCTTCCATATTACAACGTGCTGTGGATGGATTTCTGGGTGACTTGAAGTTGTCTTGTGTCCTAGTATACCTTAACATTTTACCATATTATCCAAAACTTTCAGCGGTTGTCTTGATCATCTTTTTATCTATTAATTAACTCTTAGGCGTCACTAAAACTCAAGCCTTCCAAGTGCTCATTTTTCAGCCAGAAATGGAATCCTTGGGGCTTAAGGTCACAAAGTAAGGAATCCAACCTTTACTCAAAAAAGTCAGGGAAATAGAAAAAAGTGATAACACACTGTGTCTTAAGAATATAAAGGTGTTCCTAGGTATGTTGGGGTATCATAGGAATATTATCCTACAATTTGCTGACCTAACTAATCCTCTGGTGTATCTACCACATAAGTATATTTCCTTTAAATGGAAATCAGAGCAAAACCAGGCCTTAAATATTATTGAGGTGGCCCTTATCACCCAGCCTGTTCTGGTTCATCTTAATTAAATTGAACTTTTCTTACTATTCAAAAATGCCAGTGACATGGCCTTATTGGCTATCCAGAGCTCAATCTGATGAGCAGCAAGTGGATTGAACCGTGTCTTGCTTTAGCAGAACTTTATCAAAAGCTGGAAAAAACTACAGTGTCCATTGTGGGAGTGTTTGGCTGTAATACCTGTGTTTAAGCACTTCCAGCATTATTTATACAGGAACCACTTTACCATCATCACTAACCATGCTTCATTAAAATTCTTTACCAAATGAAGGATTGCAATGGTCAATTGTCCAGATGAGCTCTCCAGCTACAAAGTTATGACTTTGACATTGTACACTGTGTGGGTAAGACCATTAAAACGTGAATGGGTTATTGAGGATGATGACCTTGACATTATAGTGCCTGAAGAAAATCAATTGTATGATTTATTAAGCCGACAATATTGTTAGGAATTAGAAACCTCAAAAACTATAGAACACTATGATCAATGTCAAAAAACACACAGATAAAAGATGGTTTGCTGAACAAATAATTGGCGGAAAGTGGCTACAACTACGTGCGACACTCATCTTTAACCAAAATTATTCTCAAAGGGCATTCAAACGTAGGACATGGGGGTGATTAAGAAACCCTACAAGTAGCTGAAAAAAAATTCATTGGATTAAATGCTTGAGGGTATCCATGAAGCATTGGAAGATTGTTTTATGTGTAGGACACAGGATTAGCAAAGCTCTTGTTATCAGCATGAGGCTAAGCTCCTTCTTTGTCATGTAGTATTATTTTTGTGGAGATAGTAGGGTCCCTACCCAAAGCCTCCACAGTCATTGCTATATAGCACTAGCAATTGACCATCTCAACAATGAGACAAGACCAGTCCCATTTTTCCTGCTATTGCAAAGGCCACAGCCTTATTCCTGGATTGCTCCATTTTCGCCTAACATGAATACCCAAGGGGCTTACTCTCAGACCATGGGTTTACCAATACATCCTGAGTTGTTCAAGAGATACCATCCTTAATTGATACTATTAGAACTTCATTTCCCCCTATAAACCTCCTAATAACGGAGCAGTAAAACGTGTGAACTGTACTCTAATTTCTATTCTCCAAAAAGATTGCAGCCTTGGACCCATGCGTTAGAATCATTAATTGTCATCCGCCTTCTTAGTTTATTTGAATAGTTTATCATCAGATATCTATTTTTTCACAATTCCAGGCTTTATACAGAAGACAGCCAGGATAGCCCAGTAGTATCCTTCCCATAATATACTCCTATGCTTATGAGACTTTATGCTAACTACAAGAGTGCTAACTGATAGTATGGTTAGAATACAAGTGCTTGCCGCTCAAGGGACTGTCTTTAAAACCATGAAGGAGACTATGTGATATAATGTTTGTTGACCAGCTTTTCCCACGTTCAATATCAAAGATCTTGTATTGTTCTACCTTCATCGCCCTGAAGGCGATTTAACAAGTTAAACAGCTCCTGGTTGGGGACCTGTTGAGTACTATATAAGACTGGCTCAAAGTAATTTTGTTGCCTTTTTTATCCAAGAAGAAATAGTTAATTGCTTACACACTATGTTTTTGCGCCCTATATACCTTATGACAAAATCTTGGGGGGCAATGTCAGTTTTCATACTGAAGAACGTTCTGAAATTACTAGAAATCAAAACAAAAAGCAATACTAACGTCCCCCTCTGAAATAGAGCCTTCAGGAATTTGATGGATTATCACCTAATGACCCCTGCCTATAAAATGGGCAATGATTAATAAAGGGAGTTTAATAATTGTTACCAAACGCAACTCCATCATGGTATCCAGGATTACAATCTTAACGCCCTAGAACAATGAGAAGTCAACAATCCAGTAGCTTTTCAAAATAGATGTCCATGGCTTGACTTTCTTATCAGATGAGGAGAAAAGATCTTGAACAAGAATGCCCTAGGCGCCCTAACCACCACAGGACACTGACAGATCCTATTATAATAAGAGCGTTTGCCTAATAATTATTTTATAATTCGTCCTTTCAATTTTATAATTATTTTATGTCCATTTTGACAGGTACAAAAATAATATCTGTACATCAGGATAGTTGCAAATAAATCAATCCCTGTAGAAGAAAATTTGCATTGTCATCATCTCTCTATAGCCATTCCACACATTGGTTAAATCCTAAAAGAATTTTGGGACTTGCATTCCTTACTGCTTTGCGCAACCAAAAAATTTTAAATATGGCTTTCTCTCTGTAAAAAAATCCAAGACCTATTTTTTAAAGAAACGTTGCAATAAATGGTTTAGAGCATGTCTATAAAATTAGCCTATTAACCCTGTGTTTTTAGAGCTGCTTCATAGAGTATGGTTTAGCTTTTTATTAAATGATTGAAACATAAAATGTAAATTATACAAACCTTCAATGAAGACTATAAGAATTTGGTCTCTGAAAGATCATGAACACTGGGGCAAATCAAGGCCTGAAAAAATTTAGACAACTTTTGGTTAAATACGAAATTTGGTGGCAATTATTATGACTCAATGAAGTATATATAATCCTAGAATTATGTATATGTTGAATTTTTGGATTAACGGAATACAATCTGGTGAAAGTTGTACAAGAGCTAAAACCCACTAATACAATGGGAGAGCGATATGATTATTGCCATCACTCAAAAATATAATAAATTAATAAAACGGAGACCAAGAGCTCCAATAACCACAATCTCCATTAATTGGCTGAATCCTTCTACTGGTCACTCTTTAGACTCTTCTCCTGCAAAATTTTCTCTATTGCTACTAACTAAACATCTCCCCCTCTTTCTCCTTCATTTCCAAACTTATGCTCATCTTTTTGGCCACACTCTGGTCCATCCTCTCAGCTATTCACTTTCTCCAATTTTCTCCATTCTTGTCTTGTCATTGCGGATTTCAGCAGAATTCCCATATTTTGGCCAGTTTCAAAAAATTTAGCGTCAACTCATCAAATTGTATTGAATCATTAGTTATTTCAAACTCAATTCCAATGATAAACAATGATCCTCCATTAATATTATAGGCTTATCATCAAGTCATATCAATTTCCTGACATTACTCCCCCTCTTGACTGGCAAGATAAGTCTGTGTTCCCACTTTTGCTAACGTCTTCCTTAATATTTCTCATTCCTCATATGCAATCGAGGCCTCAAACCCTGGAAGATATCCTTAAATTTTATGGTGCAACAGATAGGTGGGTGACCCTGGCCAAATTACACTACCTGAGCTCTCAATTATTCTTAGCCATGAGGTGGTCCTAAGAAAGATGCCACGACTGTTTTTACTCAGGAGTAGCTCCTTCTAAGTTCATTGGTCATGTCTCATCCTAGCATGTTTCCTTTGGCAAGCTTGTGGTGCAGTTGTACTGGGGTGGAGAGCAAAGTATCAAACTTTCATTTTATGAAGCAGCGCAGCTCCTGGCGGATGGCTTCAGCTGTCTAGTTCTTCCACCTATTACTGAAACTAATCCTGTGGTCTATCAGTCATCAGATGCTAGGCTTCACATGATGGGATTTAGATAGCTTGTTGGGGTATTTCTCCCATTCTCTAAATCATTTTCGTTCACTGGGGGTGAACTACCTGAATAACCAGCTGAACTGCATGCGTTCTGGGGTTTATTCCACATTTGAAGTGCTGGACGCCAATGACCCAAATCGGTATAACCCCATAAATGGCGCTCCTTGGGAACATGGTCTTCTTTCCCCCCAGCTGAGTTGGGTTCAGCGATGGAGTACCATCAGGTGGCGCTGGAGTGGTCCAGTTGGGTGGCCTATTCTGCGTCCACCCCCTTCCCACACGATTATCCCAACCTGGACAATTTCCTCATGATTTGTCTGGCGTAAGCGCATCTTTTTCCCCTAAATCCAGATCCCAACTCCTCATTTGCTGGACTCTCTGGCTATCTCCCACTTGGTTGCATATTCCTTGATATCCCAAAACCACCAGCGGAGTGGTTGTGGGCCTTGCTCCTGGTGTCCTAGGATCACGTTCATTTTGATCACCTATATGTGTTTGCCGCCTTCTCATTCCTTTCCCACATTCATGTGGTGATTTGTCTCTCTTCCTCCGCCAAACCCCAAAGGATCCATTGAGTCCAAACTTCCAGAAAGACTGCGGAAGAAAAAAAAGCATACATCCTGCCAAAAGAAGCAGATGCGGTGAGGTGATCATGAAACAGAAAAACGCTGAGTAGTTTTTTTAAATAAATGGGATTATCATATCAGTATTTAAGTGTTTTTTTCTTTTTATTGCATATCTCAAATTTTCTTTTGTTAACTATTTATTATTTATTTTTTCCTTTTTCTATTGGTTATATGACCAAAGGAACTTAGAGTGCACTCAGTTTATAGTCCAACCTTCCGCTTGGTCCTTGATGGTGTAGCATTAGAACCCATATTTTCTATTACCTCAAAAGGTCCAATCCATTTACTAGCTAACTTATCCCGCCATCCAAACTCATGAGGGTCATGGAACAGAACACTCTCACTATTAAGAACTGTGATTTTCTGCTACACCATAATTAATTGTGGCATGATCTTTACTCTTCTTAGCTAGGTTGGTTAAGTATGCTTTTAGTCTGGAGTTTGATTAGCGTAGATGTCAAAGTTGTCAAATACCATTGTGGATCAATTACGCCGGTATTCTCAACACAAGAATAAAGTAATGCAGGCTGGGTGGGGTGCCTTCCATAAAGCAACTGGAAAGGACTCTTTCTTGTCATGGAGTGTTAAAGAAATGTTATAGGTGGAAATAGCGGTAGAGAGAAGGGTACTCCCATCCAATGGTCTATTTTCTACCAGCTTCCTGAGTAAGTTCACCAGAGTTTTATTAACCCGCTCATCCATTTCATTAAACTCAAGATGGTATGGGGTTGTTAGAACCCCGCGGATGGCCACTAATTCATTCAATTTGGGGAGAATTTGAGAGGTGAAGTTGGTACCATTGTCAGTGAGTATGAACTATGGGAAACCATGCCGTTGAATTATGCACTTAAAAATATGAATTTGGCCATGGTGACCGCCCCAAAATTTCTAATTGCACGTGCCTCTACCCACCAGATCAAATGGTCTATCGCTACCTAACTATACTTGGAGCGATTTGTGCCCATTGGTAAGAGCCCCACAATGTCAATGGATACCGTATGCCAAGCAACATGGGGTTTTACCAACCATTAGGGTGTTTTCTGGAGAAAGGGTTTTTCTACTTGGCATTAATACAACTGGATATTGTTTCAAAAACGTCAAAGTGCATTCTTTCCTAAAAGTAGTGCAGTTTCAGGAACATCAACGTTTTTCGTCCCCTCTGTGACCTACCACCTTATGAGTGTTCAAAATAATGTCCAACTAAGCAGAAGGTTTGGAAAACTCAGCGTAACCCCAATGACCTGCTTGTATAGCTCATCATTTTCTCAATAAATTACCATCCCTCATTCCGTCCAATGCCCAAATAACTAGAGGCGGTTTTCTAGAATAATTGTCACTGATCATATTTTTATACATAAAATCAATCATATCTGACATCACGGTGACTTTTGGTAACAGGGATAGACAATCGGCATTCTAATGCTTGGCACCAGGAATGAAATAATTCAAAGTCGTAGGCTTGAAACTTGAGATCACATCTTGCAAGGCATCCCTCCGATTCCCATAGATTCTTCAACCAATGCTAGGAAGCATGGTCAGTCATGACCTTAAATTTTACTCCATGAAGGTACACCCAAAATTTCTGACAAGCGTAAATAACAGCTAGGTACTCCTGCCAAGTCACCATGGAATTCCGCTTGTGACAATTTAGACTTCTGTTGAAGTTAGTGACAAAATGCTTCACCCCTCAGTGGCCCATTAAGATATTACTGCCCAGATGGCGGATAGGGAGGCATCCAGCTAGATGATGAACTCATTCTTGAATTTCAGATATTGCATCACTGATGCACTAATTAATGCTTTACAAAGTGTGTCAAAGTAACATTGGCAACATTCCACCAGTTACTTTGCGTCCTTCTTCAGTAGCTCAAAGAATGGACACCAATACTTCTAAAAGTGGGAATGTAGTGTTAGTATTATCCAAGCCATGCCTAAAAACACCTGAATTTCCCAATTTAATTTGGTCAGTCCTTATTCCTGATGGCTTCTACCTTAGCCAGTTTCAGCCTAAGTACTTTTGAGTTCATTACGAACCTGAGATACTATATTTGCTCTTTAAATGAGTGGCATTTTTTAGCTTAATCTTTATGTTGGCCTCGACAAGTCAGCAGAATAACTCCTCCAAATGATCCAGATTCTCCAAAAATATTTTTGAGAAAATGAGATGTTGTTAATGTAGACAAAGATGCACAACAACTTCAGATCCCCCATAATAGAGTCCTTGGCCCGTTGAAATGTAGCTAGGGCGTTGCATAGCCCTTGTGACATATGAGTGGGATGAAATAACCCTTTATAAATGATAATGGCGCACTTCTCTTGTTCCGCCGTGGGCAGCTCAATTTCCAATAACCCAATATTAGGTCCATGGCAAAAAATAGCAAGATCCGCCTAACCACTATAATACAATATCAATTTAAAGCAGCGTGTACAAATTTTTTTTGGTAATGCTGTACAGATTTTAGTAGTCGATCACTACTCTGTTTGTGCCATCCTTCTTCTTAACAATTAATATGGGCGAAGCCCAAAACTCTTAATGGGCTACAGCATTCCTTACTCCATCAGATTCTGTATTTAATTAAACACTACCTCCTCCACAGCCCTTGAGCGGCGGATTGGCTGGGACCAAAGAGGAAGGTGATCCCATATCTCCACTCAATTAATGACTCCATGAGAACATCCCAAAGCATGATCATCAGCTGCAAAAGTCTCCTGATAATTCTTAAATAAAGCCAGGACTAAATCCTTCTGCTCTTTCATAAAACTCACTAAAAATTCTCATGGAACCACTGCCATGATTCTGAGAAATTGTCCAGTGGGGAGTCCAAAATCATCCAGAAAACCAAATTTATGAACCTGTAACAACTCATTGACAGGATTCAGAAGCAAGTATGCCATCACCTGATGTCGATGGACCTTCAATGGCCCTTTCTGCAGGTTGGCTAGCAGAACTTTGGCTTCCCCTTGTACATTTAACATGATTCCTGAGGCCACGTGAGGTTCAAGGAGAGATTGCTGATAGTGGTTCAAGACCTCCCCATAAAGCCCTTTTGGTATCTCAGTCTCAAACTCTGTCACCATGATAACTAGGTGACAAGAGGGGATCATCAAAGCAGCTGCAAATCAGAGTAGTAAACGCTGATACTCATAACTCTGATGAGGGAAGACCCTAGTTTTATTTTTCATGTGCTGATAGTGGACGTGTTTTACTCAGTCACAGTATGCAAATTAACCTGCCCATCGTGTATGGAATTCTTTGGCACTCTACTTGAGTTGAAGTAGACCAGAATCTTTTGACTCAGGATCTCAAACGTCTCTGCTACCATACCAATTACTTCACCAAAGTGACACAGGAATCTGCTACTATTAGCAGGTCATTAATGTTATTTGGCAACACAATCCCCAATGTAGAGACAGCTATTGACCCAACCCACAGTGGGGGCATAATATACGCTCTTTCTAAATAATTCATTCTTCCCCTCAGCGGTTCCATACACCATCTGATGCTCACGTCAGGTTTAAGTGTTAACTTATCCTTAACTTGGTTGACACGATGTTAACTGGTACGCCAGTATCTATAATTTCATGTACTCTGGTTTTACAATAAAAATTTTACAATATTTTCACTCTGAATATGAAGAACCTTGGGTAATTATTATGTAAATATCCAGATAATCGTTTTTCTTGAGGAATTGATAATACCCACTCCGACCTTTTGGTATTGCTTGATAATAACTTCTACTAGGATGGTGACAATCACCACTCTCAGTGATGGCGCATCAAAGGAGGGTCAAGGCTCATCGGATAAGTCATGATTCATAATCTGTCAGGCATAGGGTTGGCATCCCTTGATGGCCCTCCTCCACCACAGCCTTTTTGGCTTGCTAACGGTTCAGCGCATGTTAGTCGTTGGCAGGTTGTTAATAGAGAAACTCGTCCACAGGATTATAAGGTCTAGCAGAAAGCGTCTCATTGCGTTCATATGGGACAATTGAAATTGAAATGGCGGAAGTAGAGATACCCATCTCTATTCCGCTTGAACTTTTCCCAGGTCATACTGGTTTGACTGTATATGTGGACCTGTTGGTTATCAGGAAAGTTTAAGGCAATATGGCCGAGGCAGCCACATGCATAACACGTTACTCTGAAAGCATACCATCTCCAAGTATCCTGGAAAGGCTTGGATTAGGGTTGAGAGAGGGGTTATAATTTGGATGATGGTTCTACAACAGGCAAGGGCGAGCCAAAAAATATATGATGGATGAGGATTAACCTGCAGATTGTAGTTCAATCATTGAGGGGCGCTCGAAGAAAGATCCCCAGCAGCAGTCATGGTGGTTTCTGCTTCAAATTAGGTGGACTGAATGCGGCGGCCAGTCAGTGCAGGTAATTAACGATTTTAAGCAATAGGACATCCCCTTGCAGAACTGGAGCCATCGCGTTGAACAGCTCCCAGTGTGATTTCAATGCCATGGGCATTGTGATTCCAACATCAGCCTCAGACAATGTACATGCCCCAACTAAGATGTGTGCTTCAGAAAAAAAGATTAGTAAATTACATAGAGGTCTCATTCCACTGAATCCTTATGGTTAAAAATATTGGCCTTTCATTGAGCCATTTTTTTCTACCCAAAAATAAGTGCAGCACCATCTCGTTGACTTCCAGGTAGGTGAAGGAGCTGTTTTCCCAGTAGCACGTAACCTGGTCAGCGCTATTGACATCTAAGATGGAGATCAACAACTTGGCCTTATGGCGGTCTAAAGCTACCTCTACAGCGAATTCAAAATGTTTAGAGAACCCATGCATGTGCCCATCTCAATTTATACAGGAGCAACTTATTGAGGCAAAATTTCTTATCACGCTCAAAACTGTGAGCTCTTGGTGTGAACTGGGGCACTCCTGTTGGGCATAACTTAACCCTTGACAAGAGGAGGACGCAGAAAGGAAAACAGAATTTGGTTTATCTGCAAGTATGGGTGCGGCCTGTGCTTCCTCATTTGGCAACACCAGAAACACGTGAGGAACTCCTTCTGAGAAAGCGGAATCACTTTTAAAGTTAGTACTCTGGGAATACTGACTTCCATGGCCTTCTTAGCCAGCGAAGAGCTCCTCTGCCACTCTCTCAGCTAATACCTTAACACATTGCCTCAGTTCTTTGCTGTCATCCTCTTTCTAGTCTCTGGGTCCACATTGAGAATTACAGTAGTAGGCTCATCATCCCATCTCTTTTCAGCATGCTGCAGCCGGTTGAAAATGGTTCTAAGAAGCTCCGCTAATAACTATTCTGTAGGTCAAGGTTACTAAGTTGGCCGATAAATGCTGCAATATGATCCAAAATGGCTTTACGCTCACAAGGCAGCTCATCGTTGGTTCAGCCTAAGGTGTCCAGGACAATTTTAAGATCAGTACATTGTGCCTACCTGATAGACAAAGACAGTTTATTCTCAGATTTGGTTGTATCTGCCATAATACATACAGAAAAAAACAGGCTTAGGTGGTTGAATTAGTGGACCCCTGTAGTGAGCACAACTGTTGTATTTTCAGTGTAATGGAATGCAATCTGAAAAAGTTGTACCAGAGCTAATACCCACTCATTCAATGTGAGACTTATATGATTTAAATTTTAAATTCTAAATTTATCTGGGGAAGGCCAACCAGGGGATGGACACTTCGGATAAAACACTAAAAACCAAAACTTCAGCGAGAGGAGGGCACCCTAGAGAAGCAAAAGCTATCTCCTGTTGCTAGCGGGAACGCCAAGGGAATGGGAGGGGGTAACCTGTGCAGGGGCTGGCGCCACTATTGAGCACGTATGTAGGAAATGGTTTGAAACTACGAACCAAACTGGGAACCAGGATGAGACTAACTGGCGACAACGTAGTGGGAGGTACCCAAACATCCACGCTTGAAAGTGGCCCATTAAGTGTGAGTGGAACTGGCGTACAGCTTCTTGGAGGGTGGGAGTGGAGCCTGAAATAGCATCTAAGACAATCGTGTGTATATTCCACATAGTGATTGCGACTACCAAGGCATGGAGGGAGGGTGGAAGAGGGGAAGCCATGGATAAAGAAAACATATCCTTAGACAGGCTGAAGGGCTGTGCCTGATCCTGGCAAAACAGACGTTGCATCTCACGCCATATTACTTTAGATGGAGGGCACTTTTCCAGGCGGTGAACCAGCGTTCCATACTGGCCACACACGACACAGGATGAGTGCAAAGCGTTAGAGCATTCAGCAGTACGGTATACCCATCTCAAGCAGCGCCACACATGGGAACAAACATGTGGCTGCAGAAGAGGGTGGTGGGCATACTTCCAAATGACTTTCTGGGTATCAAGGGGGGAGGGGATGTCCATCATGTCCAGGTAGTCCACCCTGGCCAAGGTAGGGAGCCGCATGTGTATCACTCCATTCAGAATGGGAAGTCCTCGTACTTCATGGGTGAACTGAGGTGAGGGACACCCCCTCTGAACGGTGTGCCCATAGATGCAAATTCTTCACTCAGCACTCCGCATGGAGAGGAGGATCCTTTTGAAGTGGGGAGACGTCCCATGTGGGCCCGATACAGAAGGATTTGAGGCAAGGTACTTTGACAGAGAGTGGGGATGGGGAAGGATTAGTGAGGCCCAGAGCGCAGGAGAAGTTGGAGCGGGCCGCGCGGGACCAGTGCTGGGCTGATATTGTAGGTTTAGAAATGTCAGCGATCCAGGTGCTAAGGATTTTGGCAGCATGGGTCTCAAAGTTGAGCAGACCCATACCACCACAATGGCGAGGGCCAAACATGACATCCAGGCGCACCAGCGGTGGGCAGCCTAACCAAAGCCATCCTTGCAGAAGGGCGTATAGTGACTTGAAGAAACATGGGGAAAAAGCGATGGCGTGGGCTCCAAACCAAACTTTAGAGAGGAGCATAGAGTTGGCTATCACTACCCTGCCTGTAAGGGAGGTCTGACGGGCTCTGAGGGAAGCTATACATTTCGTAACGTTGTCTAGGATTTGGTTTTCCATCACCGTTGAGGAGTACCCTCCTGCCTCCAGCCACAACCCCAAATGGCGGACGGGTCCAACTGTGGGGCTTGGCACAAAGGGGAGCACTAGCGAGGCGGTGTGAGGTGGGCAGGGCAAGCTATCTCGTGTGGCAGAAGACAAGGCAGGGAGGAAACAGGGCGCTGGGGCCCAACGGGCTTGATACTGACCACGGAGAACAATTTCAGTTTTGGTGGCGTTGAGTGCTGCATTACTTACCCTGGAGTAAACCTGGATAGTATCTTCAAGCGCACGTGCATCATGTTTGTTAGACACCCCAACCATACAATCATAAGCAAACGCCAACATCTTGGCTGGTGCTTGGCCTAGCAAATGGACACTAGTAAGGCGGGCATTCACAATTTGAAGAAGTGGATTAAGGATGAAGTTATACAAGAGTGAGCTAAGAGGGTCCCCTTGGCGCAGTCCCCTTTGAGGGCGGACTCCATTAGCAACATCACCAAATTAATGAAGCGAGGGGGGAGGTGGAACTTGAGGAGGCAGGCTCTAGGGAAGTCTTAATTGAATCCATCATAGGCCTTCTGCTGGTCAAAAAATACAAGTGCTCCAGAAGCCTTGGATTGAAAGACGTTGGCTACAGTGTGTATATTGTCCCAAATTGACCTTTTGGGTAAGAAACCGAATTGTTCAGGGGAAATGAGAGCAGAGGCGGCAACCCCTAGACGGTTAGCCATGATTTTAGTAGAAAATTTTGTGTCTTTGTTAGTGAGATAAATGGGGCGCCAGTTGGCCAAGTCAGATTATCCCCTTTTTTGTACAATATAATCGTGAAGGCATCTTGCCCTCCAGTCAGGAGGCGCGTTTCCAGAAGGCTTTGGTTAAGAGAGGCAAGCAGCAAGGAGTATAAATCTTTGAAATACTTCTTGTAAAGCTCATAAGGGATTCCATCTGGACCTGGTCTTTTCCTATACAGTGCACCGCAAATGGCGGATCAGAGTTTGTCCCAAGTAATCAAATTCATCAACTCCAGAAATTGGGAAATAATGCGGATGTGTGCACTTTTGAGAAAAGTTTCTGATTTCGATGGCGAAATTGGATCAGAAACAATACAGTTCAGAGTAATAGTTTTGTATCTTGATCGCCACTTCAGCTGGAGTATCCGCAATGGAATGGTCTAGCCTTTGCACCTATGTGCAGGCAAAACTCTGGCATGGTGAGATGAATTTTTGAAAAAGTAAGTGGAGCATGTGTTGCCCACTTTAATATGCTTATCTTTATACTGAACACAAACCCGATGCTTGTGTTGTCTCACCAGTGCGTTGAGGCGGGTGGACACTTCTGCCCATTTGTGACTCCAAGCCAGGCTGTAACCTGCAGCGGGGACGTTGGACTCCAGGTGGTCCAACTCTGCCAGTGTGCGCAAAATGACCGCAGAGGCATCCTGTGAGTGGTGGGAGGAGAGGTGGTGAGCCTGGCAGATTGTGCTCGCCTTGAAGGTTGACCAGGAGGAAATTGGATCTGAACATAATGGTATGATAAACTCTGGAGCCAAGGTCACGGATTCCACCCATGAGGAAAATCTTGGTGATGCAAATCTAGCTGGGTGAAGTTTGCACCCCTTCAGCGCCTGGGCTGCTGGGTTGGATAAACAGAAGGAAATTAATACCATCCTGTGGTCAGAGAAATCAATTTTTGTCGTGAAGTGGAAAAATTTGGGTTTGAAATTTCAACGGCATGAGGATAAGGTCGATGCAGGTCATGGACCTTACCTAGCCATTGTGTACGTGGGGGCGCGACATTTTAGTGAGTAGTGGAGCATGGCGCGGAAAAGTATTGATCACCCTAGGGTGGCCTTGAGAACGTGAAGTTCAATGTTCCCCTGTGGGGGTGTAGGCGATGAGGGCCAGCGGTCTGTGGATGGGTTCATCCAGCAGTTCATGTCTCCAACAATGAATGGGTCAGGGGGAAGTGGAAGGGAATTGACTGTCAAGAAAAATTCCTGACATTTCACATGCACAGGTTGGGGCATAAATGTTAATGATAGCATGCACTTCATCGTCCCACAAAAAGGTGATAACAAGGACGTGGCCGTTTAGGTATGGACTTGATGAAATAAATTTAAAAATTACTGTTCACTTGAACTAGAACCCCACAGTGCTTAGACCAAAAGAAGAGGGAAGGATCATGGTTTTCCATGATTCCTCAGTACCACGCGGACAGTGGGTTTCCTTAATGGCCAGGATGTCCATGGGTAAATTATTTTGTAAAAAACTCAGTTTCCTAGCCCAGGATGGCAAGGCCTTGAGTCCAGCGAAGTTCAACATCCCTAAAGTAAAGGCTCCCCCATTGCACCTTAGGTGCAAGGGGAAGGGCACCTGAGCCCTTCAGCCTTCTCTTTTTCATCATGGCGCTGCTTGGCACCGCAGATATATAATGCTACAGTGTATATGTCAGAATGGTTAGCTTTAGCAGTGGGGTTCGCGTTGGCTTTTGCCTTCGTTTTTTTCCCTGCTGTGGGATAAGTTTTTGCGGTGTGTGCATTTGCAGCGCACCATTGCTTGGAGGTGGAATTTTGGCAGGATTGTTAGTGAGTGACTCAGTCCCAATTAATGCTTGGGCACATTGGTCAGGTGAAACTGATTCGCCCATTGGGCGTTCAGCTTGGGTGGCCCAATCTGATTGGTTGAGGGATTCATGAGTTGCTTCTGCCACAAAAGTCTCAATGTCCTCCTGGAGCTGGGCTGGCAGGATTGTGGACGCGGTCTTGACCACCTCCTTGGCCGCCGCCTTGTGAGCCTGCTTACCCTTCTTCCGCTCTTGTGGGGACACTGGTTTTACTAAAATTTAACAGCTTTGCACTCCCTACGGGAAGGCTGCATTGGTGTCTAGTGCCAGTTCATAGTGGGCATCTGCACTGCACATTGCATCTGAAATAATTTCGTTTTTAGGAATGCCCTCCTTGGCAGGGCAGGTATGGGCCTTGTGGCCAAAAGTGTGACAGAACGTTCAGATGGGAGGGGCGCTATCCATGGTGACCCTGAATGGATGGGTGTTTTGCCCATCAATTTCGACATAAGCTGTATGAGGGATTTGGGTCAAATCCTCCGCTATTCTCATGGATGGGGTTAGGACAGCAATTGCTTTGCCTGTGCACAGGTTAGGCATTAACATAAAGCTCTGCATTTTGAAGGATTGTATTTAACTGTATATGGCGATCCCAGCCTTCAGGTGGTGCTCAAGCATGGTGCGCTTGACCATTGTGGGTAGGAAGTCAAAAGTCACGAAAATTTGGTTTGATTTAGTCCAGTGGGTGCGCTTTTTTTGACTACCCATTGACTAGCTGGGAGGTCTACTACTACACGCACCTTTGCGGCTTCATCCACCAATTCCTTATTTTTGAAGCCAAGATCCAGCCAACCACGTGGCATGTAGTGAGGTGTGACATACACTGCGTTCAGGAAATGTGTGTGTACATCTCCACAAAACATCTCCCAAAGCGCCATTTGCTGAATATCATAGAAAACATGCACCCCGCGTTCCACTGATGATAGTGATTGGGAGTGTGGCATATTGATGAACTGGTTGCAACGCGCTTGCCAAGCCAAAAGTTCTGGGGAAATGGTAACCGCCAGTTTTTTATTACTAATTTTATCTATTCCACCGGACTCACTGGGGCTTTTATGAAATTTGGTTGACATGGGGCCAAAACCTGTGCCCTAAACTTTACTCACCCAACTGCTCCCTGTAATTGGGCGCCAACTAATCTCCTTGATAAGATCATCAAACTTTACCTAGACTTGAATTGAATTTGTTGCAAAAGTGTTTGCAACGAAAGAGAAAAGTTTTGTGAAACTTATATGATGATCGCCATTTTTCAAAAATATAATAAACTGATAAAATGGAGATCAAAAGCTCCAAGAACCACAATTACTAT
Organism: Massospora cicadina; assembly: GCA_022478985.1. Classification (NCBI taxonomy): domain Eukaryota; kingdom Fungi; phylum Entomophthoromycota; class Entomophthoromycetes; order Entomophthorales; family Entomophthoraceae; genus Massospora; species Massospora cicadina. The sequence goes on from JAKSZP010002687.1 coordinate 179,491, forward strand.
TAATTGGCAGAATCCTTTTACTTTTCAATCTTTAGAATTTTATCCTGCAGAGTTTCTATACAGCTACAAGCTAAACAACTTCCCCTCTTTCTCCTTTGTTTACAATATTGTGCTCATCGTTTTGGTTCTTCTCTGGACCATCCTCTTAGATACTCATCTACTCAGCTTCTCCAATTTCCATAGTGTTCATATCATCATTGGGGTTCAGTGGTGTTAATTCTTGGCGTAAATTCTTGATTCTGCTGGTCAGTTAGCACAGGGTATTAGCCACTGAGAAACCAAATCAGACGATATGAAGATCACTGACTTCAATAAAACTCGATAAACTATATATGGAGCAATCGCCCTTATTCAACCTTAATTAATCTTTATACTAATCGTAGACTTATCCACAACAACCTAATCATGGGAAAAGACCTCTTGTATAATCCTTTGTATGACTCTTTAAATCTTGGTTCCCCAGGCCAGATGCATCATCAGCTTGGTAGTCTCCTATTCTTTTTCCCTTTTCTAGAAGTTCTCATTTATATTGAAATCTCAGCATAATTTCCCTTAATTCGCTCAATGGTTGGCATTTTGATCAGTTATTATCCATATACCTTTTCTGTCAATCTCGAGACTCATCTTGATTACCACTTCGATCTACCAGTATATGTAGCATATCATCCAGTCATATCAACTTTCCAATATTACCCCCTTGACTGGATGATATGCTCTTACTGCTTATATGCTCAAAGGAACTTCACGTGAACTTGATTAATACTCTAACCCCCTGAAGGTTCCTTAATAGTGTAGACATCTATGCCAGTCTTCTTGATTATCTCAAACGGCCCAGCCCAGATGCTGGAGAGCTTGTTTTTCCGCCCAAATTTGTGCTGGTCGTAGAATAAGACATGGTTTCCTACAGAAAACAGCTGAAGTCCGCTCCATATCTTCTGATCGGCCTCCTGATTGCAAATCTTCTTGGCCAAACTGGTAGAGTAGGCTTCTGTTTGTAGCTTGATCAATGTATCCAAAAAAAGTCTTCAAATATCGCTGAGGATCCACACCACCAGTGTCCTCTACACATGAGTAAAGCAAGGCAGGCAGAGCCAGATGTTGACCATACAACAGTTGGAAACGGCTCTTACCAGTGGATGAATGATAGCTGATATTATATGCAAACACAGCTGTAGTAGAAGGACACTCCATTCCAAGGGTCAATCCTTCACAAATTTATGGATTATGTTCACTAGGGTCTCGTTGACCCGTTCCACCATTCCATTTGATTCCAGATGATAGGGGTTGGTCAAAACCCTGCGGATCACCATCAACTTGTTCATTTTTGGCAGGATGTGTGAAGTGAGTTTTGGTTCCATTGTACGTTAGAATGAACTGCGGGCAGCCATGTTACTTTATAACACACTCCATATTAAACTTGGCAGTGGTGACCGCTCCTAAGTCTTTAATGGCCTGGCCTCCACCCATCGATTCAAATGATCAATGGCGACGATTATATACTTGTATCAATTGGTGCTAATTGGCAGAGGTCCCACACCATTAATGGAAATGGTGTACCATGCAAACTGGGGCTTAACCAGATGGTATGTGGTCTTCTTGCAGAATGGCTTTTCCACTTGACACTGATGGCAACAACTAGCCGTTTCCAATACATTGTAATCAATGCTCTCCCAGTAGTAACGGGGTCACAAAAACTCCAACGTTTTCCGCAATCCTCCATCTCCTACAGCCTGATGAGCATCCATAATAATCGCGGGTCTAGACGAAGGTTTAGGGAAACTCAGCGTCATGTCTCTTATCTGTTTTATAATTCCACCTCACGTAGAAAAGTATCCTGCCTGAGCCCATCTAATATCTTGATCACCTGCGGTGGCTCATCATGGTACTTGTTCGCCACCATCTTCTCATATATTATGTTGGCTAATTCTGCCATGATAACAACCGTTGACTGTCAGTAAAGACAATTCGAATTTTGATGTTTTGCTCCCAGACAGTGTATACTCTTGAAAGTGTATGCCTGGAGCTTTAGTGCACATCATGCGAGCTGTCCTTCCAGTTCACACAGATTCTGCAGCCGCACAAGGAAGCGTGATCTATCACTATTTGAAATCTTACCCCATGTAGATATACCTGAAACTGTTTGTAAGTGTAGATCACTGCCAAACACTCCCACTCAGTCATGGTGTATATGTTCATGGCAGTTCAAGCTTCAACTACAAAATGTGACAGGATGCTCCATGCCATCATCGTCCTTCTGGGATAATACTGCCCCTATATTGGATAGAGATGCAGCCATTTGTACTATGAACTGTTTGTCAAAGTTGGTGTATTGCAAAATGGGTGCACTTGCTAACGCTATTCACAACACATCAAAAGTGTTCTGGCATTTTTCCATCCAATCAAAAGAGGCATTTTCTTTAGCAACTCAAAAAGTGGGGCCCTGATGCAACTGAAATTGGGAATGAACCATTGATAGTACCCAACCCCCTAGAAGCACTTGAATATCCCGCTTACTACCTGGTCGAGTCATCTTGCTTATTGCTTCCACCTTTTCTGGCTGCAGTTTAAGCCCATTTGAATCCATTACAAACCCAAAGTATTCTAATTGTTTTAAAAAAATGACACTTCTGAGGTTTGATTTTGATATTAGTTGTAGTGAGGCGATGGAACACTTGTTCCAAGCGGGCAAGGTGCTCTGTAAATGTCCACAAGAACACATTAATATCATTGAGGTAAAATAAGATGCAAGACAGCTTCAAGTTACCTAAAATTGTATCCATGGCACTCTGGAACATAGCCGGGGCGTTGCACAAACCTTTTGGCATGTGAGTCAGCTGGAATAATCCTTTCAAAGTGATGATAGCACTTCTCCTGTTCCGCTGATGGCAAATAGATCTTTCAGTACCCCAAGATCAAATCCATGGTGGAAAAATAATTCTCCCCACCCAATTGATTCACCGTGTCATTGATCTGTGAAAGAGGGTAGGAACCCTTTTTTGTTACACTATTTAGTTTATTATAGTCAATAACCACCTGATTCATTCCATCTTTTTTCTTTACAATGAGCACTGGCGATTCCCACAGACTGTTTGATGGCTCTAGCATCCCTTGAATGATAAGTTTATCCACCTCGTCTGAGACAACCTCTTCCACCGCTTTTGATCGTCTAATAGGTTATGATCAAATGGGAGGGTGATCCCCCGTATCTATCTGATGTACCACCCCTTGAGTGCACCCCAAATCATGATCATTGTGTGCAAAAATATCCTGAAACTTTTCAAATAACGCCATAGCTTTATCTCGCTGTTCCGCCAATAATCCAGTAAGTGCTTCCCTCAGAACCACTGTCAATACGCCAAATGATGAGCTTGTTGGTAGTCCAAGATCCTCTCATGAGCCAAAATCATGAATACGGTGAACTTCCTCTATAGGAGCTAATTGTAGATAAGCCACCACTTGGTGCCGCTGTATTGTTATTGTCTCCTTCTGTAAATTCGCTAGCAGCACCTTCACCTCCCCATTCCCAGGGAGCAGTAGACTTGGAGCCACATGTGGTTCAAGCTGTGAGTGCTGGTGAGGCGCCATAATTTCACCATAAAGCCCTTTAAGGACATCAATTTAGAGCTCAGTTCCTACTATGCACTGATGTCCAGATGGTAGGCTCAAAGCGCTCGCTGCCTGAAGCGGAATCCCTTTGTACTAGTAAATCTAGTTGGTAAGGGCTCTAGTTCACCGCTTCATTCATCGATATCAAATAGGAATCACTCCATCACTGTACACTAGATTGATTTGACTGGAGTGAAACAGATCCGTTGGGATTTTACAAGAGATAAAATAAACGGGGATCTGTTGTCCCAAAATATTAAGAGTTTCCACGCCATATTTATCACACCACCAAATTTCCTCATAAATGCTGCGCCGATTAACATGTCATAGTTGTTGTTTGGCAGAACCACCACTAGAGGAATCCCGGACTGACCCAAATCATAAAGGTAATGTGCTATATGCTCCTTCAGACACTGTGCTATGCGTCCCCACAGTCCCATATACTACTCGATGGTTCACATCCAGTTTCAACAGAAGTTTAGCCACCAACCTGGTAGAAACTATGTTCACATGGGCCCCTGTGTCTATGATAACACGAGTTTTTGTGTTTTGAACTAAAATGTCGCAGTAAGTGTATTCCAAGTAAGAAGAACCATCAGTGTTTACTACGTGTACATCCAAAGGCTTTGTGTTACTCAGAAAGGAGGAATTGCCCCTGCCAACATGAGGATACTCATTAGCATTTTTCTCAACTAGAATGGCTACATTAACCCCTACTAATGGAGTAATGTCAATCGAGGGATTCGCGTTTCTTGTGCTAGTTTGTTCCAGGATCTGCCACGCATATGGCTTCTGCACATCCTGGAGGAACTCAGATCTTGGGGTAGATATTTCACTCTCTGAAACGGAAGAAGGGTATCTGACAGAAGCTGTTGGAATAACAAATCATCCGATTGAGTTCTGAATCCTACACGAAGAGATGCTTGGGAATCGTTAGGGACAATTATATTGGACATAGTGGAGGTAGAGCGTCCCTTCTCTACTCCGCTTGAGCTTTTCCCTGCTCAAACTTCTCAATTGGCATTGCATGCACTTGCTTTTGCTAGGGCAATTGCCCGTGTAATGCCCTCTTCATCTTCACTGGAAGCAAGTGTTCATAAAAGGTTCACGTATATAGCTTGCAGCGGAAGGACCAGTTTGAAAATTGATGACATGGTTCCAAGGTTGTGGACAAACTGGAGGAGCGTACATAGACTGAAAAGGGTCCGCTGATTTGTATGATGAAAAATTATGTTCCAGCAGGATAGCTCAGTCACTGCGGCCCTCATCATGAAGAGTTTAGTGCAGAGACAGCAGAGGTCTTTTGGGTTACATTAGGAGCGCTGATCATGGTGGAGAGTCAACGTAAGGTGTTCATGATTAAATAAGTCCTGCATCTCCATCCAAAACATGAGACATAGAATTATGTAGTTCCCGATATGGTTTGATGGCCGCTGTCATTGCTATACCAACATCCTCAGCAGATAAGATGTTAGCTCCAAGTAGTACATGTGCTTCTGCCAAGAAACATTTAGCAAATTCTAACAGGGTCTCATTTCGGTGGAACTGTACAGTCAGGAAGTCAGCCTTTCGTTGGGCCATCTTGGCCGCGCCCCCAACCAGCTGAAGAACAATCACTTTCACTTCTTCATAGGATACCAAGCTATTTGGAAGGTAGCAGTTAACTTTATCAGCGTTTTCCTCATCTAGAGCAAACAGAAACAGTTTCACTTTCCACCAATCAGAAACCCCTTCCACAGTGAATTCGAATTGCTTAAAGTAACCATGTAGATTCCTTTCATGACTGAAGGGAGGTAATTTCTTGATTTGAACAGCTTCACCTTGCTCTGGGCTCCTGCCACAAGGAGCAGGCAAATTGGGTCCTGAGTGACTAGGAAACCACCCCATTGTGAACTATCATATGACCAGGCGGACAGAATCAAATCCGCCAAAATGGACTCAGAAAAAGTAGTGCCATGCGGGGAGTCCATCGCAACTCCTGAGGTTTACTCATTAGCTAATCCATTGCATTCTTCCCCCAAATCACCACTAACTGCACCACTTCCTCTGTCTCCAAAGTGCTCCACAAAATGTTCATTGATTGGCTGTTCCATTTTAACCAAATAGCATCTACACCGTCCATCCTGAGATTCCTTTTGCAGTGTCTCATATTGATGTTGCAACTCCTGATGGGATTCCCGCTCAGCCTCCAGTTTCTGCTCCACTGCTTGTAGTCATGAGAGGACATCTTCTACTATGTTCTGCAATTGTTCATGCTGCCAGCTAGCATTACCCGCTTGTTGATTAGCGTCATTTATTTGGTTAAGGAGAGCAGCTTGTTCCCATACCAATTCCTCGTTGGCCTGTCAAAGGTTATCAAACCATACTTTCATGTTCACATACTCTCTTGTCTCACTGATCGGAAGAGGAAAAGCTCGACTGTGCTCATCCTGGCTAACAATTTCCAGTTGTGTAACCTTACAGATTAGCTGAAGATATTCGGAGGATATCAACCAAAGGATAAGTGCATTATCTGACATCCGCTGACTACTCCATTCAATGCAAAGTTGGGTTAATTCAGCTGCTATGGAACTGATATGATCTGCCACTTTCCATTCCATAAGTGTTATTTTTCCCTAAGCTGATCTATCGCTGCTTCAAGCGCTTCCACCCATTCTGTTATATCTGTCATAAAGCGCTCAGTGTTGCTTCCCAATATCGTTATGTCCTGAATCCATTACACCAATAGGCCATGTTGATCCAACAGTTCTCCTATTACCTGGGGTAAATCTAGATTTAACTGTGGTACCAAGATGTCCAACTGATGGTGGACATCCCCAACACAATGGTCCATATGTACCAACGCCCCCTGCACCTTCAAAAAAGAGCAATCAAGGCGGTCAAGCAGGAGGCAAGTATCATTTTTCTGTGCTTGAGTGAACCACATTACATCCCCAATCTCTATATTATGGCAAGCCAGCACATGCAATAGCTGGCAAATAGACAGTTGCACATAAGTGATTAGATACTCCTCAATTCCGTGGTTATCAAGACAGCAAGACAACTCCGTTGTAGTCACATCCAGTTAGGACATGTACAAGGCGTATCAGTTTTCTTGGTCTCGTTGATTTAAAATTAACTCAAGGATTGCTCCCCCACATCATCTTTGTATAGTCAATACCCTTGCAACAGCCATTCCATAATATCCCGCAGCTGCTGAGGGGTCACATTTGTGGAGTGACCTTGTTGGTTGGCTGTCAACTCAGGGCAGTTTTAATTTCAGATTAACCATAACTTCTTTATCATCTGGCTCAGTTACAGTAAATAATACTGGTTTGTCATTAGGTGCTTCCCATGCTTCTTCAGTATAAAGTGCGCGGAATCCAATCAAATTTTGTCATAACAAATAAGGGTTCATCATTTTTGCCTAGCGCTAAGGAACTACATATGACCAGTGGAGCCTGTAGTGAGCACCACTGTTAATTCTCTGCATAAAGGCTTGATTCTGCTGAGTCAGTTAGCACAGGGTACTAGCCACTGAGCAACCAAATTATACAATATGAAGATCGCTAACTTCAATAAAACTTGATAAACTATATATGGAGCAATCGCCCCTATTTGACCTTTATTAATCTTTATACAAATTGCAGACTTATCTGCAACAACTTAATCATAGGAAAAGACCTCTTGTACAATATTCCAGATGACTCTTTAAATCTCATTTCCCCAAGCTAAATGCATCCTCAGCTTGGTAGTCTCCTATTTGTTTTCCCTTTTCAAGAAGTTCTCATTTATATTGAAATCTCAGCATAATTTCCCTTGATTCATTAAATGGTCGACATTTTAATCATTTATTATCCATATACCTTTTCTGTCAATCTCAAGACTCGTCTCAATTCCCACTCTGATCTGCCGGTATGTATAGTGTATCATCCAGTCATATCAACTTCCTGACAAGCGGAATTCCCATATTTTGGCCAGGTTTGAATTGGTTAGCGTCAACTCATCTCAAATGTAATAATCAACAAATATTATAAAATCAATTCCAATGATAAACGATGATCTGCCATTAATATTCTAGGCTTATCATTCAGTCATATCAAATTCTCAACAAAGTAGAAGACCAAAATTATTATTGAAGACATAGTTATCAACTATGTTGAATAATGTCAAAAATGACATATATTTTCTTTAAGAAATGCCTATTAGAGTTTTCGCCAAATTATTTTACAAATGTTTATGAATTGTAAATCCTAATGCTAAATCTGGTATCTCAGCTCCAAAAGGGGACTTTGATGACACATAAATCATTTTTTCTATCTAATGAAGCACATTACTATTTGAATAATAATAAAATTTAATCATAAATCACTACTTTTAAAAAATTAAAGAAGGGTATATGTTAAATTATCAATGTGTCAGAAGAAAAAAGGGAGACACTGTTATAAAATTGGCAATAAAGTGTAATGAACGGTATATGGGTCGCACAGGGTTAGGCCTACTGAGCAATGGTGTCGGAATTTTAGTTGACCAATCATCCATCTCACTTGCCAATTAGTTATCAAAGATTGTTAAAAATAATCTATTGTTTGGCAATGATTTCTGACTAAATTGTTATTTGAAATTAACTAAAGGATATAATCTGACGATTGATTTTGATTAATATTTTGCTGAGGATCATCACAGACTAAATTGTTAGTCATAATTAACCAAATGATATATTTTGACAATTGGTTTTGATTAATGTTTTGTCAAGGATTATCCCTGAGAATGTAATTAGGCAATTTAATTAGGGCTTGATTGCTAATAGTCAGATTGCCATAGTGAATCATTCAAGAAGAGATGCTAAACAATTAGGGTCATTTTTACAAAGTTACTGAAGCATTTTAACACTTGTTTTGGTGATAGCTAGTAGTTGGACTCAGGTTTCATAGCCCTAGCCCATCTGTGTACAGTTCCTAACATAAGGAGATGGTTGCCAATCTGTGAAAGGTTAACTGCTGAGGATTAACTAAGCCAAAGGCATTTGCCATCATTGGAAGTTAATCTTAAGGGTAAGAAGTTTCAGGAGACCAATCAGTTGATTTTCAGAGAAATATCTGAAAAGTGTCCGCCTTCTGCTTATAAAAACCCCTAGCATTCTCTAATAAAAACAGAAATAACTGAAATATTTTTATTATATTTACTTCTAAATTGAAGATTGAAAAGAATAAAGATTCCTAATTGTTTTCTCAAGTGCAGTTTGTCAGAGTGGATTGTTGCCACTTATTTGAAAACTCAACCTACTAGTTATCATCATAAAACTAGCTTTTTTATTATTATTTCACAACCAACCTGTGCAGTAAACTGCCAAAAAAGTTTATACTGTTGCTCACTACAGGGGGTCTAATTGAGTCTAGTTAATTAATACCACCATGTCCTCAGTTAAGGGTGAGATTCAGCGGCTATGGAATAAGCTGTAGAGTGTGAATTATACAGCTCTAATGTTGGTGGCTCAGGATGATTTATCCAGAATGGAGAATAGCGTTATTAAGATGGAATAAGATGTCAACCTTGTTGCTGAAGTTAATAATGAGTTATACAGAAAATATCTAAGTTAGAGCAGAAATAATCCAGAGTGGAGAAGGATCCACTCCTGTTCAAAGTAGCATTTCAAGCTGAGTCTGGGAAAAATCATCTATTATTGGAGAAACATGTCCTATCCTGAAACAAGTACAAGAATTGGAAAAAAAATCAATGTACTTGTATTCATGTGGAAACTGAGATTTGGGACCAGGACCTATACGAAGATGAGAGCAATATAGAGAGCATTCAGCCTGTACAAAATATGCCAATTGCATATGCTGTCATTTCAGCAATGACCCCCACCAACACACCAAATTGGCATTAGAAAGGCTTGTCAGTGTAACAAACGAGTTCTCACCAATATCCCACAATGGAATTGGGAAGTAAGAGCTATATAACTGACTCCACTAGAGACCATCCCACCAGAGCCAATCCCCAAACCCATCCACCAAGTTTCGTCATTGCCATGTGCCCTCAGATACCTGTCCACATGCTGTAGGAGGATACCAAGTTGCATGCCAACGCCACACCATGCCCACTATTGGAGCCCATGTCTTCCAATCCGAATATCTTATTTTTAAAAACAAAATACTCTTTTTGACCACGCAACCAAGTCTATTTGAATTTTAGGATTTATCATACAAGACTCAACTGGCTATTCAAGCCAGCCTTTCTTCAAATATATAGTGCTTTTGCAAATATAAAATAGGCTTTCCCTCTATGCCAAGCTCTCCTGAACCATCCAGCACATCTTGGGTGAAGATTCCATTCCCCATGGAATTATTGTCTGAAATGCTCATAAGTCCAACGTCATATTGACTCAGATGCATTTTAGCTTCTGACCAACAAATTTCCCTTGCTCTGATTCCTCTTTATTCAGGTTTCTTTTTATAAATCTCATATTTGGATCTAGTACCAACTTATCTGTAGCAATGTACGGATTAGGTACCACCTGATCCGTTACAGTCAGGCTGCTTGTCCTGCAATTGAGCCTATAGAAACTGAGAAATTTTTGCTCACCCCAAAGTTGCTACCCTTTCATTGGGATAATGCCCCAGCTTTCTTGAGATTGTTTAAAATGACCATGTTCTGTTGCAGTGATCACTAAAAAGCTGTTACCGGTATCAATTGTTTAGATACCACTTGTCTAAACTTCTTATTACCCCTTTGCAAGGGAAGGTCATATAACGAGGCGAGAAAAGCGATTATGAAGGAATTTGGCAATCTTGAAAGAATGGCTAACCAAAAACAGGAGTTCATGGGAATACAATTACAAAAATATAAACCCTTAGGAGAATTTGCTGACCGTTTCTATGAAGAAGCGCAAATCCTGATGGGAGCTAACAGACTAGGTGATTTTGAAACTTGCATTGACATGAAGGCAGCACTCTGACATTATTTGGTATTTACACCAATCTATGGCATCAACCTTCACTAATAATACTACTTCTCAAATGGTGGAGCGCCTAAAAGAATTGGTCTCTACTTTTGACGCACCAAATCAAAGTGTAAAACAACAACTGCCTTTTTGTTCAAATTTTGCAAAAAAATCCTGAGCTCAAAAAGGATTTCCATAATCAAATGGGTGTTACCTGTTCAGAAATATGGGGCTAAATCTGACAATCTGGTTTGCACAGGGTATTAATCACTGAGCAACGGAATGGATGATATGCAGATTGACAATCCTTGAATTAAACTAATATATATATATAATATAATATGTGGAGCAATTGCCCCAGTTGACACTTTTGTTATAATATAAAAACGCAGAAACTATCTTTGGACTACTAAAAAGACCTCCTCCTCTCATTCTTCCGCTCCAATCTTATCTTAGAATTCTTAATCAATTCCACCCTTCTTCTTAGTAATCTCCTATTCATTCCATTTTAGGAGTTTTTGTCTATCTTGAGGCTTCAATGGAATTCCCTTGATTTGCCAAACTATAAATACTATGATTGATTTGCTTCACATAAATATAATTTCCGCTCAATTTCAAGACTCGCCTTGACTCTAATTTATGATTCACTGAAATGTATAGCTTATTGTACAGTCATATTAATTTCTTGACATTACCCCCCCTTTTGACTGGACGATAAGCTCCTATTGCTTGTATGCTCAGAAGAACTTTGCATGAACTCAGGTGATAATCTGATTACCTGTGGGTTCCTTAATGGTATAGGCATTGATACCAGTCTTCTCGATTGTTTCAAATGACCCAGTCCAAATTTTACCAAGCTTGTTCTTCCATCCAGATCCATGTTAATAGTGGAACAAGGCATGATCTCCTACAGAGAATTGTGGGAGTCCTCTATGTCTACTCTGGTCAGCCGCCTATCCTGAATCTTATAGTTAAGCTGGTAGAATATGCTTCTATTTGTAGTTTGATCAGCATCTCTTTTAGATTGGTCAAATAACGCTGCAATTTCACGCCACCAGTATTTTCCGCACAAGAGTAAAGCAGGGCAGGCAAATCCGGATGTTTACCATAGAGCAGTTGAAAAGGACTCTTGCCAGTGGACAAATTGTAGCTGATATTATATGCAAAAACAGCTGTGGGAAATAGGGTACTCCATTCAAAGGGTCAATCTTTCACAAGCTTGTGGAGTATGTTTACCATAGTTCCGTTGACCCATTCCACCTTTCCATCGAATTCTGTATGGTAGGGTGTAGTCAAGACCCTATGGATTGCCATCAGTTCATTCAACTTGGACAGGATATGTGAGGTGAAATTGGTTTCATTATTTTTTTAAATGAACTGCGGACAATCATGTCATTGTATTACACTTCATAATAAATTTGGCGGTGGTTACCTCCCCCAAATTATTAATCTCCTTGGCTTCCCTGTCTCATCAAATGGTCAATTGCTACTATTATGTACTTAGATCAGTTCACACCATTGGAAAAGTCCCACCACATCAAGAGAAACAGTATGCCATGCTAACTGGGACTTGAACAGCTTTTATGTGGTCTTCTTGTGAAAAGGTTTCTCCACTTGGCACTGATGACAACAGCTAACCGTCTCCAGCATGTCATAACGCATTCTCTCCCAATAGTAGCGGGGTCACAAAACTCCAATATTTTCTACAACCACCTTGCCCTACCGCCCGATGTGCATCCATAATAATCGCTAGTCTAGCAGAGGGGTTAGGGAAACTCAGCGTCAAATCCCCAATCTACTTATATAGTTCCCCATCGCATAAGAAGGTATCCTGTCTAAGACCATCTAACACTTTGATCACTTGTGACAGTTCATTGTGGTATTTGCCCACCACCATCTTCTCATACATAATGTCAGCCAAATCCGCTGTAATAGATACCGTTAGTAGCCCTGTAAGACAGTCTATTTTTGAAGTTTTGCTCCAATCCAGTGTGCAATCTTGAAATCATACGCTTGGAGCCAAAACGCCCATCGCATGAGCCATCTTTAAGGTTCACGGAGATTCTGCAGCCAACACAAAGATGCATGATCTGTTACCACTTGGAATTTCAACCGTTGAGGTATACCCAAAACTGTTTATAAGCATATATCACTTCTTTGTATTCCCACTCATTCACGGTACAATTCTGTTCATGACAGTTTAAGTTTTGGCTACAAACTGCAACAGGTTGCTCTACGCCATCATCATCCTTCTGAGATTCTACTGCCCCTACAACAGAAAGTGATGAATACATTTGTAATATGAATTACTTTTCAAAGTTGTGGTAAGGCAAAATGGGCGCGCTTGCCAACGCGGTTTTTAAGACATTAAAAGCGTTTTGGCATCGTTCTGTCCAGTCAAAAGTAGCATTCTTCTTCAATAACTCAAATAGTGGTGCCTCAATACAACTGAAGTTAGTAATGAACCGCCAGTAGTAGCTGACCGTCCTCAAAGCCTTTGGATATCTCATTTATTGCCAGCCAGGTCATCTTACTTATAGCTTCCACCTTAACCGGATGTAGTTTAAGCCCTTTTGAGTCCACCACAAACTCAAGGTATTCCAATTGCTCTTTGAAAAAATGATACTTATGAAGCTTGATCTTGCTATTAACATCAACGAGTTGGCATAATACTTGTTCTAAGTAGTCTAGATGCTCTGTAAATTTTTTGTTAGAGAACGTTGATATTAATGAGGTAAACTAAAATGCAGGCCAGCTTCAAATCATCTAAGATCATATCCCTAGCACACTGGAACGTAGCTGGGACATTGCACAAACCCTGTGGCATACACGTAAGCTGGAATAACCCTATGAAGTGATTATAATGCATTTCTCATGTTCCGCTGGTGGCAATTTGATCTGCCAGTACCCTGATATCAAATTTATGGAAGAAAAAGTAATTAGCTCTTTCAAGTCAACCTAACCCGTCATCAATCCGCAGAAGGGGGTAGGAATCTTTCTTTGTAATGCTATTGAGCCTTTGATAGTCAATGAACACCCAGTTTGTGCATCTTCCTTCTTAACAATAAGCACTGGCGATGCCCATGGACTCTTAGATGGCTTTAACATCCCTTTTTTGATCAATATGTCTATCTCATCTGAGACAACCTCTTCCGCCACTTTTGAGTGCCAAATAAGCCATGGACAAATGGGAGGGTTATCTCCCGTGTCTACCATATGCACCACCCCTTAGGCGCACCCCAAATCGTGGTCAAAATAGGCAAAAATATCTCAGTATTTTTCAAATAAAGCCATCGCTATATATTTCTGTTCCTCTGACAATCCGGTTAGAGTTTCCCATAAATCCACTACCATTACGCCAATTGAGTAATTTACTGGTAGTAAAGTTCTCCCATAATCCAAAGTTATGAATATGGTGAACCTTGCAATAGGGGCCAAATGTAAATAAACCACCACTTGGCGCCTTTGGGCCATCATTGACTCCTTATGTAGGTTTGCTAGAAATACCTTCACTTCCTCATTTCCTGGTAACAGTAGCCCCAGAGCCACATGGGGTTCAAGCAGCAATTTCTGGTAGGGCCCCTCAATTTCCCCACATAAACCTTCTGGGATATCAATTTCAAGCTTTGTCCCTAGTATGATCTGATGCTCAGATGGTATGCTTACTTTTCTCGCATCTCATAGCAGAATACTTTTATACTTGTGGTTCTGGTTGGGGAAAGATCTGGTCCTCTTCTTCATCTGCCAATATCAGACAGGAATTATCTTATCACTATACGCCAAATTGATCTGGCTAGAGCATATCAGTCCTTTGGGATTCCGCTAGAGGTAATTAAATAAGGATCTGTTGTCCTAAGATACTAATGGTTTCTTCTGCCATATCGACCATGGCTCCAAATCGCCTCATGAATGCATCACTAATCAACATGTAGTTATTATTTGGAAGAACCACCGCTGGAGTGGAAGCCCTAACCAAATCAAATCTCAGAGTTAACGCGCTGTAAGCTCCTTCAGACAAAGTACTCAGTGTCCCTGCGGTCCCATACATTGCTCTGTGATCCACATTAGGCTTCAGTGGAAGCTTAGCCACGAGCTTGGTGGAGATTTTGTTAACTGGGGCATAAGTATCTATAATAGCTCGGATTTTTGTGTTCTGAACAAAAATATCACAGTAAGTACATATCGAATAAGAAGAACCAACTGGTGTTTCTTACATGAACGTCCAAGGTCTTTTTAGTACCAAGAAAAGCAGCTATACCAATACTGACATGAGGTTACTCCTGAGCAATCTTTTCTACTGGAATGACTACGTTAACACCCATTATGGAGGCGACATAAATTAAAGTTCCAGCATCACTTGTTCCATTTCGTTCAAGGATTTGCCATGCATATGGCTTTTGCACATCTCAGCGGATCTCAGAGCCTGAAGAGGGATAGTCGCTCTCTCAAATAGATCTGTGGTATCAGCTGGAAGTTGATGGTATAATAACTCATTGGGCTGGGTACTGGGGCCAATTCAAAGAGACTCTTGGGAATTTTTAAAGACAATTAAATTTGAATTAGTGGAGGTAGAGCATACAATCTCTACTTTGCTCAAGCTTTTCCCTGCTCGATCAAAACAGATGGCACTGCATGCATGTGGATGCCTGTGCAGATAGCTGCATAATGCCTTTTCGTCCAAATGAGAAACAAGCATTCATAAATGACTCCCATCTATAGTTTGCATCTGAAGGGTCAGGTATAAAGTTAACCAAAATTTTGAAGTTATGCTGGGGATGGGGTGGCTGAGAATAAGGAGGGAGGAAAGGATCCGCCAACATATAGGGTGGACGAATATTGCCCAACAGATTATACCTGGGTCGTTGCTGTTCATTTCCAATAAGTTTGCAGCGGCGGGAGCAGGGGTCTTCCGCTATACATTGTGAGCACTTAACGTGGCGGAAAGGTGGTGCACAGTGTTTGCAATTTAAAGAAGCCCTGAATCTTTGTTCAGTATGTGAGTCATAGCATTATGTGGTTCACAATATGGTTTGAATGCCGCCATCATGGCTATGCCTACATTCTTGTTGGTTGAAATATTGTCGCCCACTAACACATGAGCTTCATTTGTGAATCGCTCTGCAAACTTCACCAGGGACTCATTCTTGTGAAAGTGTATGGTCATAAAGTCAGTATTAAGCTGCGCCATCTTAGCCACGCCCCCAAACAGACAGAGCACAGTCTCCTTCACCTTGATAAGATACAGAACTATTTTTGGAGGTAACAGGTTCCCTAGTCAGCGCTATCAACATCTATAGCATAAAGCAACAGTTTTGCTTTCCGCCAATCTGATGCCACTTTTATAGTGAATTCAAACCGTTTAAAATATCCATGCATGTTCCCATAATGACTGAAGGGCAGTAATTTCTCAATCTGAATAAAAGCACCTAACTCCAGGCTCTGGCCACGAGGTACAGCTAAAACAGATTCTGAACGGCCAAAGGGAACATCCCCTTGTGGACTAGAATAGGGTCGCATGGATAGATGCAAATCCGCCAAAGTGGACCAGGAAGAAGTTTATTTTATATGCATGAACTGCCATGACCCCCAAGGGATGCTCGCTGGCCAATCTGTAGCATTATTCTCCAAACTCACCGCTGACTGCACCCTTTCCCCCTTACCAGGCTGTTCAATAATATGTTCATCAATTATTCGCTCAGCTTTGACCGAATAGCACCTACACCAGCCGTCTTACACCCCCTGTTAAAGCACTATGAACTCACTTTGCAATTTTCAGCAAAACTTCCATTCAAAGTCCAATTTATGCTTCATTGCCTGATGTGAGAGAACATCCTTCAATTTGTCTTGTATTCTCGCGTTATGCCCTCTGGTCTCATGCACCTGTCAGTTTTCTTCATCTACTTGATTAATGAGAGTGGCTCATTCTGCAACAGCTCCTTGTTGGCATGTTGAAGGGTATCCAAGCACACTCGCATTTCAGCATACTACATCATCTTGATGAACGGAAGGGTAATGGCTCAGCTCTGAGCCGCCTGACTAGCACTTTCCAACTGTTTTATCCGGCACAGAGCTGGATTTATTCTGAGGACGCCAAAAAAGAGCTGGTCATATGGTCAGTTGTCCGCTGGTTACTCCACTCAACACAAGGTCGACTAAATTTGTGTAAATCCAGCTAGTTGTTTGCTCGATGGTGCTTACACCTCTGGATCCCACAATTGATTATTAAAATGCATGCTAAAAACACTAATAAATCAAAAGCTAGGTTTTATATGTTTTATTAGTGTGAGCGCGGGGTAATAAAACCAAACCCTCTCAATGTCTGACCAATCGCTAATTAAACTGTATCAAGGGTCAAAGTGAATTTAATGATATATTTGGAATAGCTTAGTATGGCTTAAATTTAAAAATATGTAGATTTGGCCTATCAAAGCTTGGAAAATTCGCTTCACTTTGGCTGAATAGTGGATGGGGAGTTATTTTTAGGCAAGATGTACCCGTGGGGTGATGATTTATTAAATTTTAGCCAATCCCCATTAGAGAAAATTATTGTCCCTTGGGGGACCCCTTCCAAGCCTATAAAAGGGGTGGTCCCCGCTTAGTTGTTTGCTTTTCACTAGTTGTGACCTGGAGAGAAACCTCCGATAGACTCATCAAGTTCCCCCACATAGTTGGGGCATTTTAACTTCCCAACTTCATGCTATTTGCCCACTTAGTATTTGTAAAAATGTTACCCCAATTTGTAGGGTTCCACCAAGAATTGACCAGGGCCTTTTGGCCAGTAATTTCATTAGTATTATTTAAATCGCTTTTATAATTATTATTGCAAACTTGTAAATGTCTTACATTTCCCTTTTTTGGCTATTTTGATCCAAACATTATTTTTTGAAGCTGGGAGGGCAAGTGTCCAACAAAATTTGAATGACATGGAGTCAACATGATCCATCATCTGCCACTCTGTCAGGGTAACCTTGTCCCTAATATGAGCCACAGCTGCTTCAATCCCTCCAGCCCATTCCGCCAGGTCAACTATAAACTGCTCAGTGTTACTACTTAAAGTCGTGACATCCTGGATCCATTCCGCTGATAGGCTGCGCCATTCTAACAGTTCCCCTGTTACTTGGGGTAACTTATGATTCAACTGTGGAAAAAAATTGTCCAAGCGACGGTGCATGTCCATGAAATGACTGTCCACATGCACTAGCGCCCCCTGGACTTCCAGAGAAAAAATTATCAAGGTGGTCAAGTAAAAAGTGAGTGTTGTTCTGCTGCACTTTAACAAAATGCATGATATCCCCAATCTCAATGGTATGTCAGACAAACACATGCAGTAGTTGGTGGATCAAAAGCTGAACATATGCAACCAAGTATTCCTCAGCTCCATGATTGCTGAGACAGCAAAACAGCCCCGAGGTGGTATCATTTAGGTAAGAAATATATAACTCATAACGAGATCCTTGGTCCCGTAGGTTATAAAACAAACTCAGCGTATGTTCATCCACATAATCTTCATAAAGTTGGTACCTTTGCAAAAGCCATTTCATAATACCCTGCATTGCTGAGGGGTCACGTTTGAGGACCTGCCCTGTTGATCAGACGCCAATGTGGGACAAGCGCTTAACTGCAATTCTATTATAGTATCCTCAGCCCCTGGCTCCATCACCATGAATGGTGCCAGTTCTTCTTTGGTTGACTCTATTGTTTCCCCATTGTATCAATTGTAAAATCTGATTATATTTTGGCATAAAGAGTGAGGGCTCGACATGATGTCCTAGTGCTGATATGCTACAGTTGACCAGTGGCCCCCTGTAGCAAGCACCACTGTTAATTTTTGTGATATAGATTAATCTGCTGAGCTGGTTTGCACAGTTTATTACCACTGAGCAACGGAACATACAATATGCAGATCATCAATCCTTGATAAAAACTGATATATATAATATATGTGGAGCAATTGCCCCAATTGACACTTATATTATAATATAAAAATGCAGAACATATCTGTGGACTATTCAAAAGAACCTCCTCCTCTCATTCTTCTGCTCAACTCTTATCAGTTATTCTAGGTCAAATCCATTCTTCTGCTTATTAATATCATATTCATTTTACTTAAGAAGTTTTTTTCAATTTTGAGTTATGGCGGGATTCCCTCATTTTGCCAAACTATCATTTCTATGATTAGTTTTATTCACATCAATTTAATTTCTGCTCAATCTTGAGGCTCACTTAACTCTAATTTACAATCCGCCAGAATATTAGCTTATCATTCAGTCATATCAATTTCTCAACAATAGGGAAAAACCTGACAGTTTGAAATGGCCTAATAATGCACCACGCATCACTTGCAACATGTGTGGAAATAATGGACATTATGCTGCCCAGTGCTGCACTAGAAACTAAAGGATCAGGTGAACTTTTTTCAGAAAAACAATACTTATGAGGAGTTGGGAAAAGGCCCTGCAGTCTATATGAGGAACGATATAGAACCTCAGACTGCCCAGTTCCCCCAGACAAGCTTGAAGAAATTGATACCTCTGACCTTTTCATAGATGTACCTGTTTAAAATTCCCCAACCAAGCACAGATCTAAATATCCATGCAATATCTTGATTTATACAGAATGAAATTAATCCCAAAATTATATCAGAAGTCGCTCAACCCTACGTCCATCAACTATTGGTAAAGGCCGCAAATGCTGACAATCAAGACAAATCGCTAAAAATGAATTTATAAATGTTAACTTTTGATTCTTATTGCTACCATAAAGGATTTATTTCCTAATATATCAGCCCAAATTATTACGCTCTGGATAAGGCAACTAATGCCGCTATACATTCAGTAAACAATATTTCTCAATACTCTGAGTGTACTTATGCTGGTTTTTTGGTTGATCATGTAGAAGTAAGGGCTACTATCAATAGTGGTTCACCAAACAATATTGTGTCTATCAGATTAGTAAAAAGTCTAAAGATTTCGCCGGATATAGCACATTAAAAATAGAATGGTACAGCTGGCCCAACCCTACTACTTCCTTTGGTGCTTATAGTGCCTTACTCCTTCATTTAGGATCTCTAGTTGTGTCTGAGCCAGCGATTGTTCAACTCAATCAGAATTACAATATTCTCATCAGCACTGACTTCATGCGTAAGTATGGAGTAGATTGCAACTTTAAGGAGAATTCTCTGACAATCTTGGTCCAGATGCTACTATTGATAATATCAAAAGGGTGATGCCCCCTCAATTAGAGAAATAAATTTATAAACGTGATGTATAAGGATGGCATCTTTCCCGTTGGTTAGAAACTAGTTGGGAAAACTATACAGCCTTTACCAAAACTTGTGAATTAAAACTGAGGTTTTACAATTTGAGTAAACGAAGGAATTAATCATAGTTCCTGGGATGCAGACAATTGTCAATACTGGACTGACGCTAAAAGATCTTTAAGCATTTATATGTTGAAATTGAGGCTTCATCGCGAAGGTTGAGAATTAAATCTTGGGTAGATAAAGGAATCCTAATTCCTGGTCATGAGGAAATTAGTATCCTATTAGCCAATCTGGGAAAAATGCCAATTATAATCAAGCGAAATCAAGTAGTTGAATAAGCCCAGTTAATTCCTATAACAGAGCTCCATTTCTTCCATGAATTTGGGGATTTAAATGAAATGCGATTAGTGGATTCATCTGGAATTATTCATACATTAATTGCTCGATAACAATTATTAGGATTAACCAAAAATTCAGCTAAATGAAGCATTAGCTTTATCCAAACAATCTTGAACTATTTTTGCACAAAATGAGCACAATCTAAGGATGCGTGGAAAATGTATTCCATCAAATTGACACTAGAGAAGCTGCCCTAAATAGAATGAGACCTATTCAAAGGTCCTGAGAGGCTGAGGCAATAGTTGCTGAAGAAATAGAAAAGTTGTTGGAGCACAGATAGCTTGTGCCTTCATCAATCACATGGGCTAATCCAATATTAATAGTTAAAAAGAAAGATGGCTGAATTGGGTTGTAATTGACTATTGCCATCTTGATAAAATCATGAAAAAGACTTTTACTCCTTGGTGAAAATTGATGTTGTGTTGGATCAGTTAGGCGGGGATAAATTCTTTTCAACAATGGACTTCATCTTGGGGTATTGGCAGATTGATATGTCACCTGAGGACCAGGAGAAGCGTGCCATAATAATGGCACAAGGACTTTACCAACATACACTAATGCCACAAGGCTTATGTAATGCCCCTGCAACTTTTCAATGGACTATGGATACCATCTTATGCGACTCAAATTGTCCTGTGCTCTAGTTTATCTAGATAACATCAATGTATTTAGTTAAATATTCACAGAGCGCTTACAACATTTAAAGGAGATATTCAAGAAATTAGCCGCCGCCAATCTTAAAATCAAGCCCTGAAAGTGTTTCTTCTTAAAGGAGCAGTTTAAATATCTGGGCCTCATTATGAATGTGGATGGATTAAAACCAAAAAAAATGATGCTATTGAGTGGATATCATTGATAAAAAGTGTTTGTGATATCCAAGTCTTTTTAGGAATGGTCAATTATTATCGTCATTTTATTAAGGACTTTGCAAAAATAGCAGATCCATTATTTCATCTGTTTAGGGACCTGAAAAAAGGGTTTGAATGGAATGAGATGGGTAAATAGCACTTGATGAGTTATGGTAATACTTGACAATAAGCCCGCTACTCAAATATCCAAGTTTTGACTGACCATTTATCATATAATCAGATGTATCGCTCATGGCAAGAGATGCCATACTTAGTCAAATGGGCAAAAAAGGTGAAGAGCACCCAGTGGCATAAGTCAGCCGTGCATTAACCAAGGCTGAAAGGAATTATACAGTCACCAAGCGCGAATGTCTTGCAGTTATCTACACTTGCAAGCAATTTTGTGTTTATATTCATGGGACGCATTTTAAGTCTGTAACCAATAATGCATCTCTCCGTTGGTTTCTTAACTCAAGGAACCTTAAGGGAGACTAGCATGATGGGCCTTTAGATTGCAGGCATATGATTATGAAGCAGACAACGTGCCAGTGATAAAAACCAAAACGCTGATGGATTATCCAGATTGCCAGCAATTTTTGCAGTAAAAGATTGTGCTGATGACCTATATGAACAAATGGTGAAAGAAGAATTGGAGGATGAGCCACCAAAAGGTCAAATGGTATTACAAAAAGCCAAAGAGCGAACAGAAAAAAAGAACAGATAGCTATTCAAACTAGTGAATATAAAATGCTTCTGTTCCTGAAACCATCTGAATAAATAAAAATAATTTGCGCTTCTCACAAAGTTGTCAGACATGGTGGCCCCAAGAAAACTTTAGAGCAATTTGCCAATATTACTATTGGGAATCGTTAAACCATGATATTTTGAATTTCCCTTCCTGTTGTGCAGAGCGTCAGCTCCACAATCCACACAAAAATGTGGCCAGATATTGGTTAGTGAGACCAGGGTTCGCCTGGCATACAGTATCAAACAATGGCATGGGGCCTCTAAGTTCAAGCACTGGAGGAATACAATATATTAAGGTTGCAATTGATCACCTGAACTGATGGATTAAAACTAAGGCTAATATTTGGGTCGATGTGATGAATACTGCCAAATTTATTCTGTATCAAGTGATATATTGGCATGGTTGTCCCCAAGTGATCCTAACTAACAGTGGAACAAACTTTACATCCTTTGTCATACCCTAATTGAGCGAACTGATGGGGATCAAAGGGGACATATCAGTCCCATATTGGCAGATACAAATGGACTAATTGAGAGAGTGTTTGCTACCTTAGCCACCATGTTATGTAAGCTGGTTGCAGAAAAACGCCTTCTTGGGCTTTGTACTTAAGTTTGGTGACATTTGCCTATAATTTCAGCTATCATTTCTTAACTGAGAAAACACCTTTCAAATTGCTTTATGGTGAAAAGCCACCTAGACACCAATTCTATACTCATCATTGGAGTTAACTTCAGGGATAAGTCTAGACCAATATTTTAATCAATTAGCCAACATTATGATTGGTTTACAACCACAAGCATTCGCTTAAACCCTTCAGAAAAGGATCCAGGCTAAATCATACAATAATAAAAAACAACTGCTCATAAAAAGATTTGTAATTGAGGGTAAAGTATCCTAATGTGACATGAATGGATTTGGCAGCCAAAATAAGCTAGATGCCATATGAATAGGCCCCTTTGAAGTAATTTACAAATTGGCAATGGATGGCTATACAATCAAGCATATCCCTGATGGTCATATAGTAAACCAAGTTTATAGCAAGTTCTTGTAAAATTAGCACCAAAAAGGATATATACAAAAAAACATTAGTAAAAAACATAAAAAAGAAAAATTTTGCATTAATAATGAAAAACTATATTAAAAAATCAATTTTAATTAGTTGCATTAAAATCTATGGCGTTGTTCCCTCCTGGCCTTGGCAGGGCCACTCAATTTGCAACTGGGTCCGTTAGAATTAGTCCTGATGCGCTAAAGTATGTCAATATGATCAGGGCAAGCTGAAACTAAATCTACCATAAGTAGACCCTAGGAATGAAGAAGATCTGCTCTGATTGCAAATGGAGATCCCAACCTGGGGGAGTACAGGTTTTCCAGGATATGACCAGCAATGATGCCAAAGTAGTCCTGGTACAGCACAAGGATGTAGGACCACGCTCAACAGTGGTGGCAGCAAAAAGTGGACTGCTGAACTAATGAGTTGGTTAAGTTTGGAAGATGGACCTCTAAACTAGGCTTATCAGTTAAGTCTTGCGAAGAAGCAATTGCAAATGAAAAATTGTCTCGCGGGGTAATCTGAGCAAGCAGGGGAATTTATTAGAAATTTGGTTGACCACATTATCCATCTCACTTGCTAATTAGAACTTTAAAGATTATTAAAAACAATATGTTGTTTGGCTATGGTTGACAACTAAATCTTTAGTAATAAATTAACTAAAGGATATAATCTGATGATAGGTTTTGATTAATATTTTGTTGGGGATCATCACAGACTAAATTGTTAGTCATAATTAACCAAAGGATATAATCTGACAATTAATTTTGATTAGGGTTTTTTTCAGGTATTATCCCTGAAAATGTTAATTAGGCAATTTAACTAGGTTTTGATTGCCAGTATTCAGATTGCATATTGAATCGTTCAAGCAGAGGTGCTGAACAAATTAGGGTTATTTTTGCAAAGTTACCAAAGCATTTTAACACTTTTTTGGTGATAGCTAGTAGTTGTACTAAGGTAACATGGACCCTAGCCCATCTGTGTACATTATCTAACACATGGAGATGGTTGCCAATCTGTGAAAGGTTAACTGCTGAGGATTAACTAAGCCAAAGGCATTTTCCATCAATGGAAGTTAATCTTAAGTTGGAAGTCTCAGGAGACCAATCAGTTGATTTTCAGAGAAATATCTGAAAAGTGTCCGCCTTCTGCCTATAAAAGCCTCTAGTATTCTCTAATAAAAACAGAACCAATTAGAAATATTTTTGTTTACTTCTAAATTAAAAATTAGGGGAATAAAGGTCCCTAGTTGTTTTCTCAATTACAGTTCGCCATAGTTGATTTTTGTTGCCACTTATTGAAGACTCAACCTAATTGTTGTTGTCATGCAACTAGTGTTTCTATTATTTTACAACCAACCTGTGCGTTAAACTACTAAAAAGTTAACAAAATGGATTGGTACTACAAAGGTTGTCAGATACCAAAATAAATTTGGTAAATTTAATAAAAACTTGAAGCAATAGCTTTGACAACACCACTTTATTAATTTAATATTTATAGCAGGTTCTTTCTGCTCACTATCTCTCATTCTACCTCCCTAAAAAACTCTCCCCTCTAGTCTTCTCAACACACTTATATATCCATAACTTTAGTCAATTCTGACCCATTAGCTTAGGCTATTATTTTCTATCATATTCTAATTGTTTGTCCTCATAACTGAGAGGCTCCGGTAGAGTCTATTATTCTTGAATTCACCATTGCCATAATAACTTATTTCAAAGCAATCTATTAAATATCTTTCCTGAGACTGGTACACCTTATCACCTCTTTTTTAAAGCAATCAAATAAATATGATTTATTGCTCAGTTTTGGACAATGTTAATCAATCCGCTGCAGCTATTTGGGGCTTTTTGTCAAAATCATATCAATTTCTCAACATTATCCCCTTGACTGGATGATAACTTTACTATTACTTATATGCCCAAAGGAACCATATGTGCACTCAATTAACAATTTGACCACTCACAGGGTCCTTGATAGCGTTGGCGGTAACACCCATTTTCTCAATTATTTAAAATATACCAATCCAGATGTTGGCCAACTTATGCTTTTCATTGAACCCATGCTGGTCATGAAAAATCCATCTCTCCTTCTTTGAACTGGGCTAGCACACCACGCCATACCTGATTGGTTTACTTATTTTTTATCTTTTTGGTCAAGCTTAAACAATATGCTTCAGTCAGCATCTTATATAAAGTGTTTTCCGGATTGATCATGTAACGTTGCAGATTCATTCCACCGTTATCTTCTATGCAGGCATAGAGCAGTGCAGGTAAAGATGGGTTCCATTCAAATAGTAACTTGAAGGGACTCTTCCCTGTTGCAGTGTAATAGATAATGTCAAAGCAAAGATGGCGGTGGCAAGGAGAGAAATCTAGTCTGAAGGTTGATCCATTACCAGATCTGGAGTATGTTCACCAAGGTCCCATTAATCCTTTTGATCATACCATTGGATTCGTGGTGATATGGGTTGTCAGAAATACATGGATGGCCATGAGCTCGTTTATCTACAGAAGGATATGAGAGGTGAAGTTGATTCCATTATCAGGAAGGATGAAGTCAGGGCAGCCATGTCTCTGGATTATACATTCCATTATAAACTTGGCCACTGTGACTGCCCCCAAAGCACGTATTACCCATGCTTTGACTCACCTGGTCAAGTAAAAAGTTGCCACCAGAATATATTTGGAACTGTTCACTTCCATTGGTAGGGACCCCATGACATCAATAGAAACTGTATGCCAGTCAAAATGCGGTTTCACTAACCAATAAAAGGTCTTTTGAAGGAACAGCTTTTCCACTTGACATTGGTGACAGCATAAATCGTCTCAAGCATTTCAAAGTGCATGCTCTCCCATTAATACCAAGGGTGCAACAATTCTAACATTTTACATAATCAGCCATGTACTACTGCCTTATGCGCACTCATAATAATACTTGGCCATGTTGAGGGTCTTGGGAATTTATCTATAGAATCTCTAATACGTTTTTCAAATCACTTTTCCATTAAAGGTATTAGTTTGTATCTCATTAACGCTTTTATAACTGAATTTAATTTGTCATTGTACCTTCCTCTAAGCATTTTGGTATAAATTACTTTGCTTAGATCCACCGTAACAACAATTGTTGGTAGCTTTGATAAACAATCTACATTCTGGTGTTTTTGCTTCAGGTCAGTGAAGGATTTCAAAGTTATAAGCCTGCAGTTTGAGAGTTCATTGGTCTAGACGCCCCTCAGGCTCTTGAGATTTAACAACCAGCGTAATGAATCATGATCTGTTACTACTTTAAACTTTACTCCATGAAATTACATCCTAAATTGCTTATATTCATATATTACCACTAAGAACATCTGCTCAGTCACAGTAAAGTTTGCATTCGTGGCAGTTCAGGCTCTAACTGCAGTATGCAACAGGATGCTCCTCCCCTTCATCATCCTTTTTAGATAGAACTGCCCCAACATCAGAAAGAGAAGAATTCGTATGAACAATAAACTCTTTATCAAATTTTTCTTAGCGTAGCACTGGCGCAATAATTAAACACCATATGAAGTGTTTCAAAGGAGCATCATCAGCGTTCTGGTCATTTAAACATGTCATCCTTTTTAGTAGCTCAAATATCGGGCCCCTAATACAACTAGAATTTAGGATAAAGCGCTGGTAGTAACCAACTCTTCCCAAAAATACCTATATGTCACACTTACTGTTTGGCGGAGTCATTTTTTGAATGGCCACCACCTTTTTTAGTTGAGGTTTTACACCTTCACGTCTACCACAAACCTTAGGTATTCCAGCTGGTTTTTGGAGAAGTGACATTTATGGGGCTTAATATTGATGTTGGCCTCAGTAAGCCGGTAAAAAACCTCCTTCAGTTGGGTAAGATGCTCATAAAACGTTTTAGAAAAAACATTAATATTGTCAAGGTACACAATAATGCATGACAGCTTCAGGTCACCAAGGACAGTGTCCATAGCCCGTTGAAACGCTGGGGCGTTACACAGCCCTTGAGGCATATGTGTTGGTTGGAAGAGTCTCTAAGATGTAAGTTATGGCGCATTTCTCCTGTTCTGCTATGGGCAGCTCAATTTGCCAATAACCTAATGTCAAATCCATCGCTGAGAAATAATAAGCCTCTCCTCACTGATCCAAAGAATTGTCAATCTGTGATAAGGGATATGAGTCCTTTTTAGTAATACTTTTGAGCTTCCAGTAGTCTATTACTACCCAGTTGGTACCATCCTTCTTTTTTAAAATAGGATGAGTGAAGCCCACGGACTCTTTGACAGTTACAGAATCCCTTACTCCAGTAACTTCCTTATTTCTTTTGTAACTTCTTCTTCAGCTGCCCTTGATAGGCAGATTGGCTGAGACCTATGAGGGGGATGATCTCCAAAGTCCAATTGATAAATTACCCCTCTAGCGCATCCTAAATCATGATCATCAATTGCAAAAATCTTTTTATATTTCTCAAATAAAGCTATTGCTGGGTCCTTCAGCTCTTCTGATAACCCCATTAGATTTTCGTGTGGTACTACCACCATTACGCCAGGCTGCGGTTTGATTAGTAGACTAAACTCATCCAGCGACCAATATTCATGAAACTGAAGGACCTCCTCAATAGGGGTCAAGTGTAGATATGCCACTATATGATGTTGGCAGACCTGCAAAGGTCATTTTTTGTAGGTTTGCTAATAGGACCTTGATTATTCTTTGTCCCAGAATTATAATCCCTGGAGCCACATGAGGCTCAATCCACGATTGTTGATAAGGCCCAATAACCTCCTCATAGAGTCCTGTTGGATTTTCCACCTCTAACTCGATGTTTATAATACTTGGTGGTTGGGGGAGATTGATATAGAACTGGTGGCTCTGAGGTGCAGCCCTTAATATTCATATATCTTCTGGGGAGGGTCCAGGTTTTCTTTTTCAGTTAATGGTAAAGAACTGGAATTTCAGTGTCACTATAAGCAAGGTTGATTTGGTCTATATGCACAGGATCCTTCGGCACTTCACTGGAGGTAAAATAAATTTGGGATCCGCTTCCCCAAATATTTGAAGGTCTTATGTCATATCATTGACAGTACCAAAGTGTCACACAAAAGAGATTTTAATTAACAGGTTGTAATTATTTTTTGGTAGCTTTATATCTGGAGCAATGATGGCAATTGACCCAAACTGCAAGGGCAGCGCACTATGCGCTCCCTATGAGACCGTGCTGTCAGCTTCAGTGGTCCCATACACAATTCAATATTCTACATCAGGTTTCAACATCACTTTGCCATCAACTAGGCGGAAACTATGTTGACCAGGGTATCTGTATCTATTATAGCACAGACTTTCTTTTTTGCCTCAAAAATGTCACAATAATTACACTCAGAATAAGAAGAATTTTAACAGTTTACTAACTGAACATTTAGAGAATCTCTCTTTCTGATAAATTGCATAATCCCTTTGCTAACTTTATGTTACATCAGTGATAGCGTCCACTGGCAAGGCAACGTTTACTCCTTTCATAGAAGGTGCATCCAAGGAGGGTCCCAGCTCATCTGGCGAAAATTGTTTAAAATCTGGCAGGCGTAGGGTTTCAGTTGTTCCTGGGGTCCTCCTTCCACCGTGACCTTTGCTTGCGCCCAAGTCAGTATATTTACCACTCCATCCAGGTGCTGAAATAGAAACTTATTGTTGCACTGAGGGGCTTTGGATGGATATATTTTACCAGGGTTAAAGGGACAGTGAGGTTGAGATAGTTGAGGTAGAGTGTCCCATCTCTACTCCGCTCCATTCTCCCTGGTTGTACTGGTATTTCTGTACATAATGGACTTGACAGTTAGGACAGCTCTGTGCAAGGTTTCCAGAGCGACTGCAATCAAAGCAATCTACCCTACAGGGCCCGCATTCATGGTTATCATAAGATGGCCACGCCAATAGTTGGACTGTTGACAGTCAGCGTAAGAAGGCCCAGGTCAATAGTTAAACCATTGACAGTCAGTGTAAGCAGGCCCAGGTCAAAAGTTGGGCTGCTTCAGTTGTTGTATCCTGGTCCAGGACAGAGTTTGGACTTCTGGGGTTGTAATTTGACTGAGGGCGAGGTGCATATTTGTAAAAAGGCTGGGTGTCAGGATTTCGCCAAATTTTCTTATCTCTGAAAATTCCACCCCATTGATTCCCCTAGCATCATCAGAAAGAGAGAGCAATATATCTCAATCTATCAAAATTAACTATCAATCCCATCCTGATCAGTTGATTGAAGATTTGATCGCGTAGAGATTAATTTGCTCTAATAGATTATGAGCTGTTAGGAAGCCTATAAATATCCCCTCTTTTTGATAATAAAAAGTAGGTCAAATTATAACATGTATTTTCATTTATATTTATTACTTTTTTGGAGAATCCGCTCAGTGTAGCTTTGAGAGAAAACCTGCCCCATTGGAAGTGTAATTCATAACTTCCAGATTGGTTCTCACTACAGGGGCACTCTGAGTTACGCACCAGTGAAAATGTCAATCACTACCATGGATTCTCAATTTTTGCCTGAAGAAGCTCAAGACTATGAGCAAGGCCATATATTACGTTGGGTTAGTTTATCTGAAACCCAAATCCCAAGATTACCCCCACTTTGGAATTTCTCGCCAACTTGGAATTTTATGAGCCCAACTTAAGCTTTACCTCAGACTTTCTATACCACCTGAGGTTTTGCGCAATATTATTAATCAACTTCTTGAAGGTGCCTTAATCCCTGGAATTTGTTTTACCTGATCTCAATCTAATGTCATACCCTCTATCTTTTGGGAAGTGTTGCAATCCTCCCAAATGCCTGGAATTGGCCCCAAGCAATACTTGCACCAGCTCGTTCAAAACCCTTATACCATTTATTACCTGTAGTAGGAATGCACCATCAAGGGATGCTCAATTTACTAGAAGGACTTCAATCCTTAAATAATTATGTTTCTGAATTTTTCAAATCTGCCTCCAAATTTAGCTGAGATAATTGTGAGGCCATTATTAGTAATTGGACCCCTCTCAATGAAATTCATCAAAAGCTTATTCAGCTCAATATTGGGATGTCTGGTTTTGTTGATGATCAGTTCACAGAGCGAATTAATGAGATTCAGAGAGAATGGATAGAGGGTCTTTCCAACTCTCTGAGTGTAATCAATTGATGAAGGTGGAAGTCAGAACCTGCCTTGTTCAATTGGAGCAGCTGTATTCAAGAATCTAATTCCAGGTCAATGAGATTAAAAAACCACAGGATTTATGGGTCCCTCAGGGGTTGAAGGACCTTGTGGGTCACCTGGGGGTATAAGACCATGTGGACCACCTGGTGCTGATGGACCTCGGGGACCCCCTGGGAATGTAGGGCCTCATGGTCCACCAGGCGTTGAAGGACCTTGGGGGCCTCCAGGTGCTGATGGCCATTCCGGATCCCTATAACAAATTGACTCTCTCTTGAGTATGATGGATCTCTTGCATGAACAATTCTACAAATTGGCCAAGGAATGTAACTTGACCCCCGATGGGGTACTAATTAATCCCCTCTTGTCTCTTCAGTCTTTATCTGATGAGTTGGTCAATTTGGGTATGGGCAAAGGACACTGATAGCCTACTCCATGCTTTTGAATCTAAAGGACAAATGCTCCAAACGAAGATTGAGACGCTGGAGCTCAAGTATAATGCCCAACAGGAACAGATTTTTGAACTATATCGCCGATTAGATGAGAAAGTGGGGCTTGGTGATCTGAACTGTCGGATTAGTGAAATTTGCACCAAAACTGCTGGTCCTTATCCTCAATTTTCTTCTCAAGCGTTGAACTCCAATTCGTATGTTTCCACTCAATCCAAACAATTTGAAGTAATGTTTTGACCTCTAATGCCCCCATGAGTTTCAAACCAGTATTCAAGGACAAGTACTCCCCATGGGAACGCAGCATTATTTCCTTCCTTTATCTTTATGAAAAAGCGCTAAGTGAGGCTACAGATCACCAGAAGATGAATTATTTGCCAAGTTGCCTTACTCATTTGGCTCAGGATATCATGAAACCCCACTTAATGACTTGCTCTACCTGGTCTCAGGTGAAGGAAGCGCTTATCAAAGAATTTGGGAGTGAGCAAACTCTGTCCTCTCAAAAACAGGCCTTATGGGTATACTTCCTAACTGAAACGAATATAAAAGACTTTGCTCATCGGTTCTATCAGGAAGCTCAGACTCTAGTGGCTTGTGGTCAGTTAAATTTAGATGATGCAATTATGGCAGTTATGTCAGCTTTTTCTTCCAGAACGCAAATGAAATTATATCTAATAAGTGTAAACAAGAATTTCCGAAGTATTTTGGACATTAAGGAGGCCTTGTTGGAATTGCCTCCTCAATTCTCCAATAAAACCCGATTTTATGAGTCTCCTAGACCTAGTCGCCCCAAAGTCTATGCTATGCCTGAGAATACTAGGGCGATCCATTGTAACTACTTTCAGCGATATTTTCATACTGAGGACGGTTGTTTCAATAAGAAAGCAGATGAGAAGAAGAAAAGATATAATCCCAATAAGATTCTCCACCTCAATAATGAGATGAGTGCGCAGCAAGAGCATCAAAGCCCAATTGAGTATAATATAGATGAACATTCTTCTTATTCCTTGCCCTCCTTGTTGGATTTATCCTCTCAGTTTGGAAGCACCATTACCTGTATTGACTTCCAAGTGAATCAAATCAATGCCAAAGCTATCATAGATACAGGATCTCCAGTGAATGTTGTCTTATCAAAATTTGTTAAGCGAATCAAATTAACTCCCAATATTTCCCATTTTGAAGAATATGGCACAGCTGAACCTCAGAGTACTTGGCCAATTGGAGCTTTTTTGTCCATTCCCCTGAAAATTAGGAAATTAACTTCTACAATCCCTGCCATTGTACTTAATAACTTGAGTTATGACCTACTTTTGGGAACTCAATTTTTATGAGAATTCGATGTAATTATCAATTACCCTGACTCATCATTGTCTCTCTTGAGGTATAGAGTTCCCTTACTTTTATCCAATCATGCTTCTACATAACGTCGGTTATTTCTGTTAGAAGGAAACAAAAGGTCTTATTCTCTTCAAAATCACGGTGGAGATTTTCATGTAAAATTACCCCTATATCAGCTAATATTGAGGAGGGGATGCCTATTTTTTCCCTGAAACTTTAGTTATTCTGCAAAAATCACAGGTAATTGTTAACACTTCTTTGCAATTTTAGATTCTCAAAGGATATTTGTTACAAATTTAAGGCATTTTCAACCCTTCTGCGAAAGAACTTTTGCCTAGTCTGGAGTATTGGATTATGCTTATTCAGTATCAATACCTGTCTTACTGGCAAACCTTACCAATGAGCTAAATTGATAGATCAAGAGTATCCAATTACTTATGTCAAGTTACTGCCCTTATCTCAGATAAAGGATGTTAAACCCTTCGGAAGTCTACAAGATTTTGGGTTGAAAATTGATCAGGAAATCCTTACTGTGGGTCCTGCTATCAGGAAACACCTCTCTAGTGAACAGGAGAGACAAGTGTTTCAATTGTTAGATGAATATTCCGACATTTTTGCTAAGCATACTTAAAATTTTGGGCAGATGAAAGGAGTAGTGCACACTGTTGAATCTGGCGATCATCTTCCTATTCTTTCAAAGCCCTATCATAAGTAAAAAGTAAAAGAAGCCCAGTTTACTAAAGAGCTTCATCAATTGTTGGAGGCTGGATTGTTGAAACCCTCCAATAGTCCTTGGACATCTCCATTGTTATTGGTTAAAAAGAAGAATGGTTCTCTTTGAGTTGTTAAGGATTATCGCAGACTGAACATTATTACTTGACGAGATTGTTATCCCTTACCTAGGATTGATGATTCTCTTAGGTTGTTAGCTGGATCCACCTATTTTTCGACCATGGACTTAGCTAGTGGATATTGAGAAATCGAGTTATCACCAGAAGATCGTGCTAAGT
This sequence comes from Massospora cicadina, assembly GCA_022478985.1. Lineage (NCBI taxonomy): Eukaryota > Fungi > Entomophthoromycota > Entomophthoromycetes > Entomophthorales > Entomophthoraceae > Massospora > Massospora cicadina. The sequence continues at coordinate 212,295 of JAKSZP010002687.1, forward strand.
GTGCCCTGATATTAAGTGAAGGGTTGTTTGAACCAACTTGTATGCCTCAAGGACTAAGCAATGCCCCAGCAACTTTCCAAAGGGCCATGGACATTATGCTAAGGGATCTAAAGCATACTTGTGTTCTGGTATATTGCAATGATATTACCGTGTTTTCCAAAACTTTTTCCAAGCATTTGGACCATCTAAAAGAAGTTTTCAGACAAATTTGGAGCTCTTCCTTAAAACTCAAACCCTCCAAATGTTCATTCTTTCAAAATAAAATGGACTTTTTAGGACATCAGGTCTCAGCTAAAAGGATTCAACCTCTCTTGGATAAAATTCAAGCTATTCAATGAATGCTTCCTCCAACCTTTCTGCAGGATATTCGAGTCTTTCTTGGCATGGTTGGGTATTACTGGAAATTTATACCCAAATTGCTGCTATGGCTGAACCCCTATTCCACCTGTTGCAGAAAGGAGTGCCCTTTGAGTGGGGATCAGCTCAAGAACAATCGTTCAATTCTCTACGTACTGCCTTGATCAAGGTACCTGTTCTAAATTACCCCCAATTTGACAAACCTTTCTTTTTACATACTGATGCAAGCAATGTCGCTATTGGGGCTATCTTATCCCAGTGTGATGAAGAGAAAAATGATCTTCCCGTCGCTTTCTATAGCAAAACTTAGTTGAAGGCTGAACGGAATTACAGTGTCACTGAGTGGGAGTGATTGGCTGTAATTCTAGCAATCAATAACTTCCGTCCCATCTTATATGGTAACTATTTCACTGTGATTACCGACCACTCATCCTTAATATGGTTGCAGAATATGAAGGATCCTGATGGGAGATTTAACCGTTGGGCTTTAAGGTTGCAAAATTACAATTTCTCCTTTGTTCATCGCTCAGGTGCTCAACATCAAAATGCTGATGGGCTGTCCCAATTGCCTATTCTGACCTTGGAACTAAAAAAGGAAGAGCACTTATATAGTCTTATCAGATGACCTGAGTTGTGGGATTGAGAAACTGATGAGGATTGAGCATTTTTTAAAATCAATTATCAAAGATACTATGATTTGGGACGGAGCTTTGTATAATAAAGTCAAATCCAAGTGGTTACCTTTTCTGCATCCCAACTCTAGATTTCACGCTGTAATGGAAGGTCATGAACAGGTCAGTCATAGCGGCTTAAAAAAGACTTAAGAATGGTTGAATACTTGATACTATTGGAACAATATGAATGAATTCATCCAAGAGACCCTTGACTCATGTCTTATTTGTAAATGCTATGGAATTACTAACCCTACTTTTCAACATCTAGTTATGCCTCCAACTAAGGCATTTGAGGTGGTTAGCATTGACGTTTTAGGTCCTTTCCCTCGAGGATTGCATGGACATCATTATATCATTATGGCTGTTGACCATTTAACTAAATGGGTTGAGGCCATTTCCATTACTACCCCTTCAGCTAAAACTATCACGCTATTCCTATACCAACATATCATTTCTCAACATGGGTGTCCCAAGATCTTATGTCAGATAATGGGACTAACTTCACCTTGCAACTTATACAGAAAATAGCCAAATTATTTAACACTGCTCAGCGATTTGTTGTCCCATATAATCCATCTACAAATGGGGCCATTGAACGAGTTAATGGAACCATATTCTCAATTCTAAGGAATATGGCATCCACTGACCCAACTCAGTAGAATTTCATTTGCCTAGTGCCTTGTTTGCTTATTGGATAAACTATCATCGCATTATCAAGATGTCCCCTTTTAAGTGCATATATAGGCGGGATTCTTCATTCCCTTCTAGTGTTCAGACAATCCTTGAGGAAAGCATTCCAGAGAATTATGATTTAATTATGAGGAATTTGGCTTATGATATCATTCTTATTCAAGCTCAAGCATTGAAGTCAATTGAAACAACCACTTTAAAAGAGATTAAAGGAGTAATCAACACAAACCTGCCTTACCTGAAGACCAGATTGGGATTGCGTTATGTACTACCATTCTCAGTCTGGTGGGAGAGCTGAAAAGTTAGTAACTAATTGGTCTGGTCCCTATTGAGTTATATTTTGAAAAGCATCAGAGTATTAAATTGTTCATGTTGATACCAGTATAGTAGTTAGTTTTATTCATCCTAGGTTTTTAAGAAGTCATCCTCCACCGCGATTGAATCTTGAGGGGGATGTGTTGGGATTTCACCGAGTTCTCTTATCTCTGAAAATTCCAATCCATCGATTCCCACAGCATGGGAAGGAGAGAGCAATATATCTCAATATATCAAGGCTAACGATCAATCTCATCCTGATCAGTTGATTGAAGATTCAATTACGCAGAGATAATTCACTCTGATAGATCATGAGCTGTTAGGAAGCTTATAAATATCCCCTCTTTTTGATAATAAAAAGTAGGTCAAATTATAACCTGTATTTTCGTTTAAATTAATCCTTTTTTGGGTTAATACACTCAGTGTAACTTCAAGAGAAAACTTGCTCCATTGGAAATGTTATTCAAAACTTCCAGACTGGGGTTAATGGGCGAAATGAAAACAGGGCGGGATGTTTCACCCAAATGAGAAGGGCTGGTGGCAGATGCTTAGGATTTTCAATCCATATTGGGCGATGTAAAGGTGGCATATAGTCGATGCAGAAATTGGGCAACTTTGAGCAGGGATACATCATCCTGCAAAACTGAGGCCATGGCATTATACAGTTCGCAGTATGGCTTCACCATAGAGATCATCATTAAATCCTGCATTGTCTTTGGATAGAGTTTGTGCCCCAATCAACACATGTGCTTCCGTTGTGATTTTTCTGCAAACTCAGAGATAGTATCATTATGATAAAATCCAATGATTTAAAACTCAGTTTTTTTCTGAGACATCTTTGTGGTGCCCCAAACAATTGGAGAACGGTCTCCTTCACCCCTTGATGTGTAATGGAGCTGTTTGGAAGATAGCAAGTGACTTGGTCAGCGCTTCCAACATCCAGGGTGGATATCAACAATTTAGCCTTGCATCAATATGAAGCTCCTTCCACCATAAATTCAAATTATTTGCTAAACCTGTGGATGTTCTCATCACGGTTGAATGGAGACTGCTTATCAATACAGACCTCCTCCTCCCACTCATAACTGTGAGCCTTAGGAGTGTAGTGAGGAATTGGTTGAGGCCCATAGCCAGACTCTTAACAAGGAGCTGGCTCAGATGGGATAGCGGTGCATGGATTGTCTGCTGCTTTAGGGGTAGCGTGGGGTTCTTCCAGGGGCTTTACTTTCATTACCTGTGAAATCAGCCCATTAGAGCATGATCATCCTTTGGGGCTGCCATTATGGGGTGCATAGTTCACGCTGACCATGTATTCAGAGAAAACTCCTCGGCTAGGTATCCAGTCTCAACTTCATCATAGTAAAATTCTCTCCAAATGGCCCTTGTTGGTATTCCACTTCCCAATGAGGGTTCAGAGGGTAGGAAGTGTTTTTTATTTTCTGCTCTGCGCAGTGTAGCCATTCCATAGCATCATCCAGGCGATTGGAAAGTTGGCTATTTTGTTGTCCAAGGATCCGCAGCTGGCCAAATGCATCTTTTATCTGGCCCATTACAATATTACGCTCCTATAGGAGCTCATCTTAATTTTTGACTACCACATATAAAACAAATTTTGATTTCTGTGTACTCAGATAGCGCAGCATGCCATGAAGATTCCCCATTGGTACTAGCCTAATGTGACATGTCTGGCAGCTGAAGGATTTTAGGTTGTGTTTGTTCAATGGGCCCCCTGTAGTGAGCACCACTGTTATAAAATTGGTGAGATATAGTGTAATAAACGCCATACAGGTTGCACAGGGTTAGACCCACTGAGAAATGGACTGAAGATATGAAGATCATGGGTCCTCAAAATAAACTTGGTAAATCAAATGAAAACACAAAGCAATAGCTTTGGCAACACCACTATATTTAATTAAATATATATATAGCAGGCTCTCTGCTCGCAATCCCTTATTATCCCTTCATAAAAACCTCTCCCTTCTAGTCTTCTCATCACGTTTATAAAACTATGACTTTGTTTGATTCTGACCCTTTGGCTTAGGCTATTTTTTCCATCTTATTCTAATTGGTTTTTTCTTGAAATTGAAAGGATTTGGCAGAGTCTATTATTCTTTTTTTTAGTACTAGATGGTGCAGAGTCTATTATTCTTGAATTTTCCATCTCCTTATTGCCTTTATTTTGAAGTGATCTAAAAAATATCCTTCCTAAGTTTGATATCACCTTATTGCCTTATTTCAAGGCGACCTAATAAATATTATTCTATTAGTTGGTTTTGGACAATACTAACAAACCCCCACAGTAATTTGGGGCTTATCATCCAGTCATATCATTCTCTTAACAGACACTATCTTCCAAGATACTATCAAGAGAGCTAATAAGCTTGTTAAATAATTAACATATTTTTCACCAAAAATGATCAAATTACTTAGCACTTGCAATGCTTTCTTTATATAGCAATTTAATAATGGTTGATAAATGGTACCTATAAAAATGCCTCAAAAAGTAAATATGGAAGTATAGCCTGCGTATAAATATTATTATATAAGGTGCCCTGTTAATGGTGCTACAGATGCATATGTTTATTTACAGGGCATCTATAATGTCCACAAGAATCTCTAGAAGCTCTTAAAAAACCCTGTTGGACCTGATAGTTTTTTATTGTTATGAGAATATCTGCTGGATCTTACTAGTGACTTTCAACAAACTTTTCCATTATAATAATATATACTGGTAAGATTAATGCTCTTAAAACCTTTAAAGTTTTGAAGTTCATGAAAATTACATTGAAACAAACATGATATTTTGGCTTCTGAAAAAGGCAGCCCTACACTTTACAGAAAAATTTCTTCAACTTAGTGATGGCACTTTGTAACTAAATCAAATGTCTGGTAGATTTATGTTTTATTTAGGAGCTCTAATCGCATCAGTTGAAACTAATTGTTAAATTTCACCCATGTTAACTGAAATTTATAAAAATTGTAGATGTTATGTGAAAGAGTCAAAATTGAAGCTAAATCCGATGCTTTACATGAGTTAAATAGCAAATATAAATATTACCAAAAAATATCTGAGTACAAATCTGTTGATAAAATAAAAGTTGTTGTTGACCCAGTGAACGTCTTATAGAATGTTTTAACACACTAGACCCTACTGGAATGCTACAACAAGCCATTGTCTTATAATTGGTTCTATTATTCTACTATCATGCATTTTAGATCACCCAAAATCTGCAATGGTACCGTTTAGGTAGAAAAACTTGTTTTTGCTAATAGCATAAGAGCTACACTTAAAAACAAAGAAAAAAGGTACAAATTTTTTAATTCAAGAATTATTGACAAAAAGATATTCCCTTTTTATTTTATGCAATTGCATTACCCTGTGTGCCTTACTTTTGTTATCACAAGTAATAAAGTGGGAGCAATAAATCAAGTGTTTATTGATCATTTGATATCCAAAAAGTTTTCTCTTGGGAAGTTCTATGTAGCATGCTCATAGTTAACTCACAAATCAACTTTTATAATAGAATTTAAGTATGCTTAACAAAAGGATTTGCTTACAATCTTTTAATTAATTAAATCAATGAAAATATACACAATAGTACTAATTTTGAAATTTTTTATAGCAAAAAGTCATGGTGTATAAGAGTTATTTTTATGCCTTTGTGTAAGTTTTATATACATAAAATTCAAAATAAATAAGTATTTTTATGAATTAAATCTATAAAAATAGTTGCAATACATAAAAGGAACTGTTGTAATAACTATTATACTACTAAGCTATAATAAATTTTTTATATTCAAAACCATCATAAAAGAAAGGTTATTTTTACCACTGAGAGTTATAAGTTTTTAGAATAAAATGGTTTGGCTTTTAATAAATTATAAATTTATGTAAGTAGAGAAAAGTGGCTAATTTGGAAAAAATTAGATATTGTTCCTTTATCTGTTATTTTATAGTGTGTAAATTAATCTTTACAGAAAAAAATTCACCTTCTTATGACTTTATAGTTTCTAAAGTTAATAAAACTATAATATAGTATTAATTAAATAGCAATTCATATTTTTTAATTGCCAGAACTAGAGTATTCTAAAACATGATAATTTCTTGTTAATCTAAGGCTAGTGCTTTACAAGAAATAAAAATCATAGTATTATACTATTATTTGTATTATTTTGCTTCATATACACTATGTAAACATATAGGCCTTTGATACCAATGGCAAATTAAATCTACTAATAAGACTTATAATCTATATGCCATTGGAAATATGAATAGAACGTTTATAATCTTTAGTTATTAGTCAGCGCGCTCACCTCAGCTTGCTTAACTTTAAAGACTGACTCACTGCTCATGGAGTCTCCTCCATGCAGATTAGGCACCAGATGACCTTCACTAACATCAAAATCACTCTCACTAATTAAATTCTTCTCTGATGCCACCCCTTGTTACATCAATTGCTTGGTTGACTTGTTTATACACATGGCAAACTTTTTTAAAACTATAAGATATTCTTGACATATGTTGGCCCTCAGAACTAAATGGGAACCTTTCCAACCTCTTTTTTGTCATTATTAGCACCAGAGTATCCCCAACAGAAAGTGTCTTTTTACAAATTCAGCAATCCCAGACTTATTATTGGTAACAGAGTTTTTGATTTATCCTAGACTGGTTATTGGCGATTACAAACTTGATAAACACAAGTTTAAAAAAAGGATAAACTTAAGTTTTTTAGAAAGGGATTTTCTTTAAGATATGAAATGAATTTTTTAGACTTCAGAGGGAATTTTTTATATAAAATGAATGAAGTATTATAAAATATTTAGGAATTTGGGGTATTGATAAGATGACTTTTCAAGATCCTCTATTCAGACGTCTTCTGACTGCTGCTTTCATCTCCTCACTCATTTGAGCCTATCCTTGTATGCGCAAGCTCTGTCTAGTGGTGGTTACCCCTTAACCTGTATGTTCAGAAGCCTTTGTACTAGGTACCACTCCTGAATTTTGGCTCATTGTACTTGCTTTAGATAAGCTTTTTGCCTAATTTAGTAATACAGTTCTCAGCTTCAGGGTCAAGCCATGGCGCACTTACAATGTGCCACACTTTGTTGTTTCAAGTACTCTTAAAAATTGGATGGTTGATTGATTTGGTAATGTTCACATTTGAACTTCTGGCATTTGCATAGGCATAATTCAGTTCACTGATCCCTTTGTCAATGGCGGAATGTAAATTACTTCAGACCCTCAAAAGTATAAAAGGGAGTCTTTTTTATATGAAAATTTGCCATTGAAGTCATCTAAATTTTAAAAAACCTCTGACTTGGCAGTGCAAAAAAATTTACATGACGTCATTGCTTGCTAACAGAAATATCCTGGTTCGCCCTCACCTATAAAAGAACCTTGTTTGCCTCATCCATGGTGAACTGGTCGATAGTACCACCACCAGTTTGAGGGTTAATTGCACCCATTCCACTGGTCAAGGAATGGACAGGTGCAACAGTTGCAGTCTCATTCATGACAGGTATGGTATCATAGTGTGATGAGTTTAAACTATTATGGATAGCTCTATATAAGTTTATTATATATTTGACTAATCAGATTAACTAATCAATTTAAACCTATATAGAGTAAAATAAGTACTAAACTCATACTCAAACTCATTATCCTAATTAAATCAACTGAATAATTACACAGCTGTAAACTTCTGAGAGTGTGTACTCAATTACCCTCAGTAATTATACCAGCTTGTAAACTTTCATCTGTGTGGCTCACTTTATCTCTTTAGTCTACTGCACAGGTTCTGGTATGTGCGTTGTAATAATTTTAATATAATTGATAGTAATTAATTGGTCTGGCAATAGTATGAAGACTATTATCCTAGTTAAATCTTCACAACCAAAATTGATTATTTTCTTTAATGATAGACAGGTGCTTGTCTTTCTAATCCTTAGTACTTCTGGAAAGAAAGGGAACTTCTCCCTATGACTTTTCCTTCTGATGGGTTTAAACCTACTGTTAAATTCAGAGGTTCTCTCTTTCTTGATGCAGGGCCCCGTGGAGATATAAATAATAATGACTAACCGAGGGATAAATGAACCTTCAAATATTAATCTCATGAGTAGAAATAACAATTGTATAATAGGTTAAATTTTAGTGGCTTAAGGAACTATAAGTAAATGCTTAATTTACTTAAACCTGAGGAATTTATAGGGAATGCAGAGCCCAAATTTTCCATTGGCATCTCACTGAGGAAATGGCAGCTGTTGCTGATGAATTAGCTCTCTGAAGTTGTACCCATGAGGATCTTCCTCATCCTCTTAGACAGGTTCTGCCACTGACTAGAAATGCAACCTCTTCTGGTTAAATCAACCAGAGTGTCCCACATTCTCATTCAACTTCAGTGGATTACCTTAATAAGCCTCAACCTGTTTAGGAAATGGGACCTTTACCCATTAACAGCAGTTCACATTACTTGAAAGGTTAAACTGTGAGTTGCTACCAGAAGCATTGTTGATTATTCAAAAAATAAACATAAATCCTTGAGTTTTCTTATAAAATAACTCCAATTGACTAATACAATTAAATTACTAATTATTAAATTAGCAATAAAACCATAGAGAAATTGCATTTATTTGGGATCATCCCTAAAAACTCTAGTTATTTTTGAAGAATCATATTCCAGTGGATTACCTAACATTTGTTATGGTTTTTCTACAAACAACAGTCATCATCTAAAATGATACATCTCAAATCCACTAGAGGATCTCATTCCCATAGTAGGTGTCAGATATTTGCCCTCACGGCTCCAATAAAAGAATATTCTGGGTTGAAATGGGCCAAAACAGGTAAATGTCATAATTTTACAAGTCTGCAATAATGATAGGATTGATTTAAAAAGTAATAACAATTTTATCAGCTAAAGGACTCTGGGCAATTCTTGGTGGAACCCTGAAAAGTGGGATAACACTCTATTAAATACATCACGGGCAATTAACACAAGACCAAGCAGTCAGATTAATCCAACCTCACACTGGACTCTATGGCATCCATCAGATGGTTCTCCCCCAACCACAACCAGTTCCATTAAAGCACCTACGTGAGGACCACCCCCTTTTATAAGCTTGGCAGGGGTCCCACAAGGTGCAAAAATTTTATCTAATGGAAATTAACTAAAATTCATTATATCATTACACCACAGGTACGTCTTGCCAAAAAATATCTCCCTATCCATCATTCAGCCTATATGAAGTGAGTTTTTTGAGCTTTGATAGATCACTTTTATATATTTCCTTATTAGACCATAATAAGCTGTTCTGAACTTACCAATGAGTTCCCTTCGACTTTCAATACAGTTTAAATACTGAACGGTCATTTATCATGAGTGTTATTTTTCTCTTCCCACGCCTGCTATAGTAAAACCATTAAAACCCAGCTTTTTACTCATTAGTGTTTTTATCTTTGAATTAATAAACCCATTGTAGATCCAGCGGCATTTAGCACCAGCGAGCACACTTCTAGCTGGATTCCCACAAAGTGGTGCTCACTACAGAGGCACAACCATGTACGCTAAAATATAAAAAACTCAAAAATGGGGCTTTCAAAGTGAGTAGCCCTCCATTTTTCCCTTTAAAATGAATCATGAATAATTTCCTTGTAAAAACAACTAGAAAGAGCTTTATCCTTTCTCAAAGAGCTTGAGAAGACCCTGTAAACCCCCTTTTAAAGACAATTACACCCCAGGTGAAGAGAGCATTGCTTCCTTTTTGTATGTTTATGAATCAGCCACGCAAGTCGCACCTGATAAGCAAAAAATCAACACATCCTTCCTTGCTTAAGTCGCTTGGCACAAGAGCTGATAGTTCCCTATATGGACACTCTGCACACCTGGGCAGAGGTGAGAGAAGCTCTTTTGACTGATTTTGTTTTAAAGCAGAGTCTAAAAAGGGATAAATAGACCTTTATGCGCCTTAGCATGTATGAGTGTGAACCTACCGCTGCCTTTGCTGAGCGATTCTACCTCTGTGTGCAAAGGTTGTCAACGTCTAAAATGCTAATCCTGGATGATGCCATCTCAGCCATGTTATCTGGGTTAGCTTCTCAACCCTCTCTCGCCAGGCATATCATTTCAGTGAAACGTCACTTCAAAAACATCTGCGACATAAAAGAAGCTCTGTTAGATGTTGCCAATTTCCACCCTTGTGAAACAACAAATGAAGCTGAGGTGAAACCTCCGTTCTAACCATTGAGGAGTTTTTGTCTGTAGAACAGTTAATGGTGAGCCCACCTGTGCCTATCCTCCTATGAAAGCTGCTCCTTCAGTGTGATTTAAAAAAGATATCACTCCCTCCTGTAGGTCTAAGACCTATAATGCAGTTAATACCATGCTCCCGCACAAGCTCATTAAAGCCGCTGTACCTTCCCCTCCAGCCAAGCTGGTAGTTGCGCACCCTAACACTATCCAACCTCATGTGGCTATCTCCCCTACCTCAATTGAAACCTTGCCAGTTGTTGAGAATGTAACTGGGGATAAATCTGAGGGGATTACAATGAAGTTGGTTACTACATATTGGGAACGCCTCAGAAATGTAGGTCTTTACTAATTGAACGTAGGAGGAGTAGATGAGACCACCATACCTGAGGAAACGTACCTCAACCAAATTCTAGGGTGTTCAAAATTAATTGACACTGCCAGCGATGGTGATCAGTTCTTAGCTGGATTGATTTGACCTCTTCAGCGGGTTTATACCATAAAAGTCATCCTGGATAATTACCATGAGACTGCTCAAGAACTAACCTCCACTTTTCAGCTCAAGGAAGTCTTGACTCTGTCTCCTAACTTTGTATGCACACTCACCAAGGTTGAAGTGGTCATTCAAAAAGTCTGGGTAATGGCCATCCTGGACACTGGCTCCCCAGTCAACGTAATCTCCACTAAACTCGTCAAGAAGATAAAGCTAGCGCCTGACTTGGAGTACAATCAAGAATTTGGAACTGCAGGCCTGAAAAACACCCATGCCATTGGAGCATACTCTTCCCTTCCCATTCAAATTGAGAAGCTCATCTTATCGGCCCCTGAAGCGACCTTGGACAACAACACCTATGATATGCTCATAGGTACCCAATTTTTGCTTAAGTATGAGGGAATTATCAATATGAAGCAAGGGTTCCTCTCATTACTCAACTATGAAAACCCATTAGTCTTATCCAATAAAGAGCCTGGCAAGAATGAAAACAATTGCCTTGTTGAATATCCATTTTCAGGTATGACTTTTTATTATACTACTTTGGGTGAAATACAAAATATTGCCCAATTTAGTGAATTCTAGGGACGGTATCCCTTTCTATGCTACAGATGAGGTCTTGATTAAGTCTGGTGAACAACGAGTGGTTGACACAAAAATCATGCTTCAAATACCACACCACTGTTTGTTGCACCTCTTAAGTATTGATGGCGTTAGTCCCTTGGATCTTGGGTATTGCCTGGAATTCTCAACCCAGCCTACCAGAGGCCTATTACTCTGCTGTTGGGGAACCTTACCGCAAAAAAACTTAGTTATAAGAAAACACCATGAGATTGGAAGAGGCTTGTTAGTCCTTGAGGAGGACATTGAACAAATTCACTATATTGGCTCTATGTTGGATATGGGCCTGCCAACGGATATCCTGGTATGTATCTGTCAGATTTTTAACCAGGTGATATTCCTCACATATTAACAAAGTTATTATAATAATTAATTGAGGATGATTGCCAATTGTTTGCTAATTTTGATTCATTATTTAATGATAATTTCCAAATTGTGCTCCCCATTTGGTTAAGTTGAGCTGTCTTGATCTTGCGGATAAAGAAAGTATTGGGGATCATCCCTGATAGGAAATTAATGGATCTCAACACTGGCAACTGAGTCTGAGGATGTTGAGATAATTAATGTTATCAATTAAGATGATGAATTGCTTAAATTTGACATAAAAAAGTATTGGGGAATGATACCAATAGAGTCTTAAGCCAATTTTGACGCCATCAACTTATGCTGAGGATGTCAAACTAATTTTTAAAAAAACTCCATACTTTATTTAAGAATTAAAAGGAAAGTAAGAGGTGAGGGTGGAACACAGGTGATTCAGCCAAGGATAAAGGACTGGGAATTTGGGCCGCTAGAGATCTAGCACCACTGACCATTGCTGATCAGCAATTGCTATCACTAGCCACAGTTCTAGCATTGGCAGGATTACAGGTCATTTAATCTTTAGTTGATTTGTTGCTTCATCACGTACAACAAGTGATCTGATGGGAAAATCTAAACGCGCAGCTTTGTAACACCTGGGGATTAGGTGAGAATTTGGTAATCTATCAGATCTGATTGGAGATAATCCAAATGCCCTTCAAAACCAAACCTTTGTTATGGGGGCGCTCATTGGCCAAACTCTTTGCAATGATAGCCAAGTGTATCACCAATACACTATAATGGTAGATGAAGGCTCATAATTGGATTGGGTTGATTGCAGGTTTTCCATGAAAAAGTCTTGTGATGGATGCAATCCCATTGGAAAATGTATGTCCAACAGGATGTAGCACATCGTGGACCAATATTTTTTGAACATGGTGCATTCACAATATTGGTGAGCGATATCTGCTTCTGGTTCAGTGCATACGGGGCACTCCTTGTGTGGGAAATCTGGTCCACTGTACTTACCAGATTTAAATGCATGGTGAAGGATCCTCTAGGTTACCAACCACTGCTTAGCTGTTACCAGTCAGGAGTTCAGGCCCAAGATCAAATCCTTCATTTGGTAATTGGTGTTGTGGCCTTTGGTTGCCCAGTCATTCAATATTAGTGGTTGGGCAGGTGGATTGCACCTGGGTTTTAAGAGAGGATCCCCAAACTTGATCTGGGTCAAATTGTAGCTGATTTTTATTGACTTGGCGGCATACTTGTGGCCAATACAATTTCGTTCTTCCCAATTCATTGTGGAGATCATTGCGGAATTACAGGCCTCAACATCCCTGTGGATTTGGTCGGCATTCTGATCTGCTTGTTCAAATGACCAGCTGCCCAGGCGCACTTCCCAATTGCACAGTCACCTGTAATGTGGGATGCCTTTTTGGGAGGGCACTTGTGGATGTCTTGCCATCCATTTTCTTAGTGAGCGGTGTGAGACTGGCTCCTGAAGGCCCTGAGCCCTAACCCAGTTCACGCTCCAAGCTAGGGTCAGGCAGCGCATGTGCATTTGCATTTGCATTTGCATCAGTCTAAGGAATGACTGCGTCCAGATCCGCTGAGCATGGGATTCAAAATCCAGAAGGCCCATGCCTCCTTCAGACTTTGGTTTGGACAGAGTTTCTAGTGCTATTGGTGCCACTTTCGCCTTATACCATTAGAAGTTCCAGAGCATTGACCTGATTTTTTTCTTTTGGTTTGGTCATATTGGCAGAACATGGGCTACATACCACAACTTCAACAATGAATACGTTGACTTCCAGTACTTTATCCTTGAGGCATAGTATGGCATTTTTCCATAATGCCATTCTGACCAATAGACTCAATAATACCTCTTGCTCCATTTCCAGTACCACTGGCCCCTTATCATCAAAGAGTATCCTGAGGTAACATACCATCTATAAGTTAATTATTGGTGTATGTTGGTTATTAGGCTGAAGTTCAATATGCCAATCCTCATTACCAAGGTTTTTGCAAAGTTTAATTCCACGTTTGACAATATCTGGTATAGGCCCAGTAGCTTCTCAGCGCCCTGTAGGTCTGTCAGTGAGCCAATACCTACTACTGTGTTGTCAGCAAAGGCCAGCATTTTCAGCGGCATTTGTTTGGGGTGGACTAGGCCCTGGAGTCTCGCGTCCACCGCATCCAATAAAATGTCAGCTGCAAAATTGAACAAAGTCTGTGACATAGTATCACCTTTTCAGAGAAACTGCCCAACTGGAATGTCATTGATTATGGCATCTGCAACAATCACCTTGGTTATCAGGCCCAAGTACAGTGTTGTTATCCATGATATAAGGGTTTCAGGGATACCAACTGCCTTTAACACCTCATGCAGGAATGACCATTCAACCCAATCGTAGGTCTTTTACAAGTCAAGGAACATGAGATATCTTTGCTCAGCTCCCCACTTATCTTGGATTATGTTTTGGACCACACTGATGTTGTCCCAAATACTCCAGCCCTTGATGAACCCATTTTGGGCCTTATGGAGCATGCGTGGTGCCACTGCCATCAGCTGATTATACAATATGCACATAAGCAGCTTATAATTGGCGTTGGATAGTGCAATCAGGCACCAGTTCTGTAGTTGGCATCGGAGTCCCTTTTTGTAGAAGAGTACAATTCAGGTCTCCTGGCCTCACGGGATAATCTTTCCATTTCACAAACAGTTATTAAATAGGGATTTTAGCTCTGGTGCGATGCAGTTGCAGAATGCACTGTACACCTTTGCATACATGTTGTTGGGGCTCAGTGCCCTTATTCTTGGCGACTCTTTTAGCGCCTTCTTAACATCATCAATCAAAATTTTGGCAGATAGGTTAGTGACATATTCCAGCATACAGCCCCTGAATGCCAGCTTGTCCAGGTCAATTAGGGCATCTATTGCCGATTAGCTCATTACTCATTGTTGGAATATTTCGCCATAGAAGTGTTTGATCTTGTGCTTGGCCATTTCTAGGTCTATTGATACTTCCCCTTCCACCATCTCTACTTCCCATATCCTAGCATTGGTTCAGATTTCCTTGAGGTGCTCCAGGCCCTCTTTGGTCATCTTCCCCACTAAGCTCTGATATTGGGAGGTAGCATTGGTCCTCTGCTCCAAATCCTGTTTCACCAAAAAAGCCCAATACTTTTTGTGCATTGTTTGGTAATCGCTTTACCATTCCTCACTGTCCTGCTGATTGAGCTTCAACCTCTCCAGTGCGATTTTCAGCTGTTTTGTGGCGGCAGTTCGCTTGCAGGTTGTCACCTTTTCAAACTTCATGCTATCATGCTTAATCTTCTCTTTGATCCAGATCCATTATTCCAGAGGGTCTATCTCTAGGTATTGATCCAGATATGTGAGCAGTCATTCCAGTCCAGCTTCAGTTTTTTAGTGCCATTCCCTGTCCCTCAACGTGGTTAGTGCCAGTTGCCATTTGCAGTTCCTTGGGGGTTTGTCTAGATTGATATCCACATGGACTATCATGTGGTCGCTTTTGAAATTTATATTGACTTTGCTGTTGGATGTCAGCAGCTTGAGGGCAAATGACACCAGTATATAATCTAGGCGCAAACCAGACTGTGGGGCTCTGGCGGAGTCATATGTCCATTGTGTTAGGTTGGCCAGAACAAGTCCTCCTCATCAATCATGAGGCACATCCCCAATTTGACTAGGTATTCAAGCATCTCATCAGCCTTTCATTTGGGACTTTTGCTTGTGAGGAATGTATCCCTTCTCGCATTTATCCAATAAATTGAGTCTCCTGCTATAACCGTTGTCGCTTTGCTTGGTAATTCTTGTAAAAAATTCCAAAATATTTGGTTTTTGCGGAGCTTTGGCGGAGCATAGACTGCCACCACCCAAGGGCTCTTGCCAGTTTCCCCATGTGTAGCAGTCGCTATCAGAATCTTTCTGGCGTGATATTCCTCCTCAGATTCCAGGTCTATGTTCTTGTTCAATGCGATGATTATCACATTATCTGTCCAGAGAGCTTGACAGCCTATTTGGTGTGAACATGGGTGATTCTTCATGTCATGGATCAAGCTTGGCACCATTCCTTTTGGCAACCTGCTTGCATTTCCAATATTAAAATTATGTCTATATTATTGTTTGTTTTGAAATGGTGTATCTTCTGCCTTCTCATTTGCATGTTCGCCATCCCCTGAGCATTTGTGGTCACAATCCTCATTTCTGGCTGCCCGACCCACAGGTATGAGGATTAATATCCTGGGGTTGTGAATTGAGTCATGGATGGAATTTTGTTGTTGGTGATTAGTGTCACTGAGGGTGGGTGGGGGATATTGGTCAACCTTTGGGGTTGGTTGGATAGAACTATGACTGTCTTACCAGGCATTCTGTGCATTAGGAATTCAGTTTTCATCCCCATCTCCCTATTGATAAACAACGAGGACAGTTTAATTACCAGCTCTGGGTGCTCCATAGTCCCTACTGGTGGCATGGCATATTCCCACTCATCCATTGATCAGATATCCACCTCTTCTTTCGATTTTTTGGCAGACCTGGACTTTTTGGTCAGATTCTGATTGGCCGACTTTGCCAATCATGGCAATTCAGTTGTTTGATTGCTAATCTCCTCAGGTTTGTTTACAAACGATTTCCAAGTTGACTTTATTTTTTTTTCATCTTGTCAGGCTTAGATTTCGATATATTGGTGTCTTGTGCTGCCCGTCCCTTCTTGGGGGATTTTTTGGGTTCACCTTCTGCCATTGTTCTTCCTCAAAGATTATCCATTTAACTTGGGATGGGTATAGCGCCGTCAGTTTGGGGCTCATTTCTTTGTCCATTTTGTACGATTCAGGGTTTGGGTTGATGAAGGACTTGTCATCCACTCTGGGTTGCTTGGTCGCTTCTCATTCCCATGCTTCCCTATAAGCTAGGTCCAACTCTTGATGTTGGTGTAACATATCCGTGATTTCCATTAGGTTCTGCTGGATCCATTCTTTTGCTTTTGTTGAAGGAATGTTTTAGCCCTGACCTTCTTGACCCCTCCAACGGGATCATTGCATACTCTTGATGGGTCTTTCCCTTGAGATGGTGGCATTGAGCCATTGTATGTCTAGTCTGGTAACAGAACTGGCATATTTGCTTCATATCTTCTTGCTCAATTTACACAACTCTGCTTAGGCTGGGCAGGCAGATGAATCGAGTTAGGGAATTATATTCAGCTTAATCCATGGGGCCAGTTCATATAGCGCTTCATCTATTCAGGGGCGAAGGCACTTTGTGATGTAATCACCGCTGGCTTGCCAAAATTCTTGACTTCCCCATAGTATGATAGTCTGATCCAGATCACTTTGTGTACCCATTCCCTCTATCAATCAGTTAGGAGGTTTTGAAATGTCACCCACCATGCAGTTTGGTTAGCATATCTAGTTGGTTTTGTTTGCAGATAGATTCCCTTATACTTGATTCTGATCTCGAGGAGTTTTTTTGTCCAATTCACCTGGGATTGAAATATTGATATAGCCCCATTCAGGTACCCAATGGCAGTCGAAGTCCCCTCCTGCTAGCATTCCTCAAGCTCCTGATAGATCGCCATATCAGGTCAGACCACTCCTCCTCCACAATCTGAAGATGTATTTAAATTGCATCCTTTAGATATGACTTAGGCGCTTGGTGGTCTGTGAAGCCTCCACTGATTAGTTGGCAGATGTATTTGATATGGCTTCCAGCCCCATTGCATGTGTTATTATTAGTATGGGCTGCCGCTGCACTGTACAACTTTGATTAAGTGCTAGGCTTAGTACTTTGGCAGGGGTTTTCCTCTTCATTATCCAGTTTACCAACTCATCAAGGCTAAATCCCTGATTGAGGA
The DNA here is from genome assembly GCA_022478985.1 of Massospora cicadina. Taxonomy (NCBI): domain Eukaryota; kingdom Fungi; phylum Entomophthoromycota; class Entomophthoromycetes; order Entomophthorales; family Entomophthoraceae; genus Massospora; species Massospora cicadina. The sequence continues at coordinate 229,867 of JAKSZP010002687.1, forward strand.
ACGCTTCTATCTGGTTTATGCTGATACTGCGGTGATTGATGCTCCTATCCGTTTGTGCTCCAATATCAAGGTTTTGCCACTCAAGGGCATCCTTTGTTAAAAATCACATTCAGTACCATTTGAGGACGGATTCTGGGCTGCACGTTGGGTGAAGGTATTTCTGGAGGGCCTCCAGCGTAATCAAGCTACACTGGCACCAGTCCCTTACCAAAATGCTGTTCCACCTGCCATCTGTGAAAATTTGTGCCATGGCAGCTGGGACTTCTGCCTCGCACCACTGAAAGACTTTGGAAGGGGCAAAACCTTTGGAGGCATATGGGGCAGCTATCATCAGTTCAGGAAAGGCTTGCTTCCAATCCTGGATGGTTTCAATTTGGATCCCCACTTTGAGCCATTCTTGGCCCAGGTCCGGGGTTGTGACCCTTTTCAGAGCTAATGCTGCCTGCGGTGAATCTTGTGCTCCATCCACAGTTGGGCCAATTCTGGGGTGAAGCCCACTGCGTCCCAGTCTGCGGCTTCAGCTAGTGTGGTGACGTTGTGCCAGAGTTTCCATTTCTCAATGGAAAAAGGTTGGCCTTGTAAGGTTTCATGGATGGGTTTTGTGACTCCCAGATCATCCCATTCACAAACTTGGTTGATACTAGCTCCCACGCAGAAACAGTATTTCATTTCTAATGGGGTGAATCCGTTGGTGGGCCAGTTGATGGCCTCTTCTGGTGACCAATCCCAGAATGGTCCCCACTCCACCACCTTCTCCTTCGTCCAGCCTGCCTTCATCAGGTCAGTTGCAGTGGCTGGCAGGATTTGAGTGTACAACCAGTGTAGGGCCTCAATGGCCTTGAACCTGGCTGCAATACACTACAGTGCCACCTCTGGGAAGAATGTGGTGTTATACCATTTCAGCTCAGTGTTGACTGGAATGGTATGTCAGGCGAACAGCAAGTAAGAATTAGACTGGCCTGCCAGCCAAGGTGCCAGAGCACCCAAACGGCAAACTAGAATGCCCAAGGCACTGCTGCTGGTATGACGAATATAAAACTGGAAAGGAGGTTCGCCACTATCCGCCGGTGAGCCAGAATTTCATACAGGCACAAACTAAAATATCAGATGAACATGGCTGTAAACCCCAAGGGGTATGAGAGTGCCGGTGAAAAAGGCGGCTTAATTCTCAACATATAAAAACTAAATTTTGAGGAAGGTTTTTTAATGGAAAATTTAAGGAAGAAAAATTGACCAACAATTTTCTCAGTGCAATGCAACTGACTAAATAGTAGTCAATTTAGAGGGGAAACAAGCTGGGATCAGGTCCTGCAATTTCAAATTTAGCCAGCGAATTGTTCAGGAATGGGGGACAGATAATTTAACTAAGAACTGACATCAAAAAATTCAGCGGCAGGCTAAGTCGCTGTTGGTTCAACCTCAAACGTCCAAACCGAGGCTCAACTGCATTTCTGATAGTTGGCGTGACAGCGTTTAGCCTGATGAGCAGCAGGAATCCCTCAAGGCCATCCCACATAGGGGTGGGCCCATTTGGTTGGGAACAGGTTTGGGACATCCATCTCACCCATGCCCATCGCTGGGCCATTCATTCAGTCAGTGGCATTGCATCAGGCGCAATGCCTGATTTGCAGAGGGGAGCTTTGAACCCTCATCAATGGTGTCTGATGCTGTTACCTGCCTGTTGGGGGTGATCCCTAACAATTTTGGGATGGGGGAAATTTTTTCAATTTTCATATTAACTGAATTGCAACTGTTGGGCATTCCAGCCAATATATAGGTCTTCATACCCTTTTGACTATTTGAAATCTGAGCATTGGGCTGATTGCCACTCTAATTGGTTAAATCAATTTCATTTTTGTGATCTCGGTGCAGATTTCACTGATTCCTCATAGCAGTTCTGCTGAGGAGAGTGTGAGTACTGGAAGCGGGATCTAAAGCAGGAGAGCTGTTACCCAGAGCCCATCTATCATGTGAGCGAAATCGCCCTGAGTAATGTAGGGTACAGCCATCCTCTTTGGTGCCTTCTTGCTCAGGAATGGGAAAATGGCCTAATCAACACCCATAGGACATTCCCCGGGACTTATAGTATGTCAGGCCCATTAAGGGCAGTCAAAACGTTTGTGAAACGTTTTTCATAATCAGATAATTCCATTGGTTTGAGTCCCAAGCTCCAGATGGCTTGGGCGAATCTTGGTGATATTCTGGCTTTCTTGTATTCCATCACATTAAGGAGGTTAATACCAGCTTCAATCTAAGCTATCGCATCCACCAGATTTAAGTCTTCTCAAACTGCAGCTTTGATCAATTTTATGCTCAACGGGGAGTTTCATCCATTTAAAGGTGTCTTCAGTTCAGATCTGTGATGCCTTGAAGAGCATCACCATCTCAAGAAATATTTGTGTGTTGAGCCATTGTTTAGCTGCTCCAGCAGAAAACTTGTGTCCACACCAAATGGCTGCAATGGACGGCATAATATTATTGGAGATCCATTATGTTGCTGTTAAATATGAGAACTGTATGGCCTCCAATTGCTTGATTTCATGTGAAGACACTCTGCGGTGAGCTAACATGTCCTTTTGGATGGGGTCTACTTTACTGGTGCCCTGGTTGCTGAAATGACTGCTGTTAGGGTTTCGCCCCTTCTGGTAGTATTATTACTTTTTTTGATGAACTTTCATGGTTATCTGATCCTTTGGATTTGGTGCCTGATACTCCTTCATCCCCAATGGGGATATCCCCAATGTTTCACTCTGATTTGCTGACCAATTCTGGGCTGATTTTGCCCCCACTGTCAACTTGGATTTGTCAGGGTTGCGCCTGATTGGTCATCAGGAATTATCCCCACCAATTTTTTTCTGATTCACCAAATGATTCTGGGCTGGCTTTGCCCCCTCTGTCAACTTGGATTTGTTAAATATTGCAATCGATGGTTCTTCAGGGATTATTCCTGACAGTTTGCTCAGTCTGCCTGTTTAACATGGTTGGGGACCATTCTCCCCATGACTGGTCATTGTCAGGACTGGTATCCAACATATTTTTTGGGTGATTGATTTGAGCGTCATCAGACATTTTCTCCATGTCAGTTGCAAACATTTTTTGTTAATGCCCAGATGGACTGGGCCCTTGGCTTTTGCTGGTCAAATTGGATTCAGTATCCAATCTAACCAAAACTTCATTGGGGTTTTTCTGTTTTTTTTAAAGTTTTTCCCCTGAGAGGCCTCAATCCCCTTACCTAGTTAGGATTTGATGGGAATATCCTGACACCGCTGTTCTTGGTATTGCTTTGCACTCCCCAAGGGTGGCGTCAATTGTCTGGTTTTTGGTGGGAACTTATCTTGGGAGTTGTTGTGTTTGCCATGCTTAGCGTTGGGTTTGTGTGGGTTTTGGTTGAGGTCATTCATCTTTAGGTCATTCATGTAGCCAACTCATTATCTTTCAAGCAGCTATTTGTCAGGTCTCTACCATTATTGGCCATGCTGGGGCCTTTGTCAGCCAGAAGTCATTCAGATGTTGCATCCATCTTGGTGTACTTTATAATTAATTTCATATTCAGAACAGTAAGCTGTCCATTTCTTTGTTTTTCAAAAGAAGGGTAAAAAGACCTACTTAAGCTAAGTGTTATAGCTGTGGTGTACTACTCTATAGGTGCAGTACTTCACAGGCAGGCGGATGTTCTCTCTGGGCTTGTACTAGTCAATTTTAAATTAAAAAGTGCAATTTGCAAGAGAAAGAAATACCAGCCTTGGATGTTGAACTAATTAATACTAATTATTTAAGTTTGGCAGGCTTTTATCCCAGTGATAACTCCATGTGAAAATGATTGTGGATTTATAAGTAGAAAGTCTAATCTAATTTGGAGTACCGGTGACTTATGCCAAGGATAGCAAAACATTTAATAATAATTAAATAAAGTAAATTGTATTTTGACTTTTTGAGAGTATTGGGAACAATCCCTAAAAGTATTTTGGTTTAATCTGACACTGGCGACTTATGCCAAGGATGACAATATATTTAATTAATTCAGAATATGATGAATCAAGGATCAACGTAATCATGGACAATTGAGGATGACAAGTATCACCAGTGAGAATGCTGATGAATACTAAGCAGAGAGAATTGCCAGTGAGTGCTAACGATGCTGATGTTAAATGCCAATGATGTGGACAGGCAAAAAAATGCCTATAATTATTTTGATCTCCCTCTTAATAAAATTATCTTCAGATCTTCAGGTCTTCAAATTCAAATATTTGTTTCCCCATTTTTATTAAGTTTTTAGTTAACAGTAGTTAGCTTATCTTGTAGAGGTGGGACTCAAGATCCTCAGTTGTTAGGTGCTAGGTTAAAAACCTGGAGTGGTTATGTAACCAACTTCCAACCTTGATTTAGATGGAAACCCTGTGGGAACTTAAACAACTAGCAACAACAATGAAGGACTGGAAGGATTGAAGGGGAGGAACCCTGAGGGAGTCAATAGAGGCTGCTGAACCACAATAATTGGACATGTTTCAAAGAGGACCTCTGAGCCAAAATGAGTGATCATTCCCCAGAAGGAGAAGTTGTTGGTCTTCTGGGTTGAAGGGTTGCCCTGCGAATTTGTAGGGAAAGGTCGCCGAGGATTGTGAAAAAAAGTGCCAGAAGTCTTCATATTGTTTGTAATGCACACTAATGGAGTCACCTATCATTGAGAATGAAAAGTTATTGACAGTATTTTAACCAATGTCCATATCTTGGATGAGCTGACCCCAGCTGAACATGACAAAGTTCACTCTCTATTGGAAGAATTTAGCAAAATATTCTCCAAACCAAATAATGACTATGGCCACATGAAGGGCTGGTGCCACTCCATTGATGTAGGTAATGCCCATCCCATATGGTTAAAACCTTACCACAAAACAAGGGTGGAAGAACAGCAAAAGAGGACGGAACTCATGCAGTTACTAGACGCAGGATTACTAGCTCCTTCACAAAGCCCTTGGTCTTCTCCCCTTTTGCTAAATTAGAAAATTAATGGAGGTCATCAGATAGTCATGGACAATTGTAAGTTGAATAACCTCATGAAAAAGGATAGCTATCCTATCCCTCACATTGATACGCCCTGGCCCAACTCTCTGGCTCTAACTTCTTTTCAGCCATGAACTTAGCTAGTGGCTATTAGCAAATGGACCCTTCCCCCAAAGAACAAGAGAAATGTGCTCTCATTTGCAGTGAGGGTCTCTTTCAACCCACTCAATTACCTCAACGGTTGTGCAACGCACCTGCAACTTTCCAGCGTGCTATGGACCATATCATGCAGGGCTTAAAGTTAAGTTGCATCATTGTCTATCTCAATGATATCATGGTGTTCTCAAAAACCTTCAACAAACATCTTGATTATCCAGAGGAGGTGTTTCAATGGTTACATGAGTCAAATAATAAGTTAAAACCCTTGAAGTGTACCTTTTTTTAGTACTAGATGGTCCCAACCCAAGGGGGGATTCATCGATGTCCTCAAAGTGTACCTTCTTCCAAAGAAAACTGGATTTTCTTGGCTTTTCTATTTTTCAAGAGGAAATTCAAACAATCCAAGATAAGGTCAAATCTATCTCAAAAATCCCTCTAAAAATTTGCAGGATATTCAGGTATTTCTAGGGATAGTGGGGTACTACTATCAGTTAATCCCTAAGTTTGCCCAGCTCAGTGAGACTCTGGTCCGCCTATAGACCAAGAACACTCCTTTTCAATGGAGTGCTGAACAAAAGGCCACAATTAAGATGAGGAAGCAACTGCTACAAAACGTCCTATCCTACAACAGCCAGATTATATTTAACCCTTTATTTTGTTTACCAAAGCCTCAGATTATGACGTTGGGGCCATCTTAGCCCAATTAAATGAAAACGGTTTAGATCATCCTGTATCCTATTTTAGTAAGATGCTGTTAAAGGCGGAATACAACTTCAGTGTAACAGAGAAGGAGTGCCTGGCTGTTCTGTTAGCTGTGAAGCACTATCACATTTTCCTGTATGGGACCACCTTCACTGTGGTTACTGACTACGCTTCTCTAAAATGGTTACAAAGCATGAAGGATCTACTGGTCAGTTAGCTCTCTGGGCTCTAAAGCTCCAGCATTATGACATGAAGATCAAACATGTGCTGGAACCCGTCACATAATGTTGAAATGTCAACTCAGCTGCCAGTCCTTCAGTTAGATAATAGCGAAGTGTAGAGGTTATATGAACTCTTAATGACCCTCAATGACTTGGAGGTTGAGGATGAGCCTGTACAGAAAATGTTTGCCAAGCACTCCCGCATCACCAAATTAAAGAGTGGAAAGTTGTATAAGCTGGTGGGGACAAAATGGCTTCCTTATCTTTGTCCCTCAGAATGCATACCTGCTATCCTGGAATCTCACTCCACCCTAGGTCATGGAGGAGCAAAGAAAACCTATAAGTGGATTAAGAATTAGTATTATAAGAAAGGGATTATGAAAAACATTGCCAAAGTCTTGGATGCCTGCCTCACGTGTAAGAAGCAGTCAAATATTCTGACTAGATACCAATATTAACCAACTACCCCTCAACAACCATTCATAACATCAGCCTAGACGTAGTAGGTTTCAGCCCACATACTACTGGTGTAAATAAATCTATCCTAGTAGCCATTGACCACTTTACTAAGTGGATTGAAGTTATGGCTCTCCCTGCCCAAAAAACAAGGTCACAGCCACGTTATTAAATCAAAACATTTTCACTCATCATGGCTGTCCCAAGTACTACTCTGCAACAATGGTAAAAACTTCACCTCCAAAGTAGTCAAAATCCTGGTCACTTCCATGGGAGCCTAGTAACTTTTCTTGCTCAGTATAATCCATCAACCAATGGGAGAGTGAAGAAGCAAATGGAACCTTGGTTTCCATTATACAAAAAATGGCCTCTTCTGATCCACTTCACTGGGATCAATTCCTAATCAGTGCTCTTATGGCCTACCGGATTAGTTATCACAGGATCCTGAAAATGTCACCAATCCATGTTTTATGGGCGGGAACCAGGAATAACTGCCCTCTTAGCTAAAGATGTGTTCTCCTCTAGAGCTGAAGAATCCAAGAAAGCCATTAGAAGATTGTCTCAGCGCATTATCCAGCTCCAAGATGAGGCTATGTTCAATTTAGCTAAAAATGATGACAAAAGAAGGGAAGGCTGAAAATGAGCTTGAACCCCCTACCTACATTCCTAGTGTCTGACATGGCCCTATACTACCATAACCGCTTTACTCTTAGAAGTGTCAAGCTTGGATCAATTTGGGGGGTCATTTCATCATCACCTACAAGAGAAGCAATTATTAATCTATAAAGTCCTTGGATTCAGGGATTACCATCAATTGGGTACATGACTGCTTCCTATGGCCCTATTCTCCCCCAAACGTTCTTGAAAGGGTGATGTCAGACATTTGCCCTCATGGCTCCAAGAAAGTATGTTTTGGGTTAAAATGGGCCAAATTGGGGAAATGTTGGACATTTACAAGTCTGCAATAATGATAAGATTGATTTAAAAAGTAATAACAATTTTATCAGCTAAAGGACCCTGGCCAATTCTTGGTGGAACCCCGCAAATTAGGGTATTACTATTTCAAAATGCATCATGGGCAATTAACATGAGATCAAGCAGTCAGATTACTCCAACCTCACAGCGGACTCTGGAGAATCCATTGGATGGTTCTCCTCCAGCCACAACCAGTTCCATTCAAGCACCTACGTGAGGACCACCCCCTTTTATAGGCTTGGCAGGGGTCCCACAAGGTGCAATAATTTTATCTAATGGAAAGTAGCTAAAATTTATTATATCATTACACCACAGGTACGTCTTTCCAAAAATACCTCCCTATCCATCATTCAGCCTATATGAAGGGAGTTCTTTGAGATTTGATAGGTCACTTTTATATATTTCCTTATTCAGACCATACTAAGCTGTTCTGAATCTACCAATGAGTTCCCTTTGACCCTCAATAAAGATTAAATATTGAATGGTTGGATATTGAGAGGGTTAGTTTTTTCTCTTCCCATGCCTGCAATAATAAAAACATAAAAACCCAGCTTTTTATTTTATTATGTTTTAACCTTTAAATTAATAAAACCGTTGTGGAATCCAGCAGTATATAGCACCAGCGAGTACACTACTGGCTGGATTCCCACAGTAGGCATTCAGATATTTTATAATCTAAAAAGATTGTTAATATGGGCATACTGAAATCCTAACAACAGCCCAAAAATATTTCAGTGCTAAGTCTTTTTCAGCTAATTTCCGTTTATTTTATATGCTGAATTTTAATCTGACATTAGTTTTAGCTTATGAGCTCTTGTTTGTAAAAATACCGTGATTTATGCTGCTAAAACTAAATTAAGTTTAAGATATATGTGATAAATTTAAAATGAGCATCCCTATCTTAATTTCTAATAATATTTATTGACTCAAAAAAACCCCTAGTAACATATCATCATCCCTAAAGTAGTTAAAATAACAACTAATATTCAAAATGATAAGATAAAAAGAGAAGTAGAGCTATTTTGCACTCTGGAAGCTTATTTTTTGTAACATTCTCAAATAAACTTTAATTAACAGTCTCTTTGCAAGTTCCAGCGGTAATCTTCCATCATATGAGTGTCCCTTCTTCCTTTGTAGCGGCCCTCCAACATTTTAGTATCCTGGTGAAATTTTTCACCATTATTCTTCACTTATATCACCTAGATTTTCAGGGAAATGGTCCAAGTGGCTGTGTAAAAAATGAAACTATATGCTCATGTTACAGCCAAGGTCTCTGAAATTGTTAAGCGTACTGTTAACTTTTATTTTTATATTTTATAGTTTTATGGTTGCCCAGAAAGTTTCTGATGACCAAGACAAATGACGTCCATGTTGATTGCTCTGCCTCATTCATATAATTTACAAAATGAGGATCAAATATCAATTGTCTGATTTGAGGGCCATCAAAAAACCAGCTTTAAGTTTTCTGTACTTAGCCCAGGAATATTTTGGTAAATTTATGCAAAGCATGGATTATCTTTACCAAGAGCCTTCACAGACTGTTTCCTAAGTCAAGTTTTTATGTGGTGAAGACAAAATGATTTTGTTCCATCCAACTAAGGGTTCATGAATAACATTACTTTCCCAAAAACCATGTTCACCTTAGTTGGCTATTCTATTCTAACCCAGTGATATTTTTTGTTTTTTTTAACATAGCTCCTTTAACTAAAATACATTTCTTTCTTTTTTATATAGCTACAAATTCAGAACTTAGAGGTTATGTTAGATGCAAACATAAGGTTATATAAACAGTTATAGCGTCTTAATAAAGCCTGCAGTTAGCTGATTGTTGTACACAGAAGATGAAAATAATATTAATGGTCTAAGAAATGTATAAATATTCAATTAACAACAACTCAACGGACTTTATAGTTTTAATTCTTATTAGTAAGTAACGTTGTATCTCAAAAGTATAACTGATACAGAAAAATAGTTTTTATAAAAACAATCACTATGACAAATATACTTAAAATCAGCTATAAAATCTTAAGCCCCACTCAAAAAAAGTTTATTTTGTGCTATATATATAACATTAAATAATTTTAAATTTCTATTCAAGGTGGGCCGACCTGGGGATGATACCGCAATGATTAGGGAAGTGAAGAAAATGGGAAAGGAGGATAAAACCCGGAAAACCTCCATGTGTGGCGCATGATAGGCCAGGAACTCCATGGACCGCCTTTGCTATTTGCTATCTCAGTTTGGGGCATTGGCGCGCAAAACCAACACAGTCAAAATCGTCCCCTACCCAAAGTCCATTACCTATAACATTAAATAAAAGTTTCAGGTTTATATAAAATAGATTAAGTAGATTAAGAGGAGAGGTTGAACAAACTTACATGCACATTGTTGAGTAATTGACTGGATCTAATCATTGGATATTTGATAGGGACATAATAAGGTTAGCTGTTTAAAAACTTATTATGGATCATATCAGATAACAGCGATTATGGACCAGGTATATTCTAAGCTTATGCAAAGCTTATAATCCGCAGCCTAGCAATTTCACTTAATTATTTTAACTATGATGACATGGGCTCAAGGGCTTTGCTAATTGGGTCAGACTTTGATTAAGTTTTGACTTAATGACTTAGGCATATGGGCTTTGTTGGTCTATGTCAAAATTAATTTTTAATGTTAGTCGAGTTTTTGATCAAATCAATTACTAATTAGTGATAGGAATTGCCTTGGTATGTGCTGCCAATTACATGTGAAAGTAAATCAGTTCAGCTATGATGAAACGCCATCTCAAGGATGATGATGGTGTTTACTCTGACCCTGAGACTGAGCATGATGCCCTGAGTTGAAGTATTTGTATATGTCCTTACAAACTTTTTATGTGGCCAAGAGCCACTGAAAGTAAGGCGTCATGGGTAAGATGTGGTTAACATCAAACCCTATAAATAACCCTTGCATTTACACTAGTAAAAACATCCTTTAGCTTCTGGATTAAGTTTATAATCTATCTTATAAACTTTCTGTGTTATCACTTTATTTTATATTAAAGTCAATTTTCACTTGGGATCAGTAGGATCAGGGTAGCGTGCCATCATCCAAGTGAAACAACTGGGTATACAATTGAAGTATTACCAAAAAGCTATGTCATAAATTTAAATTCACCATCCTGTCTATTGTCCTCACACAATAGACACTCAAAACCACATCCCACCCTCAAAGAAGAACCAGCCCTCTGAAGCAGACACCCAAAATCAACAAGTGGCGCTCATGGCTGGGACCGCAGATGGTGATTGCGTTGAACAGAGGATCAATCCCAATCAATTATTCAGAACCATCGCCAGGCCCACTGGGAACACTGAATTGACTGTGTCCCAGATTAATTGGGAAGAAGTACCCATTATTACCTATCCTGACAATCCCATTTCACCTGAAGAGCTGGAACGTCTTGAGCAGCAGTTGTTAAGAGGGTATCAATTAGGACAAGGGCCCGTGGACAGTAGTAGCAACCCTTTTTGCCGCCAACAACAGCAATATGTGTTGCAGATGAGATATCTTGCTCATTATCAATTAAGTGTAGCTCAGATCTGAAACAATTTAATTGGGATAGAGAATATTGCCAAATACTTAATTGAATTCATACATCCCACCTTCAGAAATCTCAGATGACAATCGCCCACCATCATGCAGCCATTACTGAGCTGGTGAACTTCTCTTGAAACTCCAGCCAGTTAGGCCAAATTCTAAATGAGTGATTAAAAGCCAACTTTGCTGAGGTCCATTTGAGTTTGGAGGCATATCACAACTTAGCCACTTGGGCTAATCACCGGATAGCAGTATTAGCACAAGAGCTAAATGACATATTGCATCCTATCTTTGAAAAATTTCTTAGAGGAAAGAGGAGTCACCAAATTTTGGGTCAGCAATATCACTCAGACTTCTATTAATGCTTCAGAGTCTATGAGGCTTAATCATGAAGCCCAAGAGGCACAGTTAAACCATAACGATGAATTCTGTGACCAGTATCGATGCCTGAGCACCCAAATTTCGCAGATGAAGGATGAATACACCGGAAAAATCAATTACTGGCAAACACAATTTGAGGACCAATAAGCGAAAAATGAAAAAAATCAAGACTCTATTGATTGTCTCAATCTATAGATCAATAATCTTAGTGATGATGTTAATATTATTAATGAGGCAAACAATAACCTCCATGGAGAATTAAACCAGCGCAAGAAGTCAATAAAGGAAAAGGATCAAGTGATTTCCACCTTGCAGCTACAAGCTACTAGCCTGAATGAGGAAATTGTGAAATTAAAATTAAAAAACTGAAATCATGTCAATTGGGAAAATAAAATCAATGAGCAAATTTGAGCTCTGGACGACGGGCGTTGTCAGTGTGCTACAACCCACTTGACTGGAAATTCTTCTGAATATTATGAGGATGAAGCTTCAGAGTAAGCTAGCAAAAAACAGATGCTGGGCCACGTCAACAACTGCCTAGCAATATGGTTGATTTGGCCAACCCTAGCGCCTTAAACTGGGATACAATGCCCCAACACCCTAGTACGCCTGGCTCTAGTCAACCTAGAAGTAATCATGATAACCAGGATTGGGGAAGCGATAATTATAAACCAGCAAACCTGCTGGCCTTTGACAAGAACAGAAGTATCACCACATTTGTTAAATGTTTTGAAATGACCATGCATGGGGCCAGCGACCACAACAAAGCAGCCATCATGATTAACTTCTTGGATGAGTGGAGTATTGAATTAATTATGCCTCACATTAACGAAAATCCAACATATGCTGAAGTCAAGGAGGCCATGCTTCATGAATTTGGAGGTCCAGAACAGATGTCGACCAGAAAATCCAAGTTTATGAACATCAGCTTTAATAAAGATGAAGCAAATGATGAATTTGTGGATTGATTCTATTGCAAAGCTCAGGTTCTCTTAGGCGCGCGGGCTATGGTTGATTTTGATGCCAAGATTGCACTAGAGCATGCAGTAGAACCTTACCCTATTATATCAAACACCCTATTGCCTGCTTTCATGCAAAAACCTTGTGACATCTGAATTGGTTGACTACTTGCACAGATGCTCAAAAATTATGGCCCTCCTAATACTGGTTACAAATCGGGAACCACTACCTTTGCTGGAAAGCCCTTCAAAACCAATAAGAAGATTGACAGTAATCCACCTACAAGAAATGAGAAAAACTTGAATGCAAGAGCCCCACGGCCAGTAGAATTACTTGCTTTAATTGCCATCATAAAGGTCACTATGCTTCCCAATGCTGTCAGAGAAATGTCATTTATGCCAAATTGCAAAACCTATGAAGTCAGATGTGAAATATTGGTTGATCAAACCTGACTGGGCCTGGAATACCATGTTGATTGATGTAATCAGCCCCTTGCCTGTGGGTAGCCTAGGCAACAAATGCATAATAGTTGCTATCAACCATTTAACAAAATGGGTGGAAGTGAAAGCAATTCGAGACGTCAGGGCCCTAACTACTGCCAAGTTCATTATGGATGATAATATCTATAAGCACGGATGCCCCAGAAGATATTGACAGACAATGGCACGAATTTTACTGCCCAAATGGTACAACAGCTAAATGAGTTGATGTCTATCAAAGGAGTGTTGTCAACACCATACCATCCTGAGACTAATGGTATGGTAGAGCGATTGAATGGCACTTTAGTCGGCATTTTACACAAAAACGCAGCCTTGGCGCCTTCACAATGGGCAACATTAATTAGTGCAACCATGTTTGTGTACAATATTGGACACCACAGCAGCACAGGCCACTCTCCATTTCAACTTTTATATGGTAGACAGCCCGCTCTACCTCCATTATTATAATCAGTACTCAGTTCACCCAACGCAATTAACCCAAATAACTATGTTGAGCAACTAGTGAAGACCCTAATCAAGTTGCAATCAGAAGCTTATCAAAATGTGATTAGTCAAAAACTATTCAGAAGAGCTATGATGATGCCAAATGGGCTACGGTGAATAAGTTTAAAGAAGGAGATTTAGTAGTATATTGTGACACTCATAGCGCAGGCCGCGCACACAAACTAGCCTCGCTCTGGAAGGGTCCATTTATCATTTTGGAGAAATTGTCTGAAGATGTATATACCATTAAGGATCAAGGCGGCTGGGTTGTAAATTGAGTACATGCTAAGTTTCTTTGTCCGTATCATAAAGAATAATAATAATAAAATAATAATAATATATATATAATAGTAAAAAGTAAAAAAAGAAAATAATAATAAATAATAATTATAATTGCAAGCCATAGAGTTTAATTTGATGCCTCACTGGCATTAGAACTAGGCTCCCCCTCTTTGGTAGGGGGAGGAGAGCACGATCAAACTGGAGAACCCTGCAACGGAACTGGAGAGAGACAAATTTCATACAAATCCTGACTATCTAGACCCTGGTGGAGATATGCCAAACCCAAGAAAGCTCGGCACCAGGCACACTGGCCCTGTCAGCTTAGGAAAGGCCATTGAACTAAAGGGAAAGTCCATTGGTAGGGACTTCAGAATAGGCAGGATAGATTTGACTCTGGAGTAAATGCCGCTGAAAGGAAGACACAATCAGTAAGAAGACTCTCAAGGCAAGGGTAAATGGAGGGGAGGAACTCCTTTGCGCAAAACGTTTGGGAATGGGCCTCATCTAATACCCTGCGCATGTCAGGCATGGTATCAGTGGGGAGTGACAAAGGAGGGAAGCGAATGCATGCACCCAAAAGAGCCATCTGGGGGACAAACTTCTCAGGAAACCTCTTAGCCAAGCTCTTACAAAGGGCTCAGTATAGCACCAGGATGCGCCAATCCTTTAAAACCTGAGTCTTAAGGCCCAACACAACGTGAAAATTGGTATGAGCCAAAGCGGGTACACACCAAATCCTAGCAACAGTGTTAGCAAAAATAAGGGCCTGGTTGGCCTCAAAGATATCATAAGCGGCAACCTCAGGACTGGTTGCAAGTGCAGATGACAGGTAGGCATTCACAAGCTCTGACATTGAGTTGAGCTCAAGACCCAATGAATCCATGCTGCCCATGCAAAGGGAGGAAGCAAGACTTTTGAAGGGAAGATGTTAAAAAGCAAAAACAAGAAGTCTGGAAGAAGATCCCCATCCAAAGTGAATTGATCTCAGATCAGGGTTTCTTTGGAATGAACGGCTTCAGAAGGCCAAAGAGATATTGAATATGTCAAAAGGGGATCCCACTTGACCCATTGGGATGTTTGACTAGCTGTACCTGAAGCCACAGAGGCTTGTTTAGGTTGATTGATTGGTGCTATTGCAACAGGTTGTGAAACTAAACTTTCTAGTATTTTTGAAGCGTAACTGGTTGACCCAGCTTGATGAACCATGGGCAACACGCCTGAGTTGACAATAGCTCACCGCATTGACTTGCTTAGCCTTAGTAAGGCTCGTTGGTCCTAGGTGGAAAGGCTATTAAATAACATTTGTACTTGGAGGAGCGCGAAAAGCCAGACATTGTGACCCAAGAAGAAGGGTACCCGCTGCTTATATCCAGTCAAGGCAGGGGAAGTGTTGAGTAATTGACTGGACCTAATTGTTGGATATTTGATAGGGACATAATAAGGTTAGCTGTTTAAAAACTTATTATGGATCATATCAGATATCAGCAATTATGGACCAGGTATATTCTGAGCTTATGCAAAGCTTAGAATCCGCGGCCTAGCAATTTCACTTAATTGTATTCAACTATGATGACATGGGCTCAAGGGCTTTGCTAATTGGGTCAGACTTTGATTAAGTTTTGACTTAATGACTTAGGCATATGGGCTTTGTTGGTCTATGTCAAAATTAGTTTTTAATGTTAGTCGAGTTTTCAACCAAATTAATTACTAATTAGTGATATGAATTGCCTTGGTATGTGCTGCAAATTACATGTGAAAGTAAATCTGTTCAGCTATGATGAAACGCCATCTCAAGGATGATGATGGTGTTTACTCTGACCCTGAGACTGAGCATGATGCCCTGAGTCAAAGTATTTGTAGACGTCCTTACAAACTTTTTATGTGGCCAAGGGCCACTGAAAGTAAGGCGTCATGGGTAAGATGTGGTTAACATTGAACCCTATAAATAACCCTTGCATTTACACTAGTAAAAACATCCTTTAACTTATGGATTAAGTTTTAATTTATCTTATAAACTTTTTGCGTTATCACTTTATTTTATATTAAAGTCAATTTTCACTTGGGATCAGTAGGATCAGGGTAGCGTGCAATCATCCAATTGAAATCACTGGGTATACAATTGAAGTATCACCAAAAAGGTATATCATAAATTTAAATTCACCATCCTGTCTATTGTCCTCACACAATAGACGCTCAAAACCACATCCCACCCTCAAAGAAGAACCATCCCTCTGAAGCAGACACCCAAAATCAACACACATACAAAGATTTTATTTATAAATTTTATTAAACTACTTTAACAAAATGTTGCCTGCTTTAAAATTAATCCATTAAATTTTAATCCATCCATCATCTATATGGCTTTGTCACTTAGTTTAACTGTGCTGATAGAATTAATTATTATGTAATTTAACCATCCTTTTCATTTTTCGTTTAAAGTTAGATTAAGCACAATGATGACATCATATCATGACAGTAGATAAGATGGTATAAAAGTTTTGAACCTCCAGCCATAAGGCATGTATTATGCTCTTAAGCTTTTTACCTTAACTTAAAAACTTGATTTAAAATTTTTAGTTTATAGTTGGGATAAACTATAGTGTAGTTTATTGATGTTAGGCTAAGGATCAACAATTATGCACATCATACTAACTATTAGTAGTCAAGTCCATAATTTAGGTATGGTTACCTAAAACTAAAGGTCTAGTAGATTTTTATTTATATCTGATACTAATAAGGCAAGGCTAACTAACCTGTATGTAAAAGCAAAAAGGATAAATCCAGACAGAAAAATGTTCAAAAGCTAATTCTGATAAAATTACTCTGCAAGTGGAAAGATATCTACTTTACTTTTTGGAGAATAGTCAAGGTGGGCCAACCTTGGTAAAAATATACTACGCTGATTTTTTTAGCCTTTTATGGTTTAAACCCTGGAAAAAACATGCACTAGGGTATATGCATGAACCACCCTACCAGGCTAACCACCCCTCTAACTGGGTTTAGTTGCATACATCTGTAACCACAATCTAAGGTTGGGTGTATGCCATGACAGGATTAAAACCTGTTCTTGCTAGGATGATTATACTTTCCTCTCTCCCCTCTTATCATTATATAAATAGTGTTATGGGGTTAAAAAGAAGATTTGGGTGGTTGTCATGCAGGATGGTTCCTGCGACTGCTAAATTTTCTTTAAAAAAAGAGTGACTACCCCTCTTATGGAAAATATTGGATAACTGAGAAAGATAGGCCTATATTTGGCTTATAGGCTGGGACACACAAAATGCATACAGGCCTTTTGGTAAAATCAGCCAGCTGTACTTAATGGACTGGAAAATTAATCCATGAGTGTTTATATATGAAAAAAGCTAGGTGCAACCCTTTCACATAAAAGCGTTGATCAGTTGACTTGTCAAAATATCAGTAAATGTAAAATTTAAACCCTATGTTAAATGCTTTTCCTATATTTCACAATCTTGTTTTTGTTAAAATATTGCATTCTTTATTTAACACACTTCCTGACATATCTTTATATGAAATTTTACACAGGTATATAGGTTTGGATGACAAAATATTATAGCAATTTGATTTCATTTTCATGCAAAAATAATTATATATATAAAAGAAATAAAATCTTATATAATTCATCTAATAGTATTTATATTGTTACTGATGAGCAATTTAATATTCAGTTGATTCAGTATTTTAAATGGTTTTACCATACATATGGAAGTCATTTAGCTAATTATCAAATTAATCATTTTATTTAAGGTAAGTCAACTGTAAGAAATACCATATAGGTTGAAGGTGTAAGCTATCAAAATCTCTAAAGCAAGGCTGATAGGCCCAGAATAGCCTTTTGTTATCTAAATTATCTATAGCTTGTATTTTTGGTTTTAGTGCCCTGATAAATCAAATTTTATATATGAATAAAACTGGAATGAAAAGATAAAAGAAGTTAGTATAAATTTATTTATAGCTATCATATTAACATACTAAAACTTTCAATATACAGTGGAATCTGAATCAAATTTTTTTACTATTACACTGTTAAAGATTACCTTACATTATAAACTTCTAAATTTCAAAGCTTCTTAATAAAAAAGGGCTTTTATGAATTTGAAGTTATAATGTTAACCTTTTTAATGCTTTTCTGCATATATGAATCCAAAAAATGGGTATTTATATAATATAAAAATGCATATATGCATCTAAGAATAAGGGTAATGGAAATCTGAAAAATGCATATATATATATATATATATATATATAAAAAGACAAGAAATAAGGGTTATGTAAAATATAAATATGCATGTATGTATCCAAGAATTAAGGGTTATGTAGATCTAAAAAGTCATATATATCCTTAAAAAATAGCTAAAATGGCATTGAATTAAAAATAAAAAATTCAACTAAGCAGATACTAGGTATAGAATACCAATAGTAATACATTACTTAAATTATATAGATGAAAATTAAATGGAAAAAGAAAATTGAACTATAATTGAGTTCATATTCAGGAATTAATAACCCCTTGCCCTACATTTTAAGTTCCAGAAGTGTGGGCTCAAAATTTTTTTAAAAAAGCCCTCCCTTTGAGCCATTCCACAAGCCTTACATGTGATAATCAGTTTGGGCTGAATAAATGACCACATGTGAAACTTATGCTTATAAGTCAAAGGATTAAATTATTAAATTAAATTAATATTCCTTTATTTTAGGTGGGCTGACCTGGGGATGATACTACACCAATTAAGGGGAATTAAAGTAATCAAAAAGGAGGATAAAACCTGGAAAACCTCCATGCATGGCGTATGATAGTCTAAGAACTCTATGGATTACCTTAATATTTGCTATCTTGGTTTGGGGCATTAGTATGCAATGCCAACAAAGTCAAAATTGTCCCCTACCCAAAAATTCATCTACTGGGATTGAACTCAAGAGGCAGTGGTCAATGAGCCCATACTCTATCACTTTTTAGTAAAACTCCATACTTCATTTTAAAATAAATTTTTAAGGGAAAGTAAGAGGGAAGGGCGGAATACAGGTGATTTTGCCAAGGGTAAAAGACTTAGAGTTTGGATTGCTAAAGTTCTAGCACCTCTGACCATTGCTGATTAGTGATCACCATTGCTAGCCATGATTCTAGCATCAGTGGGCTTACAGGCCATTCAATTCTTAGTTGATTAGTTGCCTCATCACATATAATGAGCAATCCAGCGAGGAAAGCCAAACGTGCAGCTTTACAACACCTGGGGATTACGCATGAGAATTTGGAGATCAATTGGAGCTGATCAGAGATAATCTGAATGGTCTTCAACACCAAAATTATGTGGTAGGGGCTCTCATTGCTCAAACTCTTGGCAGCAAGTGCACAATGAATCACCCATACACAATAATGGTAGATGAAGGATCATAGTTGGATCAGAGCTGTTCTCAAGGTTTTCATGAAAAGATCCTGTGATGGATGTATTTCCATCAGCAATAGTTCACCTAATAGGATTTGTCACATCGTGGACCAGTATTTTTTGAACACAAAACATCCATAATATCAGTGGGAAGTATCTGCTTCCAGTTAAGCTCATATGGGGCACTCTTTGTGCAGGTAATCAGGCCCACAGTGCTTGCCAATTTGAATGTGTGGTTTAAATCTGCCAGGTCGCTGACTGCTGTTTGGCTGTTACCAACTGGGAGTTCAGGCCCAAAATCAACTCCTTCATTGGGTAGTTGGTGTTGTGGCCTTTGGCAGCCCAATCATCTAGGATTTGTGGTCAAATGGGTGGGTTGCGCCCAGGATTTAGGAGTGGATCCCCATATTTGATTAGCATCAATTTGTACCTTATTTTGATCGACTTGGTGGCATATTTTGTCAGCAATTCAGTTATGCTCCTCCTAGCTTAGTGCAGAAATCATTGCGGAATTATGGGCCTTGACGTCCCTTTGGATTTTGTTGGCATCTTGGGCTGATTGCTAGAATAACCATCTGCCCTGGTTCACAGCCCAATTGCATAGTCACCAGTAGTGTGGGATACCCTTTCAGGAGGGTATTCACAGGTGGTGTGCCATCCATTAACTTATTGAGCGAGGAGATACCAACTCTTGGAGACCTTGGGCTCTTTCCCAGTTCATGCCCCACGCTAGGGTTGGGCAATGCATGTGCATCTGCATTAGTTTAAGGAACGATTTCCCCCATATTTGCTGAGCGTGGGATTCAAAGTTCAGGAGGCCCATGCCTCCTTCATTCTTTGGTTTTAACAGGGTTTCCAGCTCTATCAGCGCCACCTTTGCCTTGAACCACAGGAAGGTTCAGAGCATTGTCCTGATTTTCTTCTCTAGGTTTGGGCTCATTGGAAGCACATGAGCAATGTACCACAACTTTGAGAAGATGAAGATGTTGATTGCCTGCACTTCCTCTTTAAGGTATAGTATGGCGTTCTTCCAGAATGCCATTTGGATTGATAAGCTTGACAATACCTCCTGTTTGGTTTCCAGTACTGCGGGTTCCTTATCATTGAATAGTATCCCAAGGTATCAGATTGTCTTGGAATTCATGATTAGCATTGTGTCAGTCAGCGGGCTGAAGTTCAGGTTTCTGATCCTCATTACTGAGGTTTTAGCCAAGTTGACTTTCATGTTCAAAGCTAGCTGATATAGGTCTAGTAGTTGCTCAGCGCCCTGGATGTCAGTTGGTGAGCTTATGCCTACTACCGTGTCATTAGCAAATGCCAGCATTTTCAGTGGCGTTTGGTTTAGGTGGACTAGGCCCCAGAGTTTTGCATCCACTGCTGCCAGCAAAATGTTGGCTGCAAAATTTCAAGTATTGGTAACATAGGGTCGCCTTGTCAGAGACCCTGCCTAACCAGAATTTCGTTGGTTATGCCATCTGCAATGATCACCTTAGTTACCAGGCCCGAGTACAGCGTTGTTATCCATGCTCAAAAAGTGTCAGGGTACCAACCACCTGTAACACCTTGTGTAAAAATGACCATGCTACTTGGTCATATATCTTTTCCATGTTAAGGAACATAAGATACCCCTGCTCAATTCCCTCACATCCTGGAGTACGCTTTGGACTGCACCAATTCTGTCCCATATACTCCAGTTCTCAACAAATCCATTCTGGGCCTTATGGAGCGTGCGCAGTTCTGTTGCCATCAGCCAATATGATAGTATGCGCGTTAGAAGCTTATAATCAGCATTTGATAGTGCAATTGGGCACCAGTTCCAAAGTTGGCACCAGAGTCCCTTTTTGTACAAGAATACAATTTGGGTCTCTTGGCCCCCCAGGATTTGCTGGCCAATTTTGCAAATAGTGGTTAAAGAAGGCTTTGAGCTCTGGTGTCATGGTTGGATGACTTAATAGTGGGAACTGATGCTAAAGATAAGGCTGGGTGACAGGAGGCCCAGAAGGTGAAACTTCAGGTTCTTCCTGACCTGAAACACCTTAGATCAACGCTGGGTGCAAGCCAAGCTTGCCCAGGTTGATACTAATGGGGTGCAAAACGCCCAGCCTCTTATCTTGGCCTAGGCACTAGAACGAACAATCTATGTTACAAATGAAGATGGTTTGATTTGGTTAATTGGAGAGCAAGGGCTCAAATCCTGTTCAAGTTATGAAATTTTAAGTTTGGGTAAAATATGGCTGCAATCAATTACTTGAGTGAAGGCACTTTCAGTATATTTTACAAAAATTGATGGAAGCATCTGTTTATTAGAGCGTCAAGGCTTGGGCGCACTTCCGCAGAACATTAGTTTCACTGACCTACTTTAAATACGTTTTTTGTGACCAATATTCCTTGTTGGTCAACTTTTCTTAAATAAAAATTACCCGTTATTTTACGTTTTACTCATGGTTCCTTGGTTGAACTTGGTGGCGGACCTCTTTGGGGAGGTCTCCAACTATGTGGGCCACTACCTTTTATCACAATTTACCAAAATCCCAGGTGCTCCCTTGAGCCGTCCAGGTCCTCTCCAGATCGAGGCACCCAAGCCCCCTGACGCCAAGTTACACTTGATTATGGACTCCCCTCTGGGGTCCACTCAAGCTGTTATGTTTCTCACTTACCTAGTACTATATGTTGCACTCTACACCCTTGCCTGGGGTACCTTTTGCACAGGCACCATTTAAGGTGTCTTCTTTCCCATTCTTCTAACGGCTAGTTCTTAGCAATGTGGGTTTGCATCCCACATCACCTT
>JAKSZP010002688.1:0-249499 GCA_022478985.1 Massospora cicadina
CCAATTTTTGACAATAACGGTCCATGACCCCTACCAACTTCCATTAGAGCAGACATTAGGCCAGGCAATTGCAAGTCATGGGTGTTCTTAAAACTTGATCTTGTGAATGCCCTTAATCAAATTTGGGTGAAGGAAGGTCAGGAATGGCTTACCACTATCCAGACAAAAAGAGGCATTTTCTAATTCTGAGTGATACCCTTTGGGCTAAAGAATGTGTCAACACTCAAAAAGATGATCAATAGCGTGCTTGGGGATCTCAGATTCTCCTGTGCATTTGCATATATTGATAATCCTGGTACATTCCCCATCCCCTAAACAACATGTAAAGGATCTTGAGGCTTTTTGTGGCGGTCCTGAACAAATCTGGTTTGTTTGTCAAGCCATCAAAATGCGAATTTTATTGGGAAGTAAACACCTTCTTGGATAATCTCGTCTTGAAAGATTGTTATGCCATCCCACCCAGAAAATTGGACGCCATCCGCGAGTGGCCACCTCCAACAACCCAGAATCAATTAAGAAACTTCTTGGGCACCATCATATTCCTAAAAGGTTTTCTCCCACACTCTCATGGTTGGCCGCACTACTGCATCCAATTACTGGCAAAAATGTACCTTTTCGCTGGAAGCCCAAGTACCAGAAGGCATTTGATTCTATAAAAGAGGTGCACTTTTCACCACCAATTCTCAAGCACGTGGATCCTTCTAAACCCTAAATTGTGGCATTTGTTGCTTCTTCCAAAGTGTAGGGGCTCTCTTGCTACAGGAGCATGATGAATTGTAACACCAGTTGCTTACTATTAGTGCAAGTTTTATTCAACTGAGCAATCTTGGACTATCTATGATAAGGAGTTGGCAGCCATGGTGTAGGCCTTGACCCATTATCGAGATCTCTTACAGAGTGATCAGCACAAGTTGATTGTGCAAACTGACCACGAAGTGCTACTATTCTGCAATCCACAGAAGTTGCATACTGTCTGGCCCAAGCCTACTGGGACCTGTGTAGCTTCAACTTCAAATATGAGTTTTTGAAGGGAGCCCTGAATGTCCTTCCCAATTTTCTCAGTTGCATTCCTGCACTTTGCCCAACAGAGTCAGATGAAGCATATCTCATCACGGTTGTTCCATCCACTCAAATCTTTTCCATTTTACCTCATATGGTTTTGGAAGTTGCTTAGCTCCAGATGCACCTTAGTGTCATAGGTCTTAGCTGCGCAGTTGGCATGTGCAGAAGGGGTGGATTTTATGGAGCAGTTGTCCCTCCCAGATTCTAAGAATTCCTTATATTCTTTGGCTGAGGGGATCATCCAGTTTAGGTCGCAGGTGTGGGTCCCACCTCTCTTCTGAGCTAAAGCCATTCAAGCACATCATGACCTCTCAGCAGTTGGTCACCCAGGGAACAAGAAGTGCATTGATTTGGTTAAGCGAACCTATAACTGGCCTGGCTTGTCAAATGATATTCCAGCCTGGACCACGGATTGCATGGCTTGCGTGCAGTCCAAATCAGACCATTCGGGTAGGAATGGTCTTCGTCACCCCTTGCAGCAAGCATAGAGGCCACGGACATAGGTTTCTGTGGACTTTATTAAGCTCCCCAGCTCCAAGGGGTTTACAGTTGTTATGGTGGTTGTAAGCTACTTCATTAAATTCTCCCTGTTCACCCCATGCTCCTCCACTATTAACTCCAAAGAAACTGCCCGCCTATTTGTGAGCCATGTGTTTTCAATGTTCAGAAACCTGCAGGAAATTATCAGCAACTGTGGGGCCCAATTCACGGTGCAGTTCTGGAATGAGCTCTTGGCAATCTTGGAGATTATGCCCTGCCACTCCACCATGTACCATCCACAGTCATATAATCAAACTGAACAAGTCAATCAGACCTAGGAGCATTACCTGCGGTGCTACGCTTCAGCCACTCAGGACACCTGGTTGGACGACCTACCCCTTGCCCAGTTTGCATACAATAATGTAACACATGCATCCATTGGCTTCTCCCCATACAAAGTAACCTTTGGGTATAATCCCTCATTCTCAATTGGCCCGTGACTTCATCCAGAGGTACTAGCTGCAGCCAATCATGCTCAGCATATTTGGGACACTCAGTCTCTGGTTTAGGAGCAACTAACTAAATCCATAAGTGATTACAGGCAATTTGCAGATCAGAAGCGGCTCCCAGATCACAAGATAAAAGTGGGATCATATGTCATGCTAGACGCATTACACTTGTGGATGCAGGTGCCCAAACGCAAGTTGGCAAGCAAATGCTCAGATTTTCAATTGGTGGAAGATGACTTGAGGATTGTTGTCTTTCTTTTAAAATTAACACCCCACTGGAAGCAACACCCAGTCTTCCATGTGTCTCAGCTATCCTCCTTTAATAGGGAAATGCTCTCAGACCCTGAGCCCATTGTGGTCACAGAAGTTGAGGAAGCTGAAATTGAGGGCATCCTGGCTTTCAGCATATCCAGTAATCAGTCCAATATCTCTTTGGTGGAAAGGCTATTTAGCCTATGAGAACAGCTGGTTTGGCGTGCAGGACTGCACTAACTGCTTGGAGCTTGTCGAGGCTTTTCATGCCTCCCACCCAGATGCTCCCTGTCCTCCCCCAATAATCGCCACACTAATGGTGATCAAGTTGCCCAAGGCCCATAAAAATGTGGTCATTGCTCAATTACCCTGGTGGTGGCGTCCCCCCTTTTGGCAAAAGGGAAGGGTAATGTAAGTCTGGAGGAACGTCCCCTCCGTTTGGATTAGGGGGAGTTCCCTTTACTATCTAAGAAGGGGCCAAGAAAGCTGGCGGTCCTCCTCGTCACCCAGGGCAACCTCACTCATGTGGTGGATAAGCGGTGGGCTATGGCGTACCCTTTAATGATTCCGCCACCAGTCCCCATATTAACTTTGAATCAATTAATACAACAAATAAAGGGGATTTGTGCCGAGCTTTTGGATAGCCAACACTATCTTTGTTAGCACTAATGGTGCCCAACCCAAAAGGGGGAGCCGCCACGCATCTTTATTTGAAAATGGTCCAAACAAAGCGCGCGCGCGCGCGCGCGTGTGTGTGTGTGTGTGTGTGTGTGTGTGTGTGTGTGTGTGTGTGTGTGTGTGTGTGTGTGTGTGTGTGGTGTGTGTGTGTGTGTGTGTGTGTGTGTGTGTGTGTGTGTGTGTGTGTGTGTGTGTGTGTGTGTGTGTGGCACCCACCCCCCCCCCACACACACACACTGAATCATTAAATATAAATTTTTTACTAATATGACACCTCAGCTAACAGCCTAGGAGGCCATATCAGAAGGTGAGGAAGCTTTGGGGAAATTTTTATCCAGCGCCCTCTTTAGCTGGCAGACCATGGCGGACAGCATTGGGGTGGGAGCATCAGCGACATGGGGCATAAAAATGTATAGTTGTGGGTTTTCTTCATTTATGAGGCCAGCGGTGTCCATCGCCTCAATGTATTGAGCAAGTTGATGCTCAGCAAAAGTAATGAGAGCTGGCACACACGTGAATGATTTGATGCTCTGGCAGGTTTCAGGGTAAGCAGGGTTAAAAATAGAAGGCTTTGCTTCATCAATGAAAAAGTGGCTTGCACCTAAAGTGAGCTCCTCAGTTTCATATTTAGCATCCTCCTCAAAATCATGAGGAAAATTTGGGATAGGGATGCCCTCAACATTGGGCTCCATTGCTGCATGAAGTTGCTGGTGGAGTAGGGTGTTGGCATGAGCTTCAGTGGCTTTGACTGACTTTTTGTTTATATTTTATATATGTTATAGCCATTTTGATGGCGAAAATGGCGGGGCCACTATTTGGGAGGATCAACAAAAAATTTCTTTAAAGCGAAATCTGGCTTGACATGATACAGCCATTCATCCTCATCAATACATTCAGGACCCCTAAATGGATTGGATTCAGCCAGCACTGGGCCAGCCACCAGAATTAAGGCGTTGGCCAAAGCTTATTGGCCATGTGCTGTTGATCACAGCAGCTCAGCTGAAACTGGTTCATCCATCAACTCAGGATTTTGTAATCCGGTCAATTTTTGATTCAAATTTTTAAAGTTTTGTTTTGATTGGCTGCCACTTTTGGAGCAGCACCAAATTGCCCCAAGGTTCTGGGCAGGAGGATCAAGCCCCATTCAAAATTTTGGGGCGAAAATGGCCGCAGGCTGATGCCTGAGGAACGAGCAGTGGAAGTGGCGTAAATGGAAACTGTGGGGCACTTGCACTTTGAGTGGTCAAGCTCAAAGCACAAGGGGCAAATGGCATGGCCGTTTTGACACGTGCCCAGAATGGGTGATCAGGGGCAGATCTGATCACAGTGCAGGAGGGGAATTGCGAGATGGGTATTGCAATGAAATGGGCAGATCATCATGAAGGCGCAAGGCCTGGCCAGACAATCCGCCCCATTTGGAACAATAACTGCAACACAGGGTCTGCGCCATAAATGGCTAAACCCTCTGTGAGCTCGTGGCGGAGGCATTCAGGGGAAAGATGGGAGGGCAACCCAGCAAACTGGACCACCAACGTGGCCTCATCTGGGAGCTGGGTTTGAACTGCAGAAATGGGGATTTTTTAAAGATGATTTGCAACTTGGCTGCTGCCACTGCATTAGCTTCTGTTCGGAAACTGAGATCAAAGTACTCCTTAAAGGGGCAGAAGTCAATAAAGCTGGTGGGCTTAAATACCGCCGTGGCCATCTTGATGATGGCCATGCTCACATATGGGAAGAGATTCTCATATTTGACCTGGAGGCCAAAACGCAAATTTTCTCAGTGGGAGCACCAAAGGGCTCTGGAGCACTGCCTGGGAGCTTGTGAGGTGGTGGGGCAAGTCCTGAGGAGGGACATAAAGCCCAGTAGCATTTGGAGGGCTAGCAGAGCCAGCCTGGGCATGCTTCAGCGGTGGTCAAAAACCACCAGCAGGCGGCGCACCACCGCCCCATGCCAGGGCAGTGGGCGTCAAAGCCATCAACATTTTTAAATTTTTTATGCCCTTTCAAAAATCCATGTTTTATCTTTTTTTTAAAATCCAAATTTGGATTCAATTATAGTTATTGAAGTGATAGAAAGATTTTTCGATAGCCAACACTATCCTGGAATGAAAGGGTCAAACAAAATTGAGTGCAATGAGCCTTTGGCATCAAAACCTGAGCTCCTCAAACATATGGCAACAAACCCCAATAGGCGTGCAATTTTAAATGATAAAGTATAAAGTGTAGATTCTTCAGCAAAACTCAATGGCATTTGGCCGTTGGGAAATTTTGATGCCAGTTTGAAATGCTCCCCAGCAGTACCAAAACCCCCATCCAACAGTTCTCGTCAGGTTCAAAAGATGCCGGAGCAATCTTGTGTGGTAGGGTTGGTCATCACAAACCTGTTCCTGACCTCATGGAACCGCCCCTACATGGGGTGGCCTAGGGAGGTTCCTGTTGCCCATTGGGTGAGATGCTGTCACTTTAGTCATAAAAGCTGAAGAAAATTGGCAACTCAGACATCCGTGGATGAACTGAGAGTGACTCTGCCTGCCGCTGACAATTTTGAAGTCAGTTTGAATTAATTTACTTCCCCCCTTACTTGAAGTTCGCTGGGTTAGGTGAATCTTTGAGGGCAATAATACCCTGTTTTTCTAAGCTATTACCCAAATCAATCGTCTATTTAAGCAGTCATAACATATTGAGAAATTTGACATTTGATTTTCTAATTTTTAAATTCAATAAACTTCCGTACACAAAATTTTAATTCTTTCCCTATCTGAAAGATAAACCACACATTCCAATCTCACTTTACCCAGCACCAAAACCCATGGGCCCTGGGGTCATGACAGCCTGGTTTGTTGCAGGGCTCTTTTTCACAATTATGGCCTTTTGGCGTTTTCTGGCGAATCAATCACTACTCAATCTAATGTCGTTCAAGTGGTAGTGCCTCCAGCATTTGGGCTTGCCTTCTGGGTGTATGGGAATCCAGAATGGCAGGCCAGTCTAAAACTTTATCTGCTGCCATTGTGACAGCAGGTTTCCAGGGTTCACACTGGGGAGGAGAGGGTCAATTTGCAAACCTATTATGAAACTGAGGTAGTAAGAGGGCTAATTTGCATGGTGGTGGAGAACTGAGGTTGCGGAGGTGATGGGGCAAGCTATGATTAGCTGATCCATAATTTAACTTTCTCTAAAAATTTTAAAAAATTTTTTAAATTGAGGCGCTCTCCATCTTCAGAGGTCCAGCGCTCAATTGAAAGCAATTTTTTAAAAAGCATCAGAAAGTAAAATTGAAATAAAGCAAGGGAGGATAAAATTGGGGTCAGAATTTTCAATACTTCTTAGCAAAATTGAATTATTATCTCTAGGACGTTGTAAAACAAAAGGCGTCAGAATTTATAAAAATCTCAAAATTTTGAGAAAAATGGGCGTTGATGTTGGGGACTTGCCTAATGTACTTCTGGCGTTTTGGTAAAGCTGAGGTATTTCTCTACTTATGAGCTTAATCTTGCCATCATACCAGGTGCTAGGAAGGGGATTGGAGTGGGAACAAACATAATAATTTCCTGAAAATAATATTGACCTTTTCTAACTGCAAAAAGGGGTAATAGGTACCACTTGGCTTCTTAACCTTTGTGGAAAAGCCTTATATTACCCTTTACTTTTTTCCAACCTTCCAATAAGGTTGGACTATTATGATTCCATTCCTGCAGGGTAAGTTCATAATTATTGGGGTAAAGTAGGGGCTGATACCATGACGTTGGGTATAGAATTGGAAGAATTACCTACCTTCTGACAAGAATAGATTACCCTACCCTTAGAAAAAGAGGTTGAACTGTGGGAGTCTACATAAGCTGTGAACATTTTGAGCTTGGAAGGGACGTCTTGTGGATATTGGCGATCTTATGACACATCAGGCGAAATACTTAAAGCAATTGGAAAGATCTCTGTATGGGGAGTACAAGGCGCAGAATGGGTGGCAGTAATAGAGTCATTCGCTATAAAAGCTAACTCCATTTAAGACAAACCCAATGGAACAGCTGGATGCAACTGTGGGCGATATGGAACCAGGTAATGCTTCAACTTGATACCAGAACTGACATATGGCAAGCAGCTGCTCCTCAACAGTTTTATTTATGGTCATATAAGAAGATGTTCCAAAAAACCAACAAACCCAAACTCTAGGGGAAAGGGTAAAAATGGACAGGGATGGCGATAAGGGGAGGTCCACGCTGCACTGCAGCGGATTTTCCAAATATGAATGACCTATTATGTTAGAAGCAGGGAAGCCCAATTTTGTTCTGGTTCAAAACTGGCGGGTTCCAATCAGTCATTAAAGGAACCAAAAAACTGCTGCTTGTGTGGGTCTGCAACCTTGTATCCATCAAGGGCTCAATCATTTCAGTGAGAGCATGTAGCCATGATGCGCTCCATGCTTCACCAAATGCTTTCCAGAAAAATGGTAAAAACTTTATAGATTTGTAAGGGGTAATTAATTTTATTAAAAAACCAAACATAAATGGATCAAAATAGGCTAGTACCCTCACAAGTAAGGGAACTAGCCTCTATATAGGGAAAGGGGGGTATCACAGTTTGTGGCACTCTTAGTAAGTTATGCAGCTCTTAATTCAGCATCTTCTCTAGCTGCATGTTTCCAGAGTACGCGCTGGGAGGAGAGGGCCAATACATGAACTGTCATGAGAACTGACTTAGGTAGATGACTAATTCATGAGGTGGCAAAAGAACTGAGGTTGGGGGAGATGATGGGGAACAACATGTTTGGCTACTCTACAATTTAATTTCTTAAAAAGCTTGTAAAAAGTTTTCTGGATTAAGTCGTGCTCCATATTTGAAGGTCTGGCACTCAATTAACAACAAATTTCCAAAACATTAGAAAGTAATATCTGAAATGATGGATGAAAGTGTAAAATTTTGGCTGGAATTTTCAATATTGCCCAGAAAAATCGAATCATCATTTCTGGGACATCATAAAACATAAGGCGTCAGAATTTTTGAAAATATAAAAAATGGGAAAATGAGCGGCAGTATCAGAGACTTACCTGAAGTACTTCTAGCGTTTTAGTAAAGATGAGGGATTTCTCTACATAGGAGCGTAATTTTGTCAGCATACAAAGTGCTAGGAAGGGGGATTGGAGTGGGCACAGATAATATTTTTCTGAAAATAATAATGACCTTTTCTACCTAAAAAGGGGTATTAGGCACCATCTGGAATCTTGCCCTCTGTGGAAAGCCTTACACTATTCCCTATGTAAGCACAGCCATCATTGAGATGGCCGCAGCAGTTTACAACCCTCCAGATTCATAGATCTCCACTCCTTTAAAGGGGTACTTTGATCTTGATTCTCTTGCAAAGCCCATGCCATGGTGGCAGCACAGCTGCCTTTGATATAAAAATACCTTTATCCTGACCATACAAACTTTTATTAAATGATGCCGCACTGGTGGTCCAGTTTGCCAGCTTTCTCTCACACCTCTCCCCTGAACGCCTTTACCACAAGCTCAAAGAAGGATTGGCTGAATATGGCGCCAACAACATGTTGCAATTTTTGATCCAGATGGTGCTGATTGTCTGTCTAGGTCCTGCTCATTTGCTACGATCCACCCTTTCCATTGTGACACCCACCTCACAATATCCCTAACATAATCAGATCCGCACCTGATCATCCATTCTGAGAATTCACCAAAGATGACTGCGCCATCTGTCCCTTATATTTAAGGCTCAACCAAACATAATGCAAGTTCACTTTGCTGGCTGCAACCACGCTTTCCACCCAGCATTCCTCTGCTGCTCACTCAGTCTTGTCGGTGCTTGAATTTTTGAGTGAGGATTGAGCCTCCCTCCACCCCTTGACAACTCCAGATGCTGCTCCCACTAATCCAGCCAACTAAAGTTCAACTTCTCAAACTATTCTTGAGCATATTTTAGCTCAGGCTTCAGTTGAGTTGCCTCGGTCAATTGTGCACAACCAATTAGCTCCAAATACCACTCACCAAACTCTTGTTTCTGTCCCAGCATTGGCTTATATAAATCCAATTGATGCTCTTGAATGGTTTAATGATGGAAAAAGCTTAGGGGACAAATCTAAAATTGTTTGGCCTGTATATTTGATAAGCTCCCCTAGATTTTATTCCTGCCACTGTCCCACCCTTGAAAGGGCGTACTTTATAAAACAATATACAAGATTGCTGCTGACGCAAAAAATCCCCATCAGCAATCTCCTCCACCAGTCCTTCCATATTGGCAATAGAGCCACTTTATGAGGGTATCACACCCCCCTAATTTCCACTATAATTTCCTTCAAGATGATGGATTTAATTTAGAAGATCTTACATCTGCTGCAGGCTGCGCATGCACTGATGCAGCAAAAACTTCAATTTTTGATCTCAACTACACTTAAAGTTACCAGCGCATCAATTCATTTACTTGTGTAACTGGAATTACTACTTTTTCTGAAAAACAGCTTGCCTTATACAAGAGGCGATACAAACTGCAGGCTTTACGATGAGAAAAATCTTCACCTATTTCTCTTTATTCCTCATAATTGTGATGCTCCAACCCCTGTTTGCACGCCTTTGTCTGTCATCTGTAGAAACTGGCGCCTGATGAAAATTTTTCCTAAACCCTCCCTCTTCTAACATGGACTCTTAAGCTAACTCCAATGCGCCATGTTAATAATTATTCTCTCATTTTAAATTTTAGCACATGCAGGTAAAGCTCCATAGACGCTACCCTCCTTGTATTGGGCTTCACTAGTTCTAAAAAAGAGTTCTAGAGCCAATCCATATATCCCAGGGGCTAACAGTGCACCAACAAACTTCCCAATAGCAATGGATGGCATTCTAGGAGAACTTATGTTGTTTTTGTGTATTGATCTATTTGGATAATGTCAAAGTGTTTTATTGTACACTTAATGAACACTGTGAAAGGGTGGTTATCCTGGAAGAGTAATTCCTGCTTCGACTCTAGTGCAGGTTTTGTTTAACACAAGTTCAAAACCTGTGCTGGCTAAAAAATCTCAGTTTGGTATATTTGTCCCAAGGTCAACCCACCTCAATTACTTTTTATAATAAACACCATGAGCAACTGTAAGCCTTGGAGAGTAACCTTTGCGTATTAATTGATAATAATTCTCATTTTGAACCAAGAAGGGGATAAAGATGGCAGCCATCCTTCTTGCCACCCTAGTCTATTTAGTCTATGTGGTAGATGAGAGGTGGTGAAGGTATATACCAAAAAAAATCGCACCTCCTACAATTTTATTTCGTCACTCAGGAGTTGATGCAGAAAATTCACAGTTTATGTCAGGAGGTATTGGTTAGAAGCCAATCTCATTGAAAGGTTGCAGCAATCTACCCCATCAAGAGGTTTCATCCTTTTTTGAGCTCTGCTGGTCAAATAAATCAGTAACCAGAAAAAATATATTGATCAAATCATCCTTGGGCTCAGAAATCCCCATCCGCTATTCCCATCTATTGCTAGCAAAGATGAGCCCTCCCTGACAGGTATGTACGCAATAAACCCTTTCAATGCCCATTGAAACCGCCCATATTTGGCCTAACCATGGTCACAACATGCTGCCCACTGGAGGAGTTGTCATCATTGCGCTAATTGCAATTTCAGTGGAATAAATTTTTTGCAAAAGAATTTGATACCAATCCAGCAGGGCAGGTCAGATCCATATTTGTTATTGGTAATAATTTGGGGGTCAATATGCAATAGTCAAATTGCAAAGATCTTTCCTGACAGGAAAAAATCTGTTTTCCATTCCCTATTCAGTGAGATTATAAGGCAGCAGACCCAACAGGTTCCGCTGTCACTCCATTTTCCCTTTATTTTTCTTAGTTTTAAAAATCTTAAGAAACTTAATTTTTATTTGTAACTCAAGAAGTTTTTAAGGCATTTTAGTAGCCATGATTTCCAATTTTGGATTCCCTGGATAGTTCTTTAAGTTGACTTATTCACCCTATATACTACAATATGAATGACTTTACCAAAGGTATTCTGGCTGTTACTATAAGTGATAACTCACTCTGAGTGTCAGCGCAGTTTTATTATCATCACGACTTATGAAATAATGAAGTGAACCAAATTCTTATTTTCCTCACTCTTCTCTATAAGTAGTTGCCTTGTTGATTTTTTATGAACAGAAGGTTCAACCTTTTTGTTTAGATGGCGGTTGTTAGAAGGATGGCCCGTTCTTATAATCATAGTTTTTATTTCATGTTTGAGAATATCTCCTGGACCAAACAATGGTGGTGTATCCTCCCATGTCAAGTGTAAGGAATCTCAGTCTATCTTTTTCCCCACGTTCTGTTCAGCTTGTACAGGTCGCACGTGTGTGTTGTTTGTTCCTGCAACCATTTTCATCCCCCCGGCCCTCTGCTTTGTGTTTTGTTGATAGGATCCCCACTGTTGACTCTGAGGCTACAGGGGAGAACATTTTGTTATATCAGTTTGTTCCCCTGTTTTAAGCAGTACAGCAGGAAGAAGTTGAGGTTGTTTATGTGTCCAGAAAGATGGTTCCTTCCCTCAAGGATTGTCTGGAAGATATGCTGGTGGTTACCCCTTCTCCCACCAGTTATGTCCCACAAAGTTGTTACTATACAAGTTCATGCCTATTTTATGTTGCCTGTTAAAATTTAGTTGAGATCCCACATGTTAACTATCAAGGCCCTCTTGGATACAGGAGCAGCTATAAATTTCTGATCTTGCAGGTCGCTCAGTATTTGGACCTGTATCTTGATGAAGGATCCTTGATATTGAGTGAATAATTGGCCTTATGACTCTATATATATGATAAAATGTCCCATACCATTCTCGTTGCATGCTTTTGGTTTTTGTGACAAGTTTACCGCGCTGTTAAATTTGTTATAACCCATTATTATCAAGGTTAGCTGGTAATGGCATCAACTGGTTAGTATTAAACTGGAGTACAAACGCTTGTCTTTTTATAATCCTCATGCATGTGGCGAATTCCCGCTTTTTAATACCTTTTCCCCAGCCAGAGCGGTGGGTTTGATTGCTTCCACTACCTTTACCACTGAGTTACCACTATATTTTCTCTCAACTTGTTGCAGTATAAATCTATTTTTAATATGGAGAAGGCCAATCCCTTCCTTCTCACTATAAGTATGATCTGGCCTTTCTTTTAACATTAAATGTAATTAAAATTAACTTTCCTCTGTAACCCTATACAGAGAAAGAGGATATGACTCTGTATGTGTGGTTAGATGCATTGCTTAGAAGGGGTGAGGTCACCATAAATTTCTCTCCCATTGCATCCCCCTTCATTTTTGATTAAAAGGCTGATGACATGTTGCGGCCATTCATAGACTATGGTCATTTGAATAACATCACTGTGCACAATCTCTATCTGCTCCCCCTTGAGCAAACCATCATCTAAGCGATTGCCAAATCCTGGTTGTTTTCCAAGGTTGACTTAGTGAATGTCTTCAATCAAATCTAAGTAGTGGAAAAACAAAAGTGGCTAATGGCTATTCATTAAGTGGGGTATTTTCCAATTCCACTTGATACCCTTCAGTCTCAAGAGCACGCCCGCATCTTTAAGTACATAATTGATGACGTCCTGGGCGATCTTTGCTTCACCTGCGTGTTGGCGTATATTTATATATATTAGCGCACTCCCCCACCCCCAAACAGTATTCAAAGGACCTGTAGAGGGTACTGGTGGTGCTAAAGAAGGACAACCTATATGTAAAACTATCAAAGTGAAAGTTCTTTTGGAAGAGCTAACCTTCTTGGGTAATCTTGTCTTAAAGGAAAGTTATTCTAACCCTCCTATCAAGCTTTAGGCTGTCCTTTCCTGGACCACGCCCACTACACAGAAGCAGCTGCTTAGTTTCTTGGAAGCAAATGTTTTATTGAAAAAGTTCTTGCCAGCACTTTTGCAGTTGGTGACTCCTCTTTAACACCAACAGGGAAGAATGTTCCGTTCAAATAAACATAGGATTGCCAACATGCATTTGAGGCAATAGTGGACGTTTTTGTGGCACCTCCAGTCCTCAAGCACGCCAATTTCTCTTGGCCTTTTATCATGTCATGTGATGCCTCAGCAGCTGCAGTGGGTGCCGTTCTGCTTTAGGAGCACAATGGGTGGAACATCTCATCACCTACTTCTCCTGGAAGTTCTCTTTCTTAGAACAATTGTGGGCCATTTACAACAAGCAATTTGCACTGAGTCATGGTATCTCATCCACTGGTAGTGCCTTTTTCAAAAAGCATAGCATGAAGTGATTATCTGGATGGACCGCCAGGCCCTTAGGCTCTTCAGGAAGCTATAGAAGTTGGCGCACCGTCAGGCTCAGACGTTTTGTGACCTGTGAAGCTTTAATTTTAGATACAAGTTTATAAAAGGGCGCGCTAAACATTCTCCTGATCTGGTGAGCTGTAATCTTTCCTGAGTCAGACAGAGGAGAAAAAATCGGGAGTTAACATTGACCATCCCTTCCACCCAGAATCTTGCCATTGTTACTCCCATAATTTCAAGGACTGACTGGGCACCAGATGTGCCATTGGTATCTTAGATACTAGTGGGTCAGACCTTTTTCTTAGAGTGTCTGGAGCTGTTCAATCAGTTAGTTTTACTGAGCCACAAGAAGGCTCATTACCTGTTGACAGAGGGAAGTTTTTTCATGAGTAGGTTTTTGGTGCCTCCACTACTCTGGGATGAAGTAATATTAGCTCACCCTGATCCCCCCAGCGGTGGGCACCCAGGGAATAAAAATTGCCTTAATTTAATAAAGTGGATATTCAAACGGCCAGACTCTCCAAAAATCTACCAATTTGGATCACTAACTGTCGACATGCGCGCAAGCTAAGTCTAATAATTCAGGTAGGAATTGTCTCCTCCATCCCCTGCAGCAGGCACAAAGTCCGTGGACCTTGGTATCCATTGACTTCATTGTTGAGCTTCCTTGTTTTAATGATTTTGATGCAATTATAGTGGTCGTGGACTACAATATAATATTCTCCTTTTTCATAATTTATATTTCAGCCATCACCTCCAAGGTGACAGCCCAGATTTTTGTTTGCCAAGTTTTATGTATGTTTTGCATACTTCAGGAGTTGGCAAGTAACTTGGGGCCTCAGTTTACAGATTAGTTCTGAAATGTTATTTTGGCTATCTAGAGATCAAAATGTGCCAGTGCATAGCATATCATCTCCAGTCCAGCGGCCAGATGGATAGGGCCAATCAGATCCTCGAGTAGTACCTCTGCTGCTATGCCTCTGCCATGCAGGACACCTGGGTCACTGATTTTCCCATGGAGAATTTTTCATACAAAAATGCCACCCATTCGTCAACAAAAGTTTCCTCATATGATGCTACTTTGGGGTATAACCCCTCATTCTTTATTAGTCCTTGTCTCCGCCGCAAAGTACCTTCCACAAAAAAGCATCTTCAGCCACTCAGAGTACACTTCACTGGTTAAGGAACACCTGACTAAGGCAATAAGTGATTTCAAGAAATTTGAGGACCAGTAATTCCTTCATTGACAACAACTTCAAGATTGGTTTATTGAAAATGCTAGATACATGACACCTGCA
This sequence comes from Massospora cicadina, assembly GCA_022478985.1. Classification (NCBI taxonomy): domain Eukaryota; kingdom Fungi; phylum Entomophthoromycota; class Entomophthoromycetes; order Entomophthorales; family Entomophthoraceae; genus Massospora; species Massospora cicadina. The sequence continues at coordinate 14,551 of JAKSZP010002688.1, forward strand.
TGTGAAGGTTCCCTGAAGAAGTTTGCAAGCAAGCGCTCTGGTCATCACATGTTGGAGAAGGATATAGAATTGGGCTTTCTGGATGACCCTTCCTGCTCATTAGAAGCAACACACAGTCTTCCAAACTTCACAGTTGTCCCTTTTTTAAGGGGAAGGAACCCGCTATCCCCAAATTAGTTATGATTGAGGGCTTGGAGAAGGAGGAAATGAATGACATTCTGGCGTCACAAAAATCATGTCACTAAGTGCAATACTTAGTTTCCTGGAAGGGAATATCTTCCTACAAACAGCTGGGTCAGTATCAGCAATTATTCCAATTGCTGAACATTGGTGGAGGCCTTCCACATTGCACACCCAAACACTCCTCACCCTCACTATAAGGTTACCTCCATTTTGTCAGTAAAGTTACTCAAGGCCAAAAGAGCATTGCGCTCACCCATGTTCCCAGTAGTGGTGCTACACCAGTTCTAAAAGGGAAGGGTAATGTAAGCCTTGGAAAGCAACCCTTGCAGATTAATTGATAAGAATTCTCATTTTGAACTTATAGAGGAGGAAGCTGGCAGCCATCCCTCTCATCATCCTGGGCGATTTAGCCCATGTGCTAGATGAGAGGTGGGTGAGGCGCATCCCCAAAGATCGCTCTAATTCCCACTCTTTTCACCACCCAGGAGTTGGTGCAGAAAATTCAAGTTGTACGTCAGGATGTGGCAATGGTCAGAAGCCAACACCATTAGAAGGGTTGCAGTAATATTCTCCAGCAAGAGGTTTTGTCCTTTGGTTTGAGCTCTGCTGGTCAAAATAAATCATTAGCCAGCAAAAATAAATTGATAAATTCACTCTTGGGCTCAAAAAGTTCCCATCCGCCAACCCCCTCTATTGCTAGAAAAAATGAGCCCTCCCTGACAGGTATGGGAACAATAAACCATTTCTTTTTAGTACTAGATGGTAACAATAAACCATTTCAATACCCATTAGGACCCCCATATTTGGTCTGGCTGTGGACACAACCTGATGCCCACTGGAGGAGTTGTCATCATCACGCCAGTGCAACTGCAGCAAAATAAAATATCTTTCAAAAAAAGTTGATACCAATTCATCTGGGCAGGTCAAATGTAAATTGGTATTGGTATTAATTTAAGGTGTCGATCCACCATAGCCAAATGATGAAGATATTCCTGACAGGAATGCATCTGTTTTCATTCCTTTTTCAGTGAGTTTATAAGGCAGCGAACCCCAAAAAGTTCCATTGTTAACCATTTTTCTTTTTAATTTTATTTCTTAGCTCTAATTAAAAATTCTTCAAGCCTCAATTTTATTTTGTAAGTTAATAAGTTTGACAGGAATTTAGTAGCTATGGTTCCAATTTTAGGATTTTTGGCTAGTGCTCATAGTTTACTAATTCACCATGTACTCTACAATATGAATGGCTGTTCAGAGGTAAACTGGCTGTTGCTTTGGGTGGTAACTCACTCTGAGTGTCAGCGCAGTCTTATTATTATCAGCACATTCCATGACAGCACCTAAGTGAAGTCTTTAATCACATGAAAGCAATTTCCTTGAAGTTAAAAGCATACAGTGCTGTTTTACCCAGAAGGAGGTGAAGTTGTTTTGGGCATAAGATTGCTTTTTAAGAGATTTCTCTATTGCCTGATAAGATTGTTGCCATACAGAAGATGTATCAGCCTAGAAGTTTGAGCAAAATACAATTTTTTAAAATGGTTGTTTATTATCAGCAATACATCACTCATTTTTCCAAACTTGCTAATCCAACTGTCTATTAACTCCAGAGGAAGATCACATTTCACTTAAAAGAATCACAGCAGCAAACCTTATATTCTCTAATAACTTCCCTTATGATGGCCTCTATGCTAATACACCCAAAAAATAATAAGCCCTTTATACTGTTTACAGATACAAGTGATGCTGCAGTTAGAGCTGTTTTAAAGCAACTCATCTTAACAAGTCACACCCCATTGCTTACTTCAGCAAGATCCTGACTACAGAAGATAGAAATTACAGCATTATGGAACACAATTTTTAGGTTTGCTATTAGTCAATTAACTTTATACACCCTCCTATATGGGAAGTACATGGTGCGTCAAGAGAACTGCATTTCTATTAGTAACATTTACTTAGTCAGTTTTGCTTGAAAAATATTTTTATTTATAACAATAGATAATGTATGTAGGGAATTCATTGTTCATTAATGTTTTATAGATCACGTCGCTCAGATGGCCATTTATGTTTTTGTATGATTGTAGATGGCCCTAAAAACTCTGAGTAGCATTAACTAACATCTGACATGGAATATGAACAATTTTATTCTGGATTGTCATCTTCAGATCTTCAAGGCAGCGTGACTTGTCAACATATACTCATAACCTTAATTATTTCTACAAAAAGAAGTTACATAAGCTTAGATGATGGAGAGAGGAGTCAACAAAGCTTGCCATATCTGAAGATAAGGTGGCCAGGAAACTGATCTCATAAGACAGCCATTAAATTATAAACTGTGGTTACAGTTGCACCATCCTGTTGAAACCATACTCTCCTCATTGCCCATCTGCAACGTCAAAGTTCTGGAAATAAGAAGGTTTAGAGCATCATAATGTAGTGCTCTATATTAACAGTTACAGTAATTTTGTTTGCTAAAAATGTACTGGACAATAATACCCTTCTGATAACTGCACATCATACTGTTACTTTTGGGCTTTGAAGAGTGGACTCATGTAACATCTGAGGATTTTCATTACACCAATATCTACAGTTTTGTTTGTTAACGAACCCATTTAAATGAAAATGGGCTTCATCACTCATGAGAAAAATCATGTTTTCATTATTGACCATGGTTTCAAGCATGGTTTCATAAAAAATGACTCTGTTTATAATCACCTACACTAAGTTGCTGAAATAAATGAACTTTGTATGGATGATAATGAGCAATTAAACTTCCCACTTAACGAACAAATCAAGGCCAACCCACACTCACTGATGCTAACCGCTTGGCCATACTACCCAATAAAAATAACATGTGGTTCAAGTGATGCACCCTGTATTTCACTATTTCAAGCAATCATGCGATACTAAGATGATCACAATAAATGAAGAATTCTTATGGGCGACTTACACATGGGCCCTATCACTACAGAATAAGCTTTCTCTATTAACCATTGCATTGGAGCCATACATCTGAAACATACTGGGTTGTCTCATTTTCCCATAATAATAGTATATGCTTCTTAAAAAGTCATATACACAAACTTATAAATTAACCCAGAATATGGGATCAAGTGGCCCCCAAATTCAGGAAAAACTGATATATGACATATTGGACACATATAAAGAAGTTATTACTATAAAACCGTGTAGGAAAGTCTTGGTTAACTTACTTAAGCCCTTATATAGGACCTCTATCATTATGGAAGCGCATACTACCTTAGGACATTGCGCCTAAAAGAGGACCTACTAGTGGCTTAGGGATCAATGTTATTTGGAAATGCATGACTTATTCTATCCATTATGTTGCTAGTTCTTCCTTATCTGTGCAAATTATGGTCTATGCAATCTATTCTTGCATTACTAAAGTGTGGTACCACTTCACCTTTTGCTAATTTCAGTATCAACATAATTGGTCCAATAAATGTGATTTCAGGCCACTGCACTATCATCCTTGTAAAAGATCACTTTACTAAATGGGTAGAAGCCACATTTGTAGTTTCCAAAAACAGCTAAAACTACCGCATTCTTTTTACTCAAACAAGTCTCTAACCAGAATGGTAGCCCAAAAGCCCTTTTATCAGATAAAGGCACAAATTTTGTAGCTCAGGTGGTAAAAAGCTTAATTAATTGAGGAGAAAGCTATCAAGAATTAACTGCCACCTAGTATCCTTTCTACTAATGTGGAAGTGGAACAAAAAAATGTTACACTTATTTCTATACTTAAAAATTGGACCATACCAATCCATCACTGCGAAAATAATAACTCCCAAGAGCTCTGATGGTCTATAAAGTATGCTATCAAAGAATTATTAAGATGTATACATTTGACCTCTATGGTTAGATCACGTGTTATCCTTCAGCGTCTAACTTATATTGGAATCATCTACTCATGATACCGCCAATTTAGCTATGTAAAGATTGACAGATAATAATTTTAGCACAGGATCTTGCAACAAATTCTCTAGGAACTATTAGTAGAAGAGATACTAAACAATCCAATTATTAAAAACCTATTCTGCATAAGTATCAGCTTGTGGATTTAGTACACTTATCACTGTTAACCTGGGGGAAGAGCTCATAAGCTTGATATCTTATATTCTGTACCATATCAAGAATTTTAAGGCTGTTGTCCTAATTACTCTATCTCTTCTGTAAAAATGGGAATGTTATCAATCAAGTTTTCTTAAAGGTTCCTCCAAAGTTATGTGCCCCTTTATCAAGATCTTGAGGGGCATTGTTTGGAGAGATGATAACAAAATTACTTTAAATACAATCCTTCAGGGTTTAAAATGATGAGCAAGCCAAAATACTTACATTAAAATCAAGTCTCAATAAGTTGGCTTTAGAGGCCATATGATCAAAACCTGTCCTTAAAGGCACCAATGAGAATTTGATTAAGAAGCATTACATGTCCATGAATTAATGGAGATGCCTTCTGAATTTTGCACCTCTGCTTCATGAACCTCAAAAGGTGCAGCTTCCAACATCATGTTCATAAAAATCATGCAGAAAAATGTGGTTGGTGAACAGGCAAGCAATATGGATGAAATTGAAAGATCCTGATCATTTGAGGCATGGAGATCCATTTGGCATCATGTCCTTATTCGCTCTTTAAATTTTAAAATCCTCTTTATCTCAATAAAATTAGTCTATTTTCCCCATCTTTTCATCATAATCAACATCTTCACCAAGTTTTACAGCTTTGAGCCATTTTTGAACCTCAGCTACAGTTAAGAAAAGTTTTACATTAAGATAAGTATTGCTCACTACAGGGGGCTCTAAGCTGTCCAAGTGAAAACATCTATCACAAAAAATGGAGGATAATAGCGATCAAGAAAACCAACTTGACAATCAGTCAAGAAGCATAACCTAAAGGATTAACGCATCTCAGTACAAAGTATTTCTTCTACAGCCTGAACGCCTAGAATTATGAGCCATCTTCCGATTTACCTTGCCATTGACCACAATCATTATCAAATCCAATATGATAGCCTCAACTAGATTATTAAACAACTAATAAATGGCATCTACTTAATGGGAGGCCGCTCCAGTTACTCCTGAGTATCTTTGGTGCCTTCCATGATGTGAGATTTAAATACCTCAACCCTACGCCCTCAGGATATTTGGCTTTGTGTACTGAATGCTATCTCCAAAGCTTTATTCATCCAATCATACATCACATCTTACAAATAGTTGAGTTGCATCACCATGAAGTAATATGACAACTAGGGCTCACTCAAACCCTACACTCAAATATTCCAAATTCTATAATGCTGCCTCCTCTTTCATGATATAATCAAGAGGCTTTTATCAAATTATATCGGTTGATCAATGAGGCTTACAATCAATTCACTATGTTGGATAGCGAGATTTCAGGTTTTCTTGAGGACCAGCTTTGCCAAAATATGCAACACCTTGAGTCCACCTGGAATTAATGCCTCAATCAGATTAAGAACCTTGTGTGAACATTCCAGCAGCACTGTCTGGGAGTTAGCCTCCTGAAATATCACCTCCAGGACTGAGGGGCCTGAAGGGCCCATGGGACCAGAAGGTCTGGAAACCCTGAAGGAACAGAAGGGCTTGAAGGTCTATGCGGACCTCAAGGACCTTCCAGTCTCATGTTCCTAATCCTGGCAATCCTAACACTCCTGGAAACAAGACGTTCTAATAGCACTCGCTTCTTTATGAGATTAAATACACGATGTGTCTCAAGGATGCAAGCTCTGAGTAGATGGGGTACCTCTCAATCCTAAGGTCTTGATTGATGCCTTGTTGTATGAGATAGATAATTTCAGTGCATTCACCAAGATCATCAATAACTTCATCAAACATCTTGAACAAACCTGCCATAGGTTCAAATTTCACTAGAATAACTTTGAGATTCAGCTGCCCTCAGACGTTCTGTAATCCAAGCTCTGAAGGAGCAAGTTGCCCTTAAAGCCTCCATTACCTCTCTAAACTGAAATTGGGATTAAGTTCAGGAGGATCTAAAAGGATTAAGACAATAATTGGAGAAATAAGCTCCTCATGACTATGTGTAACTAAAATTATTGAGCCTGCACTGGTCTCTGCGTTCACACACTTTCCACTCCTATTCTGACTAACTTTATACTAATTTCAAGGAGAAATTTACTCCAAAAAATGAAATTATTTCTTCCTTCTTATACGCTTTTAAGAGCTCAATGGAGAAGGACACCAAACATCATATGGTAAAGCAAATTTACTCCTGCCTGATTAGGGCTGACTGGGAGATTTTTTGATCCCCATTTAAAGGAGTTTCGTACTTGGGAACAAGTTCATATGGCCCTAAGCCAGGAGTTCATAAGCAACTAGACCTTAGCCAATCAGAGCAGGCGTTCATGGCCATTTGGTTGAACAAAGGAGAAAGTTTTAGGTAGTTTGCCAGCTGCTTTCTATGATCAAGAACAACTTTTGGTAACCACTAACCATATTACATTGGATGACGCCATAACTGTGGTCCTCTCCACGTTGGTATCCTATCCTGAGATCGAGATGCACAAGATTGGCCATAAGAATAACTTTACCTGTATCCAGGAGATTAAGGAAGCTTTTAATGAAATTCCTGTGTCTATCCTGCATCCTAAGTCCTCTGCGTCCACCTCTCCCAGACATCTTTAAGTCCACATTATCAAGAACCAGAAGACCTCATACCTTGATGCTCCTACTGCAATGGATTCCATCATAGCTCCAAGACCTGTTTAAAAAAGACTTGCTGAGAATTAGGGAAAGGGCAATCAGCATTAAGGACGAGGCGCTTCATGCTGACATCCTTGTACTGCCTCAATAATGTTTAGCAACCTCCAATGAGTCTAATGTTGTTGTACCAGAATAAGATGATTTAGTACCCATCATTATAAAGTCCCTGATAATGCTTACTCTTCTTCTGATGAATCTCCTGCGTTCCTCACTCTGCTCCCTCAGTTCAGGATTTTAATTATGCGTCACTGTTTAAATTCATTAAATCCCTTTCCACGCCATTGTCAACAATGGTTCCCCTATGAATGTCATTTCATCTGAATAAAAGAAGAGCATCAAAAATTCTCCTGAATTGCCACACTACATGAAATATGGCACAGCTGGGCACATTGCACTCAGTTCATTGGGACTATTCCTTGCTGCCCTTTTACTTTGTGAAGCTTTCAGTGAATACCTTAGCCATTGAATTAGACAGCCTAAGTTATGACTACTCTTTGAGACCCAGCTTTTCTGGGACTATTCCACCATCATTCATTATAATGAAAGATTCTTATCCCTTCTGGGACATAGGGTCCCATTTTTGATACTCCCTGTGACACCATGGTGGAGGTTAAAGCTCATTATTGCTTTTTGGAAAGCAAAATGTAGATCAACAACTTGAATCCATGTAAGAGGCTCTCAATTATGGATACCCCTCCTGCGGTAGATAGTTGAGAGTGCATGTCTAATTACTTGCTTAAGCTGACTACAATACCGCCAAAATCCCAGGTCATTGTTGATGCCTGGGTACATATTAATATTCCCTTGACACAATTTCTGGAATTACAAGGTATGGATAACTCATCCATCAAGGAGGTCCTGACCTGTCTGGGAATCTTAGATCCTGACTATGCTGGATACATAATTGTGCTGTTAGATAACCTCACTGACAAACCTAGGATAGTGGGGACTATTACTCGAGCCACTTATGTTTTCCTCCTTCATGTAGAAGCCATTGATGACATCTGTAGCTTTGAAAGTCTAGGGAAGTTTTGGTAGAATTACCCTCATTAGTAGCTCTAGTCAACACCTCCATTGGGAAAGAGCTCACCAGTGAATAACAGAGTTAAGTTAAGAAATTACTGGAAGAATATTAAACCTCATCTGAACCTCCACCTATGATTTTTAAAATTGAATGACGTTTTACATTACGCTGAGACTGGGACGCTAAACCCATTAGATCCCATACTTACCAGAAGAGTAAGGCTGAAAAGCCACAGGTGGCTGTTGAGAATTAGCAGCTGCTAGAAGCTGGGCTACTAGTTCCTTCCTGTAGCCCTTGGACTCCGCTCCTGTTAGTATTAAAGAAGAATGGCATTCATTGTGTAGTGATGGATAATAAAAGACTTAACTCAATTACTAAAAAGGACAGCTAACCTTGCCCTGGATTGACATCTCTGTCTGCTTTCTTTCCAGTTCTCAATATTTTCTGCTATGGATCTCACTATGAGGTACTGGAAAGTAGAGATAGCACCTGAAGACCAAATCAAATGTTCACTCATAGCTAATTAATGGTTATTTAAGCCAAAAAGTATGCTCATGGCCTTTGCAACGCACCTAACGCCTTCCAACGCGCCATAGAAGAAAGCTTGGTGGAGTTAAAGCTATCCTATGTCCTCATATACCTCGATGATATCACTGTTTTCTCAAAAACTCTCAACAGCCATGTGGAGCATCTCCTGAAAGTTTTACTCGCCTTAGAAAGGCCTTGATAAGGCTCAAGCCTTTGAAGTGCTCTTTCTTCCAATCTGAAATGATAATCCGTGGACATAAGGTCTCATGACATGATATTCAAGACTATCCTGGATAAAGTTGCTTCATTAAGAAGAAGTCATGCCCTTAGAGCCTTAGGGTTATTCAAGCATTCCTTAGCATGACGATTTACTATTATCAGTTCATCCCTTGGTTTGCTGACTTAGATGAACCTCTTTTCTACCTTCTATAAAATAATTTACCTTTCAAGTGGTGTCCTGACCATGAGCAGGTTTTTAATGTGTTGCAGATAACTATTTTTAATAACCCTATTTCAGTTCATCTGCATTTATGACCAGCCATTTTTTCTATTTATGGATGCTAGTGACATAGTTGTCAGGGCCATCTAGCTCAATACTATGAAGATCAGGTTGGCCACCCAGTGGCTTACTTCATCAAGATCCTAAGCAAGGCTGAACAAAATTATAGTGTTACCAAGTGCAAATTCCTGGCTGCATTATTGGCTATCAAGAATTTCTGGACCTACCTATATAGCACCCATTTCACCATCATCACTGACCATTACTCACCCTGATGGCTGCAAAAGATAAATATTTCAGATGGTTAATTAGCAAGATGAGCACTACATCTAAAGAACTATGATCCTACTATTGTCCATCACGCTGTAGAGATTCACAAGAATATTGATGGTTTTTAAGGATGCTGGTACTGAACGCCTTGACCCACGAGGAATACTGACTTCACGATCATAATGGCCATCCTTAGAGATGGGAGTTAGAAGCTCCTGAAATCCAAACTGAGCTATGAAAGATGACCTAGGACACTCAAATAATAGAGGGATTGCATTATAAGAAAATCATTAAGAAATGGCTCCCTTATATCCGCCCTTCTTCCCAAACCAATGTTATTCTTGAAGGGCACACAACCATGGGACATGGGGCAGTGAAAAGGACTTAGGAATGGCTAAAGAAGCGATGGTATTTGTTTTGGATGGTTGGGACTATCCAGGAGGATCTAGAGGCCTGTATGGCTTTTTGATCTAAGATCAGGCTAGTCCCCAGTATCAACATTCATTCATGGGTCCATCAAGCCTCTTTAATGTCATAAGCATTGATGTGGGCCCTCTGCCCACCAAGTACATGATTACAAATATACTACTAGCTGTGGACTATCTGATAAAATTAAGTTAAAGCAATTTCTATTCCCGCTGCCACTGCAAAAGCCATGGCCCTATTCCTTATTTGATCCATTTTCACTCAGCATGGATGCCCACAAACTTTACTTTTAGATAATGGGCTAATTTCACCTCATATGTAATCCAAGAATCAAATTACTTTTTGGAACTAATTATAGCTTTACTGTCCCCTATAATCCCTCAACCAATGGGGCTGTGGAATTCACTAATGGAACTCTCATTTCTATTTTGTGGAAGATGGTTACCTTTGACCCTACACACTGGAACCATTATTTACCTAACCCTTTGCTTGCTTACTAGATAAATCAACCACAAATAATCCAGATGGCGCCTTTAAAGCTCTTTATTAGCATACCCCTCAACTATCAAAAAGAGTCAGACCCTACTTAATACCTCCATGTCTGAGAGCTCAGATTTGACAATGAGAGCCTTAGCTAATGAGATTGTCTGGCTTCAAGCCCTAGCCATTTAAGGAATTGTCACCACCACAGAAAGGTAGAAATCCCAATATAATGTCAGCTGACCCTCCTTACCAATTTTTAAATCAGGTGACATAGTTTTCTTCTATCACCATTGACCTGGAGGTTGACAGAATAAGCCCAACTTTCTTCGATAGGACCTTACAAGGTCAATCATAAGGTGAACTCTGAATACTCCATTGCTCACATCAATCAAGGGGCATGGGTAAAACAAGTATATAACCAATTCCTATGGCCCTATATCCCCCTCTGACAGGATCTTAAGGGGCCGTTGTCAGCATTTAAGATGATGAGTGAGCCAAGATCCCTACACCCAATTTGAGCCTTGATATGTCAACTTTTAGGCCAAATAATCAAAACTCATTCTTGAAGGCACAAATGAGAACATTGATCAGGAAGCATCACATGCTTGTGAAATGATAGATATGTCTTCTGGAATTGCATATCCACTTCCCAAACTTGAAATGTGCGGCTTCCACCATTACAGTCACAAGGATGATGCAGAATAATAAGGGTGTTGACCAGGGGGCCGATTTGGAAGGAAGTGAAAGATCCTTATTATATGAGACCATAGATGTCCTCTCAGCATCATGTCCTCACTAGCCCTATAAATATTAAATTATCATAACCCAATAAAGTAAATATTTCACCACATCTTTTCATATTCATTGACCTCTCCGCTGGTTTTACAGCTTTGAACGCATTTTGAATTCCATTTACAGTCAAGAGAACTATTACACAGAGACAGGTCAAGTTGCTGATGAGTATTTAATCATGCAACAGAAACTACCAATTAATGAATATATTGATCAAACCTTGATTAGAAAAGAACAAAAGGGCTTTTCAGATTCCAAAATCCCTTCATTTAGACCAAATGATTTGTTTGATTTCAGAAGTAAAGACAAAGCTTTCTTGAAAAATGATAAATGTTCTTGTTATATAAAGTCCACAATGTTTGAAATGGAATCATGTCCCAGAATGATTTAAAAATATCCCCAATTTAAGTAAATTAAAGTATGCTCTTTATCACTTCTTGTTCAGTAATACATTGCCAAAGTGCTCATTTGCCCTAGTGAAGAATAACCTTACTATGAATCCCAATGACATAATAATAACTAATAATTGTGTATCTTTCAATGGAATCATTAAACAAACTTTTGTATCCTTTGTGGTCCAGTGGTTAGGATTTCCATTTAGTCTCCTTGTGAATCTCACTTTTATAATCTAAAAGTGATTATTATAAGTCCAGATAGAATATTTGCCTGCCTGTGGAATACTGCACTTATAGAGCAGTACACCAAGGCCATAACACTTAGCATAAGTAGGTCTTTCTGCCCATCTGTGTGAAGCATAAAGAAGTGGATGGCTGCTTTCACCAAATATGACCTTAATTATGAAGTATGCTAAGATGGATGCACCAACTGGATGACTTCCCACTGACAAAGGCCCTAATAACAAATTGGTGACATGAAAATCAAAGACGATCAAACTCAACCAAAAATCATGAAACCACAGTGACAAGTGCAGTGAATGCAACTGACTCCCTAGTATTGGTTTCCACCAAAAACTAGATGATCAACGCCAACCTTGGGGAGTGCAAAGCAATGTCAAAAACAGTGGCGTCATGGATATTCCCTACCAAACCTCAAATAGGTGAGGGGATCAGGGCCTCACAGTGAGAAAAGCTTTTTCGAAAAAAAACCTGATGAAGTTTTGGTCATATTGGATACTGAATATGATTAAACCTGCGGAATCCAAGGGCCCAGTTAGTCTGAGCAACAACAAAAAATGTTTGCAAATGAGATATAGAAAATATCCAATGACGCTCAAAACAATCGCCCAAAAAGAATGTTAGAGACCAGTCCTGACAATGACCAGTCAGGGGGATAACAGTCCCCAACCAAGATCAAACAAGCAAACTGAGCAAATTTTGGGCATAGTCCCCAAAAAATCATTATGGCCCAATCCCTGACAAATCTAAGTTGACAGCGGGGGCAGAACCAGTCCAAAATCAATTAACAAAACAGAGAAAATCGTCAGGCATAATCCCCAATGAACCATCAGGTGCAATCTTCAACAAATCTAAATTGACAGTGGGGGCATAATCAGCTCGAAATTGATCAGTGAATCAGAGCAAACTGTCAGGGATGATCCCCATTGGGGATGAAGGAGTATTGGGCACCGATCTGAAGGATTGGACACCTGCAAAGGTTTATCAAAAAAGTTAAAATACTACCAGAAGGGGGATAAAACCCTGACAGTAGTCAAGTTGATGACCAGAGCCCCAGTAAAGTACACCCCCATCCAGAAGGACATGTTAGCCCACCATGGAGTGTCTTCAAGTGAAATCAAGCAATGGGAGACCCTACAGTTCCCATATTTAATGGCAATAAAATGGATCTCCAAAAACATTATACTGTCCATTGCAGCCATTTAGTGTGAACACAAGTTTTCTGCCAGGGCAGCCAAATGATGGCTCAACACCCAAATATCACTTGAGATGGTGATGCTCTTCAAGGCGTCACAGATCTGAACTGAAGATGTCCTTGAAAGGATGAAACTCTCCTGGAGCATAAAGTGATCAAAGCAACAGTTGGAGAAATAAAGCCGGTGGATGCAAAGGCTTGGATGGAAGCTGGTATCGGCCTCCTTAACGTGATGGAATCCAATAAGGCTGGAATATCAGCGAGATTAGCCCAAGCTATTGGGAGCTCAGGACTCACCCCAACGGAATTATTTGACTATGTGAAATGTTTCAATAAACATTTCGACCGCCCTCAGATGGTCCAACATACCATTCCAGTTGACACTGCGCTGGAATGGTATAACACCACTCTCTCCCCAATGGAGGCATTTCTGTGGATTATGGCCAGGTTCAAGGCCACTGAGTCCCTACACTGGTAATACACTCAAATCCCACTGGCCACCGCATCTGACCTAATTAAGGCATGCTGGACAAAGGAGAAGGTGGTGGAGTGGGTACCCTTATAGGATTAGTCACCGGAAGAGGCCATTAACTAATCCACCAATGGATTCACCCCGCTGGAAATGAAATACTGGTTCCGCATGGGAGCCAGTATTGACCAAGTTCATGAATGGGTGTATCTGGGAGTCACAAAACCTATCCATGAAACCCTCTGAGGCGGCCATTCCCCATCAAGAAATGGAAACTCTGGTGTGACATCGCCACACTAGCTGAAGCTGCAGACTGGGATGCAGTGGGGTTCACCCCAGAGTCAGCCCAACTGTGGATGGAGCACAAGTTTCACCACAGATGGCATCAGCGATGAAAGGGGTCATGACCCTGGACCTGGGCCAAGAATGGCTCAAAGTGGGGATCTGAATTGAGACCATCCAGGATTGGAAGCAATCCTTCCCAGAACCAATGGTAGCTGCCCTATATGCCGCCAAAGGTTTTGCCCCCTCTAAAGCCTTTCAGTTGTGTGAGGCAGGAGTTCCAGCTGCCATGGCACAAATATTCACAGATGGCGGGTGGACCAGCATTATGGTAAGGTACTGGTGCCAGGATAGTTTGATTATGCTGGAGGCCCTCCAGAAATACCTACACCCAACGTGCAGTCTGGAATCTGCCCTCAAATGATACTGACTGGTTTTTTCCCCTAGGATGCCCTCAAGTGTCAAATCCTTGAAATTAAAGCGCAAATGGCTAGGAGCATTAATCACCGTGGTATCAGCATATTCCAGATAAAAACATTCCTCGATCGGGGATTTAGCCTTGATGAGTTGGTAAGCTGGATAATGAAGGGGAAAACCCCTGCCAAAGTACCAAAGCCTAGCACAAAATCAAAGTCTTACAGCACTGCTGTAGCCCATACCGATGATAACACATGGAATGGGGCCAGAAGCCATATCAAATACATCCACCAACTAATTAGTAGAGGCTTCACAGACTGCCAAGTGCCTAAGTCATATCTAAAGGATGCAATCCAAATCCACCTGCAGCTGGTGGTGAAGGAGGAGTGGTCCAACCTGATAATGGCGAATTATCAGGAGCTCAACAAGGTGCTAGCAGGAGGGGACTTCGATCACCACTGGGTGCCCAAATGGGGATATATAGATATTTCAATTCCAGGAGAATTGGACCATAAAAAACTCCTCAAAATAGGAATCAAGTATAGGGGAGTCTATCTGCAAACAGAACTGAAAAGATACGCTAACCAAACTGCATGGTGGGTGACATTCTAAAACCTCCCAACTGATTGGGAGAGGGAATGGGTGCATGAAGCGATCCAGACTGGACTTTCATACTATGGGGAAGTACAAGAATTTTGGCAAGCTGGTGGAGATTACATCACAAAGTGCCTTTGCCCCCAAACAGTCAAAGTGCTATATGAACTGGCCCTGTGGATGAAGATGAATAAAATTGCCTTACCTCAATTCATCCGCCTGCCTGGCCTAAGCAGAGTCATATATGTAGAGCAGAAAGATGCGAAGCAAGTATGCCAGTTCTGTTATTAGTCCAGCCATAAAATGGCCTAGTGCCAACATTGCAAAGTAAAGACCCCTCGAGAGTTAAAATACAACCCCATTAGAGGGATCACAAATGTCAGGGCCAAAACATTCCTTTGACCAAAAGCTAAAGAATGGATCCCGCAGAACCTAACAGAGGTCACAGACATGAAACGCCAACATCAAGAGTTGGACCTCACCCATAGGGAAGCATGGGAACAAGAAGCAGCCAAGCAACCCAAAGCGGATGACAAGCCCTTCATCAACCCAAACCCTGAATCATACAGAATGGATGAAGGAACAAGCCCCAAACTGACGGCGCCATGCCCATTCCAAGTGAAATGGATGATCTGCAAGGAAGAAAGATGGCAGAAGGCGAACCCAAAAAAATCCCAAAAGGGATGGGCAGTATAAGATGCCAATAAATCAAAACCTAAGCCTAACAAGTCAAAAGTGAATTTGAAGATAACTCAAAAATCATCAGCAAACAAACCTGAGGAGACTAGCAACAAAACAACTAAATTGATGTAATCAGCAAAATCAGCTGATTGGGCTCCAACCATAAAGACTAGATCTTCTGTAAATTGAATTAAGGGACAGGAATCCAATTGATGGAGGAGGTGGAATCCACTGCTCCGCCAGTAGGGACTATGGAGCACCCAGAGCTGTAATTAAACCATCCCCATTGTCCATAGATAGGGAGATGGGGATGGCGACTGAATTCCTGGTACATAGAATGCCCAATAAGACAATCCCAGTTCCATCAAACTGACTCCAAAAGTTGAATAATACCCCCTGCCCACCCTCAGTGACACTGACCACCAACAAGCAAACCTCCATCCACGACTCAATTCACAACCCTGAAAATATTAATCCTCATACCTGTGGGTCAGGAAGCTGGAAATGAGGATTGTGACTACAAATGCTTGGGTAATGGTGAGCATACAATTGAGAAGGCGGAAGTTACACCCTTTCAAAACAAACAATAATATATACATAATTTTTAAATATTGAAAATGCAAGCAGGTTGCTAAAAGGGTATGGTGCTGAGCTTGATCCATGACATGAAGAATCACCCATGGTCCCACAAAATAGGCTATCAGGCGCTCTGGACGGATCATGTGACAATCGTTGCATTGAACAAGAACATAGACCTGATATTTGGGGAGGAAACTCATGCCCAAAGGATCCTGATAGTGACCACTAAGCATAGGGAAACTGGCAAGAGCCTTTGAGTGGTGGCAGTCTATACTCCACCAAAGCCCTGGGAAACCTAAATATTTTAAAACTTTTTATCAGAAGTACCAGCTGAAGTGATAGTGGTTATAGCAAGAGACCTAAAATGTTGTACAAATGCGAGTCAGTATATGTTCCTGACAAGCATAAGTCCCAACTGGAAGGCTGATGAGGTGTTAGAATATCTAGTCAAATTGGTGATGTGCCTCACAATCGATGAGGAGGAGGATGAACCAGACAACCTAATTTAAGAACATATGAATCCGCCAGAAACCCACATGCTGGTTTGTGCTTGGATTATATACTGGTGTCATCCGACCTCAGGCTGCTGACTTACAACAGCAAAGTCATCATAAATGCTGAAAGCGACCACATGATCATCCATGTGGATATCAACCTGGAAGAACCCCTGAGTAACTGTGAATGGCTACTGGCACCAGCCACGCTGATGGATGGGGAATGGCGCCAAACAATTGAAGCTGGATAGGATCAACTGGTCACATATCTGGATTGTCACCCAGAGATAGACCCTCTTGAAATATGGATCAGAATCAAAGAGAAGATGAAACATGATAGCATGAAGTTCAAAATGTGAAAACCTACAAGCAAATTGCCACCGTAAAACAGCTAAAAATTACACAGGAGAGGTTGAAGCTTAAATAGGTGGGACAGCGAAAGATGGTGGAGCGAGTACTGAACAACGCAAAAAAGGTATTGGGCCTTAATGGCAAAACAGGATTTGGAGAGATAGACCAACTCTATCTACCAATTTCAGAGCTTAGTGGGGACAATAACCAAAGAGAGCCTGTTGCACCTCAAGGAAATCCAAACCAAGGCTAGAATATGGGAAGTAGAGACAGTAGAAGGGGAGGTATCAACGGACTAGAAACAATCAAACGCAAGATCAAATGTATCTATAGCAAACTATTCTGCCAATGAATAACAAGAAAATCGGTGATGGATGCCCTAATTGACCTGGCCAAGCCAGCTCTCAGGGGCTGTACGCCAGAAGATGTCGCTAACCTGTCTGCCAAAATTTTGATCAATGAAGTTAAACGGGCGCTAAAAGAGTCACCAAGAATGAAGGCACTGAGACCAGACAACATGTGTGCAGAGGTGTACAGTGCATTCTGTGACCGCATCACACTGGAACAAAAATCCCTATTAAATCATTTTTTGCAAAATGGACAGCAAATCCCAGGAGGTCAGGAGACCTGAATTGTACTCTTGTACGAAAAGCGACTCTAATGCCAATTATGTAACTTGTGCCTGATTGCACTATCCAAGGCCAATTATAAGCTACTGACATGCATATTATTGAATCGGCTAATGGCAACAGCACCGCACACACTCCATAAAGCCCAAAACGGGTTCATCAAGGGCCATAGTATTTGGGAAAGCATTGATGCAGTCCAAAATATACTTCAAGATGCGCAGGGAACTGAGCAGGGATATATCATGTTCCTTAACATAGAAAAAACCTACGATCAGGTAGTATGGTCATTCCTACATGAGGTGTTGAAAGTGGTTGGTATCCCAAAACCTTCAGGTCATGGATAACAACACTGTACTTGGGCCTGGTAACCAAGGTGATAGTCGCAGATGGCATAACCATTGACATACTGGTTAGGCAGGGTCTCCAACAAGGTGATCCTATGTCACCAATTTTGTTCAATTTTGCAGCTAACATCTTATTTGCAGCGGCAGATATGAAACTCTGGGGCCTATTCCACCCCGACCAAATGCCTCTAAAAATGTTGGCATTTTCTGATGATATGGTGGTAGGTATTAGTATACTAACCGACCTAGAGGGCGCAGAAGAGCTACTGGACCTATACTAGTTAGCGTTGAATGCGAAGTAAGCTTGGTGAAAACCTCTGTAATGAGGATTGGTGTCCCAAACTTCAGTCCACTGGCTGACACAACACTGATTACAAACTCCCAGATGATCTGATACCTAGGGATACTCTTTAACAATAAGTGGCCAGCGGTACTGAAAACGGAGTAAGAGGTATCATTGAGTCTATTAATCTGAATGGCATGCTGGAAAAATGCCAGATTATGCCTCGAGGAGAAAGTGCTGGCAATCAATGTATTCATCTTCTCAAAATTGTGGTATGTTGCCCATGTGCTACCAAAGAGCCTGAATCTAGAGAAAAAATCAGGGCAATGCTCTGGACCTTCCTACGCTTTAAGGCAAAAGTGACACTGATAGCACTAGAAACTCTGTCTGAACTGAATTCCAAAGGAGGCATGGGCCTTCAAGATTTCAAATTCCACACTCGGCAGATATGGGCGAAGTTGTTCCTTAAACTGATGCAAACACACATGCACTGCCCGACCCTAGCATGGAGCGTGAACTGAGCTAGAGCTCATGGACTTCAGGAGCTGGTCTCGCCCAGTTCACTACTTAAATGGATGATGAGCCACCTGCGAATATCCTCCCAAAAATGCACCTCACATTATTGGCAACTATGCAATTGGGCAGTGCACCTGGGTGGCTGGTTGTTTATACTAACGATTAGGATGCTGACCAAATCCACAGGGATGTCAAGGACCATAATTCCGCAATGATTTCCACAGTAAATTGGGAATAACGAAATTGAATCATCTATGAATATGCCACCAAGGCAATTAAAATCAGCTACAAGTTGACCCAGATCAAATATGGGGATCTGCTACTAAAACCCAGGTATAACCCACCCACTCAACCACAAATTTTAAACAACTGGGCAACTGAAGGCCATGACACCAACTACCAAGCAAAGGAGTTGATCTTGGGCCTGAACTCCCAACTGGTAATGGTCAAGCAATGGTCAGTAACCTGATGGATCCTCCACTGCATGTTTAAATCTGGTAAACACAGTGGACTGGATTACCCGCACAATGAGTGCCCTGTATGCGCCAAACTGGAAGCAGATATTGCTTACCAATATTATGAATACGCTGTGTTCAAAAAATATTGGTCTATGATGCACTGCATCCTGTTAGGTGAACAATCACTTATGGAAATGCATTCATTACAGGACCTTTTTTGTGAAAACCCTGCGATCATCCCCAATCCAATTGTGAGCCTTCATCTACCATTATTGTGTAAGAGTGGTACACTCGGCTCTTGTTGCCAAGAGTTTGGCCAATGAGCGCCCCCATCACAAAGGTTTGGTGTTGAAGACCATTCAGATTATCTCCAATCAGCTCTGACAGATCACTAAATTCTTGCACCTAATCCCCAGGTGTTACAAAGCCACACATTTGGCTTTTCTCACCAGATCACTCATTGTACGCAATAATCAACAAATCCATTAAAGATTGAATGGCCTATAAGCCCGCCAATGCTAGAACTGTGGCTAGCAATGGTAATCACTGATCAGCAATGGTTAGGGGTGCTAGGTCCCTAGCGGCCCAAATTCCCATTCCTTTATCCTCAGCCAAATTACCTGTGTTCCTCCCTCCCCTCTTACTTTCCTTTTAATTTTTTTAAATAAAGTATGGAGTTTTTTAAAAAAAGTGGTTAGGATTCTCCACTTCACCAGAGCGTCCAGAGTTTGATTCCCTGCAAGGGAGCTTTTTAGAGGAGTGGTGGCATAGTTGGGTGGTTCCTGCTCCACTCTGGGTTGGGTTTTGATTAGAACAAGTTCAAAACTAGCACAGGCTAAAAAACTCGGCGTGGTATATTTGTCCCAATGTTGACCCGCCTCATTTACTTTTTTTAATAAACAAACTTTTAAAATCTAAAAACTGTTCTGATTTGTGTTTTACAATAGAACTTAAACATAATTGCCGCTTTCCTAATTCAAACTAGTCTATAAAATACTACTATACAAACTCTAAAATTTCTAAAAATGTTAACATGATGGTGTAGTTCACAAGTCATCCTTCACATTATCCACGCCATATCATTCTAAGAAATTGAAAGCTGAATTAAACGCCTGAAGGCATAACTCACACTTGACTTTGTAGTCCCACAAGAGGCAAAGCTTTAGACTGGGGCAAGTGAAGTGTATTAAAATGTCAATTTAAAAATCTCCCAGCAGATCTTACTGAAAGTCATCATAGTAGTGAAACCCAATTTATCATATAGTGCTTAAAAAGGGGCGGGGTATTTCTTTTAAATTTAAATTTTAAATTTATTGCGGGGAAGGCCGACCATGGGATGGACACTTCCAAATATGACTCAGACGCAACAAAACTCAGTACCAGGTGAGGCACCCCAGAGAAGCGATGCTATCTCTTGTTGCCAGCGGGAACGCCACTTATGGGAAGGGGAGGGAACGTGTGTAGGGGGCGTAGCCACT
The DNA here is from genome assembly GCA_022478985.1 of Massospora cicadina. Classification (NCBI taxonomy): domain Eukaryota; kingdom Fungi; phylum Entomophthoromycota; class Entomophthoromycetes; order Entomophthorales; family Entomophthoraceae; genus Massospora; species Massospora cicadina. The sequence goes on from JAKSZP010002688.1 coordinate 34,914, forward strand.
ATTGAGCACGTGTGGAGGAAGGGGTCTGATTTGATGAACCAGACTGGGAACCAGGAGGAGACCAGCTGCCGGCGACGTGGTGGGAGATATCCAAACATCCACGCTTGAAAGTGATCCACTAAATGAGACCGGAATCTGTGGACAGCTTCAGGGAGGGTGGGGATGGATCCGGCGATGTCATCCAAGACAATCGTGTGGATAGTCCACATGGCGATTGCAACCACCAGAGCACGAAGGGAGGGTGGGAGGGGGAGGCCATTGATGAAGCAAACATATCTCTTGACAGACTGAAGGGATGTGTTTGATCCTGGCCTAGCAGACGTTGGACTTCGCGCCATATTACTTTAGAGGTGGGGCACTTCTCCAGGCGGTGAAACAGCGTTCCATACTGGCCACACACGACACAGGATGAGTGTAAAGCGTTAGAGCGCTCAGATGTACAATACACCCGCCTCAGGCAGTGCCACACATGGGAACGGATTTGAGGCTGCAACAGAGGATGGTGTGCGTATTTCCAGATAGTCTTTTGGGTCTCAGTAGATTAAGGGATGTCCATCATGTCCAGGTAGTCCACCCTGGATAGAACTTGGGGTCGAGTGGGGATCACGCCATCATGGATGGGTAGCCCCTGTACCTCTTGTGTGAACTGAGGAGAGGGGCGGCCTCTTTGGGTTGTATGTCCACTAATACGAATTCTCCACTCTGCACTTCGCATGGAGAGTAGGATTCGTTTGTAGTGGGTTTTGGTCCCGTGAGGACCTGTGGCTGATGTGTGTGATGCGAGGTATTTCATCAGGGAGTGGGGGTTTGATGGATTGTTGAGGCCTAAGGCTTGGGAGAAGTTGGAGCGGGCCGCGCGGGACCAGTGTTGGGATGGGAGTGTAGGAGCAGTGACGGCCGCAATCCAGGTGCCTAGGATCTTGGCGGCATGGGCTTTGAAGTCAAGTAGGCCCATGCCACCATGATGATGAGGGCCAAACATGACCTCTAGCCGTACTGGTGGAGGGCGGCCTGACCAAAGCCAACCTTGTATCAAAGCATACAGGGATTTGAAGAAGCTTGGGGAGAAGGGGATGGCGTGGGCTCTGAACCAGACTTTGGATAGGAGCATAGAGTTGGCAAGAACAACCCTGCCAGTGAGGGTAGTAGGGTGGGCTCTGAGAGAGGCGATTCGCTTTGTCACGTTGTCCAGTATATGGCCCTCCATTACTGCTGACGCGTATCCTCCTGCCTCCAACCACACGCCCAGATGGCGTACCGGTCCAATGGTAGGTCGCGGCACAAAGGGGAGCACCAGTGGAGCGGTGTGTTTTGGAGTTAGTAAGGCGTGGACTTGGGCGAGCAGCTGGGCTGGGTTGGGAACTACTTGCTGGGGCCCAGCAGTTCTGAAACTGACCAAGGAGGATGATTTCGGTTTTGGAGGCGTTTAGTGCCGCGTTGCTTACCTGGGAATATTCCTGGATGAGGGCTTCAAGCGCGCGTGCATCTTTATTATTAGACACCCCCACCATACAATCATCTGCAAATGCCATCATCTTGACTGGGGTTTGGCCTGGCACATGGACCCCAGTGAGTTTGGCATTCACATTTCGCAGTAGTGGGTCAAGGCTGAAGTTTTATAAGAGTGGGCTCAGGGGTCCCCTTGTCGCAGGCCCCTTTGAGGATGGACTACATCCGTTAGGAAACCTGGGCCGCGCACAGCCATTGTTGCAGATTCCGTGAGCAGCATCACCCAGTTAATGAAGCGGGGAGGTAGGCGGAATTGTTGGAGGCAGGCCCTAAGGTATTCCCAGTTTACTCTATCATAGGCCTTTTGTTGGTCCAAGAATACAAGTGCCTCAGAGGCTGTGGACTGAAGCACATTAGCCACAGAGTGCACGTTATCCCAAATTGACCTTCTGGGGATGAAACCGAATTGTTCTGGAGAGATGGTGGCAGATGCTACAGTCCCTAAATGGTTAGCCATGATTTTTGTTAAAATTTTGGTGTCTGTGTTTGTTAGAGAAATGGGGCGCCAGTTGGCTAAGTCTAGCCTATCCCCTTTCTTGAAGAGTGTGACTGTAAAAGCCTCATGTCCTCCTGGTAGGAGGCGCGTTTCCAACAGGCTTTGGTTGAGTGAGGCTAGCAGCAATGGGGAAATGTATTTAAAATATTTTTTGTAGAACTCATATGGAATGCCATCTGGGCCTGGGCATTTTCGGTTTGGCGCACCGCGAATGGTAGTCTATAATTTGTTCGGAGTAATTAAATTCATTATTTCCGAGTATCAGAAAATGGTGCAGATATGAGCTCTGTCGAGAAATTCCGCCATTTTGGCCAGCTGAATTGGTTCAGCTCAGTATAACTTGGAGTAATATCTTTGCATTTCGATTGCCACTTCAGCCAGTGTGTCCACAATAGAATTATCCAATCTTCACACCTGTGTGCAGGCCACGCTCTGGCATGGTGCAAAAAATTTTTTGAAGAAGTATGCAGTGCACTTGTCGCCTTTAGTGATGCGTGTGGCCCTGTATTGGACACAAACCCAATGTTTGTATTGCCTTTCAAGTGCGTTGAGGTGGGCTGCTGCCTCCGCCCACTTCTGGCCCCATGCAGGGCTATATCCTGAGGCTGGAATGTTGGACTCCAAGTGGGCCAATTCTGCCAGCGCGCGCGATATAACTGCCGATGTGGCTCGTGAGCATCTGGATGAGAGATGGCAATAGTGGCGGATGGTGTCTTTTTTGAAAGTTGCCCATGTGGAAATGGGGTCCGCACAAAACGGTGCAACAAACGATTTTGCCAAAGTTGCCTCTTCCACCCATGTGGAAAATCCTGGCGACACTAGCTCTGGGGGCGAATTTTACACCAATGTGGAGCCTTTGCAACTGTGACAGGTAAGTGGTATGTTATCGAGACCAGTTGGTGGTTGGAGAATTCCATTTTCGTTGTTTTGAAGTGGGAGATGTGGGGTTGGAATTTCGCCGGCGCTAGAATAAGGTCAATGCAGGTCATGGACCTTAATTGGCTGTTGTGGACGTGGGGACGCGTCATGTTTTCGAGCAGTGGGGCATGTCATGGCAGCGCATCCATTAACCCAAGGGTGGCTTTTAGAATACATAGTTCTACGTGACCCTGTGGGGCGTGGGGTGAGGGCAGCCACCGGTCCGTTGGTGAGGTTAGCCAACAGTTCATGTCACCAATTAGGAAAGAATCGGGGGGTAGCGGGAGGGATTTGACCGATGAGAAAAATTCCTGACGCTCTTGTGCACCATTTGGGGCGTAAATGTTGACAATTGTGTGTGCAACATCAGCCCATGAGAAGGTGACAACAAGCACTCAGTCATTTAGGAATGTTTCTGAAGATATAAATTTAAAAATTGTTTTTCTGAATTAGCACCCCACAGTGCTTCAACCAAAAGGATAGGGATGGTAGGAGCATTGTTTTCCAAGCATCCTCAGAACCTCGTGGACAGTGGGTTTCCTGGATGGCCAGGATATCCACGGGTAAATTATTTTGTAAAAAACTCAGTTTCCTAGCCCAGGATGGGGAGGCCTTAAGTCCAGCAATATTCAGCGTCCCTAGAGTGAAGGTTTCCCCCATCGCACCTTAGGTGCAAGGGGTGGGCCCCCTGGCCCACCAGCCTCTTCCAGGTCCCCACGGGCTTTCACAGCAGCGCGGGTATTAGCAGCAACACTATCGGGGTTTTTGTTAATTTTTGTGGAAAGAGTCGCGTTAGCTTTGGCCTTCACTTTTTGTTTTCCCGACGTTGGACAAATTTTTTGTGGTGCGGATAAGTTTGGTGCACCGTCGAGTGGGGCAAAAAACAATTTTTCGGTTGGGATAGGTCCCAAGTCAGTTTCAACCAGGGCTTGGGTGCAGCAATTGGGTGAGATCGAATCTCCCATCAGATCCTCAGATTGAGTGGCCCATTTGGCTTGGGCCTCCCAATCTGATTGGGTGATGGATTCCCGAGTTGCTTCCGCCGTGAAGGTCTCCATGTCCTCCTGGCGTTGTGAGTGTGGGATGGTGGTGGTGACCTTGGCCGCTTCCTTGGCCGCAGTCCTATGGGCCTGCTTGGCCTTCTTCTGCTCCTGCGGGGAGATGGGCTTTACCAATAGGTAGCAGCCTTGTGCTCCCCACGGGAAAGCCTCTTTGGTGCTTGCGGTTGGTTTGTAGTGCGCCTCTCTGCTGGCCATGGCCGCCGAGGGGTGCTCTTGGAATGTAACGCCCTCTTTAATGGGGCACGCATGTGCCTTATGGCCAAACGTGTCACAGTGGGTGCAAATGGGGGGCGCGCTGTCCACGGTTACCCAGAATGGGTGGGTGGTGTGCCCTGCGATATCAATAAAGGTGGAGTGCAGGATCTGGGTTAGGTCCTTTGCTATCTCCTCAGTTGGGGTCAGAACTGCGATGGCTTTGCCGGTGCACAGGTGTGGCATCATTGTGAAACATTGCATTTCGAAAGATTGTATTTCGCCATATATGGCGAGACCATCTTTCAGGTGTTGCTCCATAATGTCACGTTTTACCATAGTAGGCAAAAAGTCAAACATGAGGAAAATTTGGTTTGATTTTGTCCATCTGGTGCATTTAGTTTCGATAACCCAATGCCCTTCAAGGAGGTCAACCACTACGCACACCACTGCAGCCTCATCTGCTGCTATTTTGCTTTCAAAACCTAGGTTCAGTTAACCGCGCGACATGGAGTGAGGTGCAACGTACACCAGGTCGGGAAAATTTTGTGTACATCTTCACAAAATTTTCCCATAGGGCTGTTTTTTGGATGTCCAGATACACATGGACTCCAAATTCCACCGACGAAAGTGGCTGGGAATGTGGCGTATTGATGTACTGGTTGCATTGTGCTTGCCATGCGAGTATCTCTGGGGAAATTGTGACCACCAGTTTTTTTAGATTTTTTTCTATTCCGCCGGATTCTCTGGGGCGTTTCTAAACGTTAGAGGCCGCGGGCCTTCCGCCTGCTCCTCTTGCCTTGCTTGCCCAACTGCTCCCAGACATGGGCGCAGACTAATCCCCTCTATGAGATTATCAAACTAGATTTAGTCTTGAATTGAATGGGTTGCAAAAGTGTTTGCAACGAGAAAGAAAAGTTGGGGCGGGGTATTTCTTATTCTCTCAAAGTTTACTGTTTAAAGGTCAAGTTCTCTTGAGTGGTTAAAACAACGTGACAGTCTTCAGGCTTGATCTGTCAACAATTTAAATTTTTAATCTATTATAATTTCTTTTATTGCCCCTTGTAACTGTCAAATTATAGAATTAGCAAATGGTTGAGCCATTGAGACAACCAGTAAGTTTAGATTATGAAATTATAAAAAAATATAAATCAGTGGTCAATTAAGACAAAACCATCCTTAGTGACTCATTAATTTATACTAGTAAGAAGCCACCAAATCTGAAAAGCTGTTTGATGGCTACTACATTATCATCATTTCATTGATGACAAAGTGTGACAGGTTCTGAAGAGGCTTGATAAATATAACCTTAAAGTTAAAATTTAACTCATGCAAATGTGACTTGTCTTTTTATTATCAATTTTGATCATTTAAATGCACTTTGATTTACCTAATGTCAAAAAAATAACCAGATCTACTCATGGTATAATAAATGATATATCAAAGAATTAAACAACAACTTTAGTAATTATCATGCTTAAAGTTACAAAGGGACTACTTAATTAAAACAGTTTATTATAACTAGTACTTTGAGTAATAATCTAGATGACATCAGGTAAGCACACAGAAGCCAAAATTTTGGCTAAGTTATTATCATTTCATCATAGTTTAACCACCAAATAAACTAAGCCATAAATCTAAAGCGCTTTAGTTTAATCATCAAAGTATCAATTTAAAGTTAAAAAGAACTTGTAGTTTATTTAGCATCCCTTGTAATTACAGATATTTAAATGAAAGTTATTCCCAAAATCTTTTAAAACATCCTATTAGTATCCCAACACTACTTTAAGATTAGTTGGATTAGGTAACATTAGTTTTATACATAACTAAGATTATTATATATTTATTTGTACGAGGATGGCCAACCAGGGGACAGACACATCTGATATGTAGGAGAAAAGAAGAGGCGGAGAAAACAGAAGCGGGAAAAGAGAGCAAAGCAATTAAAGATAACTCAGAATATGACATGGCACACTTTGGTGTGGCTGGGGGCCACGGGCGGTGGGTGACTAGACCTTGGGTGGTATGGCGACCCTGGCTAGTAGGGTGTACCACCTATGGAGACTGTGAGGTTTTCAGTGTCATATCGGAGGAACCAAATTGGAATCCATGTACCCATCCATTTCTTTCATTTGTGTTGGAGTGAGCCAAACAGCCAGGCTTGGAAGTGGTCAGCCAAATGGTTGTGGAACCTGACGATGGTTTGGTTAAGGTTGTTGAAGACCCCATTGAATGCGTTGAGGGTAATTGTGTGAATAGACCATATTGCAATGCACACAATTAGGGCCCTCATTGTCTGGGGGATAGGTGAGGTCACGTTGAGTGCCATGATATCACGGGACAGTCGGAATTTGGTTGTGGGTGGTTGTTGAAACAAATGCATCATGTTGGCCCAGATATGTGCAGATGGCGGGCATTCTTCTAGGCGGTATGCTAGTGTGTTGGGTCCGCCACAGATGGCGCATGTCTTGAACATTGATAAAATATGGTCAGCTGTTTTGTATGTGCGGCTCATGTATCGCCACATTGTGGAGCATACATGTGGGGATAGGAGGGGACAGGTGACGATGTTCCACACCTGTTTTTGGGTTTGTAGATCATATGGGATGTCTTGGTGGTCTAGGTAGTCAATCCTGGACAGAGGGTAGGATGGTAATGGGTTGGGCGCATTAGATACTGTTTGTCCTCTGTGGAGTTGCACATATCCAGTTTGAGGGTGGGTGTCTTCAGATTGCTGTGCATATGCGAAACTCCAATTTCCTTGTCTTAGGTTGTATAGGATACGTTTGAAATATTGATTGGTGTTATGTGGTCCAGTGGCATTTGGGTGTGTTACAAGGTACTTCATCAGGGTCTTCAGGTTGGAAGGGGACCTCATATGTAGTGCCCTTGCAAAATTTGTTTGGGCTGCCTTAGCCCAGTGGAAGGATGGTGGGTTGGGTGACGTCGTGGAGGCTATCCATGAGCCTAGTATTTGCGTTTCTCTTTCCATGAAGTTGAGTAGCCCCATCCCTCCTTTCTTCCGTTGGCTGTACATGGTCTCCAGCCTGATAGGTGCACGGTATCCCAACCATAGCCAGTTCTGCAGGAGCTTGTAGACTGCGTCAGTGAAGTTGGCGGAGAAAGGGATCGCATGGGCAGCAAACCATAGCTTTGATAGGATCAGGGAGTTGGCTAATACAACTCTTCCGGTTAGGCTGTCTTTATTCCTTCGCATACATGTCATTCTTTTTGTGATGTTGTCCAATATGTTGGTTTCTATGGTGTCAAGAGCATACCCACCAGCTTCTAGTCATATGCCCAGATGACGGACTGGGTCAGTGGCGGGGTGGGGTGCAAAGGGTAAGTACAGTGGTTTTATTGGCTTGGGTCTTTGTTTTGTGGTTAGGTGTGTGGTTGGTTGGTTTCTGTGGTGGTGTGGGGGTGGGGCCCAGTTTGAGCTGAATTTGCCCATTACAATTACCTCTGTTTTCTGTTTGTTCAGCATGGCATTACTCACTGATTCATATTGGTGAATGATGCGCTCAATCGTCCTGGCATCCCTATTTCCTGAGACTCCAATGATGCAGTCATCAGCAAAAGCGAGCATTTTGGTTAATGGTTGTCCCTCCAACCTGATTCTGGTGAGCTTTGAGTTTGCAATGCGGAGAAGGGGGTCAAGGGTGAAGTTGTATAATAGGGGGCTAAGTGAGTCACCTTGCTTGAGGCCTCTTTGGGGGTGATGGTGTCGGTTAGGAAGCCTGGGCCTCTGATTGCAAACTTGGCTGAGCGCGTTAGGAGGAGCGCCCAGTTTATAAAGCGGGGTGTTAGGTTGAAGGCCTTCAGACATTGTTCTAGGTATCCCCAGTGTACTCGGTCATATGCTTTTTTTTGGTCCAGGAAAGCAAGGGCGCCTGTGGGGTTAGCTTGGCAGATATTGGCAATTGTATTGATGTTATCCCAAATTGAGCGGTTTGGGATGAATCCAAATTGATGGTGTGAGAGGGTTGTCTGGGCGATGTAACCCAAACGTTTGGCTAAAATTTTTGTTAGTATTTTTGTATCAGTATTGGTGAGAGCAATTGGGCGCCAGTTGTTCAGATCTGCTTGGTCTCCTTTTTTGAAAAGTGTGACCACATATGCATCTTGGCAGGTATGTAGAAGGGCTGTGTTTCCAGGCACTTGTTCATAGTTGCTAGTAGTATTGGTGCGATATGTTTGGAGTATTTTTTGAAAAATTCATATGGGAGGCCATCAGGCCCAGGGCACTTTTTGCATGGGGTTGATCTTATTACCTCCCATATTTCTTCTTTTGTTATGGGTGCTGCCAGGTCTGGTTGGCCAGCTATGGTATTGATATAGGCAGATGATGAAAATTTTTCAATTTTGTTGGGTGATGCGAAATCCGCCATGTACAGGTCAGTGTAAAATTGGTGTAATTCAGCTGATATTTCTGATGGTGTGGATGCCATTGTGTCATCCATTCGGCGGACCTGTGTGCAGGTCGCCAACTTTGAAATTGGTTTAAAGCGGCGGAAAAATTGGGCTGTGTGAGTTTCTCCAGATAAAATGTATTTTGATTTAGCATATTTTGGTGTAATGCTGGTGTTTTCTAAATAGGGAGTTTACCTGTGTTGATATCTGAAACCACAGGCAGCCCCATTGGGGGTGTATCCCTCACTAGGTGTATTGTTTTCTAGGTGTTGAAGCTGTCTGATAGCCTTGTTGATTGTCATGGACATTGTGGCTGTTTTTCTGTAATTTAGGTGGCAAGCTTTCTTAGTTGCACAAGCCTTGAAAGTTTCCCATTTGGCGATACAATTTCCATCAGGTGATTGTCTTTCTTGCCATGTTGTTAGCACTGTCTCAATCCAGAGTTTAAGTTCCGGAAGGTGGATGGTGCTTGGGTGAACTCTGTGCCAGGTGGGCGGTTTTTTGTACTTTTCTGAGGATGATAGCATTATTGAGACCATCCAATGGTCAGAGAAAGGGATAATTGTTGTTGTAAAGTTTGATACTCGGTGCTGGAAGTCTATAGGGGCAAGCATCAGGTCAATCTGGGTCATTGAGACCAGCTGAAAATTGTTGTGGTGGGGTCTTGTCATGTTGGCCAGGGTGGGGGCTTGTTTGGGGATGGTGTCGCATATGCCCAGTGTTGCCTTTAGTATGTGTAGTTCCGTGTGGCCATGGGGTATAGCCCTAGACTTGGGCCAGCAGTTAGTATTAGTGTTTAGCCAGCAGTTGAAATCCCCTCACAAAAAATGTTGCCTCGGGGAATGGGACTGAGAGGATATCAGACAGGAATTTTTGGCGGTCATTTGGATTATTTGGGGCATATACACACGCCATGGCGAAATTTTCTCCATTCCACTCGAGGTCCGCTAGGAGTAGCCATCCCTCCAGATGAGATGCTGTGTTTTGGATTTTTACTGGAGGGTTACAGTTTGTTCGATTTACCACCCCACAATGGTATGTTCAAAAGGATTTGGCCAGAAGGAGCATGGTTGAACATGACTCCTCCTCCCCCAGTGGACAGTGGGGTTCTTGGATGGCCAAGATATCCACGGGGATATTGCACAGGAAAGCCATTTTTTTGGCCCAGGATGTGAGGGCCTTAGCTCCTGCGATGTTGAGCGTCCCTATGTTGATTGTGGTATTCTTCACATCAGGAACGCTGGGGTGACCCACTGAGGTCACCCAGTTCCTTCTCGCAAGTCATACTGCAAGTGTGAGGTCGATTAGCCATATTGTTATCATTGTGTTGATCGGCGATCTTGGAGCTGGCATTATTCAGATTTTTCTGGCTTGGATTACTCCGTATTTTTTGGGTTTGCCGTGTGTTGGCTTTTTCCCCATTGGAAAATTTTTTTGCCACTTACCTGTGAGTTTGATGGGTGGGAGTTGTGGGTTGGGATGGTTGGTTCCTGTGCATAGGTGTTCTCACATTGTGATTGGCTGAAGTTGTCTTCCATGTCATCGTTGAACATATATGATTGGTTGGGAGGATTTTCAGTGGTGCAATGTGGATCTACACCCGCTTGGTTGAGTGTGTTTGATTGGTTGTGTCCAACAGTTTCTTCATTTTGGTTGTTTTGGGTTTTATGTGTTTGGTCTGATTGGTTGTTCCGCTGTGCTGCCATGGCATCCGCTTTAATCTGTTCAGGGGAAATTGTGGTGCAAGCTTGGGTCTCAGCAGAACTCGCGGCCTGCTTGCGGGCAGTCTGTGCGCAACGTCAGTCCTTGCGTGAGATGGGCTCAACCAAGGCGATATCAGCTCTTTCACCCCAATAGAAGGCAAAAGTAGAGTCTTTAATTTTCCCAAAAGTTGGGCTTGTTTCATCCATATTGTCTTCGCAGAATTCCAGTGCTTCAATCCCACATTTGATGGGGCAGGCATGGTCCTTGTGGCCTATTGCTGGGAAGAATTCGCAAATGGGTGGGGTGTGCTCTGGTGTGATATGGAAGGGGCGGGATATGCTGCCATTGGGGAGGTTGATGGTCACTGTGCGGGGAATTAGGTGATGTCCTTGGCCACATCTTGGTCAGGTTCAATAATAGCAATTGCCTTTCCTGTGCACAGGTGGGGCAGGAGGGGAAATTTTTTTAATTCAAATTGTTTCATTACTCCATAGCCTTTGAGGCCCCCACAGAGTTTGTCTGCAAGGACATCACGGTTCACAGTGCTTGGAAGTTGGTCAAATACGATGAAGAGGTCGTTTGCCTCATTCCATCATGTGCGCACTGTGTGGATAATTCTGTCTTCATTGTTGGTTTTTATAAAAAATTTAATTTTTGCTGCTTCTGCCGCTTCTTCCGCGGACATGAACCTGACGTCCACCCATCCTCTGTGTATGTTTTTGTAATTTACTGAGACGGTGTTTGGGAAAGTTGTGGAGAAGGCTTCCCCCATTTTTTCCCATGACTCAAGGGAAGTATCACTGACCATGATTCTGAGGCCATGTTTGAGGGAGGATAAGGGTTGAGAGTGTTCAATTTTGGTATATGCGTCCATTTTTTACAGGAATTGCAAAACTCTGGGTGTGGCGTTGTGCTCACCCTTTTTGGTGGGTGGGTGTGTCAATGTTCCACTGGGGCATTTTCCCCCAGCAGGTTGGAAGGGCTTCGGGCCTTCGCGCTGGCCACTTTTGTCCAACTGGTGTTGTTGCGGACAAATTTGCTCATATTCCAGGTTGATTGTCAATCTCAGAGAAATTGCGTAGAATTGTGTTATCATTAAAAGTGATAATAACAGGAAAGAAAAGCAAGATTATCATATATAGTTAAGCTTTCTATATATTTTAGGGTATCAGGAACCTGAGTTGGTGAAGTAAAAGGTTATTTTAGGTTTTGTAAGAATTATTTTTATACCTTTGTTATAATTTTGGGCGATACTGTTAGGATATGCATAAGGGTCACACAGGCCAAACCCACTGAACCATGGATGAACAATGTGAGGATCGTAAGTCCTCTGAACACACTTGAAAATATAATAAAATATGGAGCAATTGCCCCAACAACACTTTTATTTATTTAAAAAATACAGCAGTTCTTCGCTGTTCTGCTCTCACTAAACTATTAACAACCTACCCTTTCAATTGCCCCATCTTGCTTATATCAGTGAATTTGGATGATAATAATAAAAAATTATTCGAGGTAGGTTGACCTCGGGACAAAAATACACACCAAGAAGTTTTCTAGCCAGTACAGCTTTCGAACTCAAAACCTGCACTTAGGGTGGAAGCAGTTTTACCTGCTTGGCTAACCACCCTTACTTTGGATGATACTGTTCTCTTAACTTAGACTATTCTGTTCCACTATATTCTCATTGGTTTGGGATGATATTCTTAAAAATCTATTGCTTTAGTTCAAGGCGACCCAAATAATATTTGTCAAATGTTAACATCACCTTATTACCTTATTTATAGGTGTTCCAATAATAATCCGTTATATCCCAATAATGCCTCATCTCAAGGCACTTAAATAATTGTAATATCATCCTAGTTGGCATATTCTCACCAATCCACCATAGCTCTTCATGACTTATTGTTCTGTCATATCAGAATATCAACATTACCCCTCCTTTGACTGGACAATAAGTCTCCTATTGTTTATACACTTGTAGGAACTTCATGTGCACATGATTAATGATTTGACCACTCACTGGGTCTTTGATGGTGTAGGCGTTATACCTTTTTCTCAACTATTTTGAATAGATCAATACAAGTGTTAGCCAACTTGTGCTTCCACCCAAACCCATGCTGGTCATGGAACAATACCAACTCACCTTCTTGAAACTGAGCTAGCCTGCTCCACCATACCTGATCAGTGGCCTGATTCTTAATCTTTTTGGCAAAGCTGAAGGAGTACACTTCCATTTGCAACTTGATCAGCATATCATATAAATTAGTCAAGTAATGGTGGGGATCCCTTCCTCCAGTATCTTCTATGCTTGATTAAAGCAAGTCTGGAAGAGCAGGGTGTCATCCATATAATAAATTGAAAGGGGCTCTTCCTAATGGCGTAATGATAGCTAATGTTATAAGCAAAGATGGCGGTAGACAGGTGGGAGCTCCAATCAGAGGGCCTATTGGTTACCAGCTTCTGGAGGATGTTCATTAATGTCCCATTGACCCATTTGACCATTCTGTTGGACTCATGGTGGTATGGGGTCATCAGAACCCTGCAGATGCCCATTAGATCAAACAACTTTGGAAGGATGTGTGAGGTGAAGTTGGTTCTATCATTGGTAAGAATGAACTGAGGGAATCCATGTTGCTGGGTATTACATGCCGTTATGAAATTGGCCACCGTGACTGCCCCCAAATACTGTATCACCCGCACTTCAATCCACCTGTTCAGGAGGTCAATAGCCACCAGAATGTACTTGGACCGGTTAGCTCTTGTTGGCAGAGGGCCAACAACATCAAGGGAAACCGTATGCCAAGCAAAGTGCAGTTTCACTAAATGGTATGAGATCTTCTGGTGGAACATCTTTTCCACTTGGCATTGGTGGCAACAGGAAATGGTTTTGAGCACATTGAAGTTCATGCTTTCCCAGTAATATCAAGGGCGCAACAGTTCCATTGTCTTTCATATGCCACCATGTCCTAATGCCTTATGTGCAGTCATAATAACACCAGGCCATGCTGAGGGTCACGGAAAGTCCACCGTAGAATCGCCAATCCACTTGTAAAGTTTCCCATTCCATTGGAAGATATTTGCTCACATCTCATTTAATGCTTTTATTACTCATGACAGTTCATTGTCATATTTCCCACTGATCATCTTATCATACATCACATCACTGAGATCCGCCATCACGGTAATGGTTGGCAATCTAGATATAAAGTTGGCGTTCTGATGCTTTGCTCCTGGTCAGTGGAGGATCTCAAAGTCATAAGCCTGCAGCTTAAGAGCCCATTGGTCTAGACGCCCTTCAGGCTCCTTAAAGTTCTGCAACCAATGTAATGACGCATGATCAATTATGACTTTAAACTTCACCCCATGCAAGTAGACCCTAAATTGCTTATATGCATAAATTACTGCTAAGCACTCCCACTTGATTATTGTATAATTATGCTCATTGAATCTCAGGCTTCAATTGCAGTATGCAACGGGATGCTCCTCTCCCTCATCGTCTTTCTGAGAAGGGACCTCCCTAACAGCAGAAAGGGATGCATCCACTTGAACAATAAACTCTTTATTGATGTTTGGATACCATAGCACAGGTGCACTGATCAGCACCATCCAAAGTGTATCAAAGGAGTATTAATGGCGTTCTGTCCATACAAACATGGCATCCCTTTTTAACTAAAAAAGCGGGCCCCAATACAGCTGAAGTTAGGGATGAAGCGCAGGTAGTAGCCAACCATTCCCAAAAATACCTGTATGTCATGTTTACTATTTGGATTAGTCATTTTTTGGATGGCATCCACATTGGCTGACTGTGGCTTCAGCCCTTTGGAGTCTACCACAAACTCAATGTATTCCAACTTGTCCTTGAAGAAGTTCCATATTTGAGGCTTTATCTTGATGTTTGCCTCAGCAAGCCAGCAGAATACTGTTTCTAGATGATTAAGGTTCTCAGAAAAGATTCAAGAGAAAACATTGATATCATCAAGGTATACAAGGTCACATGACAGCTTCAGGTCACTGAGGATAGTGTCCATAACTCATTGGAACGTAACTGGGGCATTAACACACCCTTGTGGCATATGGGTCATTTGGAAAAGGCCTTTGGATGTGATTAAAGTGCATTTTTCCTGTTCCATCGTGGGCAACTCAATTTTCCAGTAACCTGATATCAAATTCATAGCCAAGTAGTGATGAGCTCCTCCTAACTGATCCAATGCATTGTTGATCCAAGGCAAGGGATAAAAGTCCTTCTTTGTAATACTGTTGAGCTTATTGTAGTTTATCACCACCCAGTTGGTGCCATCCTTCTTTTTTACAATCAGAACGGGCGAAGCCCATGGACTCTTGGACTGTTTGAGTATCTTTTTCTCCAGCAACTTATTAATTTCCTCATTGACAACGTCTTCATAAGCCCTCAATTGGCGGATTGGCTGAGACCTGATGGGAGGATGATCCCCAGTGTCCAATTGATGGACCATCCCCCAAGTGCACCCTAAATCGTTGTCATCAATGGTAAAAATCTCCTTATACTTCTATAATAAAGCTATTTCTTTGTCTTTTTGTTCTTCCAATAACCCTATTAAATTCTCCCACAGTACCACAGTCATTACTCTGAGCGGTGACTCAACGGTTAGACCAAATTCATCCAACAAACTGAACTTGTGAACCTGAAGGACTTCTCAATTGGGGTCAAGTGTAAATATGCCACTACTTGGTGTCAGCAGATTTTCATTGGTTCATTCTGGAGGTTTGCTACAAAACCTTGATCTCTCCATGGCCTGGGAATATATTCCTGGAGCCACATGAGGCTCAAGCCATGTTTGCTGATAGGGCCTAATAACCTCTAATAGAGCCCAGCTGGAACTTCAACCTCTAACTCGGTGTTCACTATGACTTGGTGTCCAGAAGGAATAGATATAGGCCCAGCAGCTCAGTGAGGTAGCCCTTGATATTTTTATATATTCTGGGGAAGGGTTGATTCTTGCTTTTTAGTTGATGATAACAAACTAGAATCACCCCATCACTATATACAATATTGATATGGCTATGTGCACCAGATCCTTTGGCACTCCGCTAGAGGTAAAGTAAATTGGGATCCACTGCCCCAGATTTTTAGTCTTCTCCATCATATTAATGACAACCCCAATGTGTTGCACAAAAGCAGTATAAATTAGAAGGTCGTAATTATTGTTGATAGCACTATTTCCAGAGCTAAAATGACAATGGACCCAAACTGCAAAGTTAATACGCTGTATGCTCCCTCAGCGACCATGCTTTTCACTCCAGTGATCCCGTACACCATTTGATGGTCCACATCAGGCTTTAACGTCAACTTTGCCATCAAATAAGTAGAACTATGTTAACTGGAGCGCATATATCTATTATAGCGTGAACTCTACTTTTTGCTACAAAAATGTCACAATGTGTACATTCAGAATAAAAAGAATATTGACTTTTTAATATGTGCCCATTTATGGGATCTCAATCCCAAGAAAACTCATAGTCCCCTCACTGACTTTGGGGTATTCTTTAACAATAGATCTACTGGAAGGGCGACGTTTATTCCTTTCAGTGTTGGTACATCTGCGGCTGGATCCAGCTTATCTGAGGAAGCTTGATTGAACAATTGGCATGCGTACAGCTTTGGTTTTTCCTGAGGTCCTTCATCCAACGCAGCCTTGGCTTGTGCTCATGTCAGTACGTTCACTTCTCCAACTAGTTGCTGGTATAAAATACCAACATCATATTGAGGAACTTCCACTATTTATACTACAATTGATTCATGTGGGACGTTTGGGGTTGGGATAGTGGAGGTAGATAGTCCCATCTCTACTCGCTTTATCTTTTCCCTAGTAGTATTGATCCTGTTGCACGTAGTTAACAAGATGGTTAGGGCAACTCCGTTCTAGGTGGCCAGGTTGACTGCATTTAAAGAAATTCACCACATAAGAACCAAATCCTTGGATCTAAAGAGGAGTAAGGTTGATAGCTTGGTTGTTGGTAATTGGTGTAATTAGTTCCAGGTCAATAGGATGATTGCTGTCACTCAGTGTAACTAGGTTCAGGTCAGTAGTTAGCGCTAACATTTTTTATTAATGGGGCTAGAGTAAAAGTCAAACTGTTGGGAGTAATTTGGCCAAGGGCGAGGAACAAAATTTTAGTAAGGCTGGGGGTTGCTAGGCTGAATGTGGGCAGGATGAGAGTATTCCCCCAAATAAGAGAGTCCAGTGGTGGCAGTATGTTTCCACTATGTATTGGGTGAAGGGAAGTTAGCGGATATATGGCGCAAGGACTGAACAATTTTTATCAGGGGAACATCGTCATCCAAAATTGGAGAAATGACATTGTAAATCTCATGGTATGGCTTTACCGCAGAGGTCATTGCAATGCACATGTCAGCTTCTTCTAAAACGCCTGCCCCAATCAGCGTGTGAGTTTCCACTGTAAATTGGTCAGCAAACTCTGTGAGGGTTTCATTGTGGTGGAATTCAATAGTCAAGAACTCCACCTTTTGCTGCAACATTTTTGAGGTACCCACAAACATTTGCAGCACAGTATCCTTCACTCCTTGGTAGGTAATGGAGCTGCTTGGAAGGTAGCAGGTGACTTGATAAGCACTCCCAACATCCAAGGCAGATCCTACCAGTTTAGCTTTATGCCGATCTGAGACTCCTTCCACTTTAAACTCAAAACGTTTAAAGAATCTGTGGATATTCCCATTGCAATCAAATGGAGGCAGCTTCTCGATAATGACCTCCTTATCCCACTCATAGATGCAACTTTTGGGGTGTACTAAGAAATGGGTTGGGACCCATAAGCAATCTCTTGATGATGAGCTGGTCCAGCGGAGGTCAGGATGTCCGCTGCTTTGGAGGTAGCGTGACCCTCTGTGGTGGGCAGCACTGCCATTACTTGAGGGAAGTGGCTTTCCAAACTTACAATTATATCCAGAGCTGCCTTTATGGGTGTAGTAACTCCTGCCAGCGTCACATTCCTTGTTGTATAGCTCTCCACAAACAGCTTCCTGTCATTATTCATCTTCCCAATGAGAGGGCTAGGAGGTACCATTCAATTTCTGCTCCACGCAATGCAGTCATTTAGTGGTGTCATCTAAAAAATTAGTGAGTTGCTTGTTTGTTGTCCCAGAATTTGCATTTGACTAAACGTGCTGTAAAGCTGGTGCATAATGGTGTTCCACTATTGAAAAAGTTCATCCTGTTTTTTAAGTACTGCATTTAAAGCAAGTTTGAGTTCCTTGTATTTGGCTGGTGCAGTGCTTCATGAAGATTCCCTGGCAAAGCAGGCCTGATGAGACATGGCTGGCAACTGGATATTTTTATTTTTTTAGTGGTTGATCAATGGGCCCCCTATAGTGAGCACCACTGTTATAATTTTGGGCGGTACTGTTAGGATATGCCATAAGGGTCACACAGGTCAAACCCACTGAACCATGGATGGACAATGTGAGGATCGTCAGTACTCTGAACACGCTTGAAAATATAATATAGTATGGAGCAATTGTCCCAACAACACTTTTACTATTTAATAAATATAGCAGTTCTTCGCTGTTCTGCTCTCACTAAACTATCAACAACCTACCCTTTCAATTGCCCCATCTCGCTTATATATCAGTGACTTCAGACAATACTGTTCTCTTAATTTAGACTACTCTGTTTCACAATATTCTCATTGGTTTTGGGATGGTAATCTTAAATTCTCTATCACCTTAATTTATAGCAATCTAGATAATGTTCTTTGAATGTCAAAATCGCCTTATTGCCTTATTTGTTGGTGATCCAATAATTATCCATTATATGCAATATTGCCTCATCTCAAAGCCTGGATACTCATAAATATCATCCTATTTTATTTGAGGTGGGACAACCTGGGGACATTACTGCACTGATTAAGGAGAAATTGAATTAATGGGAAATGAGGATAAAACTTAGAAAACCTCCATGTGTGGCAATGATAGGCTAGGAACTCCATGTACCGCCTTGCTATTTGCTATCTCAGTTCAGGGCATTGGTGCGCAACGCTAACAAAGTCATAATTGTCCCCTACCTAAAGTGCATCTACTGGGATCAAACTTTAGGTGGCAGTGGTAGAGGGCGTAGATATCATTCTAGTTGGCAGATTCTCGCTAATCCATCGTAGCTCTTCAGGGCTTATTGTCCAGTCATATCAGAATCTCAACAACCTTTTTAACTTTTGTTGACAAAAATATCTCCTGGTTCTTTTATCTTAAAAAGGGTAGTAAAAATTCTAAACAATAACAATTAAAAAACTATTTCTGGAGCTAAATATATACAGCAAGTAACCTTTTTCTTTCTGTTTGATCTCACTTTTGAGAAAATTCTAATAAAAGTAAAAAAGTTTATTCTATCCACTACTGTCTGGCCACATCTGCTTCCTGCTTGATGTCAATGGATCTGCCAACTGCCGCCTCAGTGTGGGGCAGCGGTGCTCCGCCCCCTAGCATTTTCTGCCCTCTGTGGAAAAATGCACAAATGGGCTTAAATAGCCTGCAAAACTCCTCTGACTAATTTGTCCCCACATTGGACTTAACGCTCAACTTAGCGCGCATCCACCCATCTCACCCCCAACCTATTGCCCTTCCTCATTCCAACATTTACTTCTGGCCAAATGTCAACTATGGGTGGTTATTCCCATATGCTGACAAAGCAATTGTCAAGCTTGCTGCTGCTGCCATTCCACCAGCGGATTTTATTGATTTCAACCCTTTAAGGGCTATTTTTACATAGGCTTCCAGATGGAGGAGGACGCTGAAGCGGCAGCTTATACTCCACTTATTTACAAAAACACTCATATTCCTACTACCTGTACTCACCTCCCATCTGATATCACAAGGGTGGTGTCATTTGCATCCCTCCCTTCCCATCTTCTCCCCAACTTTTGTATGATCAGCTGATGGCGGGGCTTATGGCTTATGGCACTCAGCCCAACCTCATCTTTGCTATTCCCTCTGGTGTGGAGCGCCTTGCCACCCCTCACGCAATTGCCACCATAATCCCACACCACCCTGCCATAACCCACCAGATCCCCCCATGCTCATATTGCAGCAGCACCTGAGCATTTCTTTTGGGCTCATGTTGATAATGTCACCAATTTTGTCCTCTCTGCTTTGTGCTTAACAATTCAAAAAAGCCTTCCCCTGTGCCACTTCCTCTGATGTGGCTTCAGAGCCCTATTCAGCAGATTCTGAATGGGTCAGCTTGCTGCCTCCTCCCACTCAACAATCCCATTTGATGGGCCTGAGTGAGAAATCAGTCCCCACCAGATCAACTACCCACATTAGTCCACCCAACTCTACCCTTAGCCAATCAGAGTCAGGCTTGAACCAACCTTCATACCCAAGCAGCCCATTCAACTCCTACACCACCCAAATTCATCCACTATTGTAAACTAAAATCCATGGGACCTATTGGCTGAGATTGATGAATCATGTAATGTTATCATGAGTGAGAACTCCGGTAAACCTCTCAGCCAATTTGATTATGGTTGGGCCAAATTTTTATTTCTAATTTTGATGATACCCCATCCCCCAAACGTTTCACTCCTAAACCCAATGATGCCGCCTACCAAAGTGACCACCAGCTCGCCTTTGCAGTGGTGGCCTCCCCCTATTTCCAAAACCTATGTAAAGCAGTATCCCATTTAGTGGCTCAATACCAACTTAGGCTGCCCACACTCTACTTCCCCCTGATTTCCCTGAATCAGCCTGCAGCTATATCTCAAAATTGTTTGATGATGCTGAAGCTGCTGTCATGCATGTCATTAAACTAGTGAAATTTAATTCATCTGCTAAAATTACCTGTCAAAGTATCTCCAATTTTGCACAGCTCCCCAATGCCCACATCCAAGCTGAGAATCACTTAGCAGAGTTTGTTTGAGCAGTCTACCGCACTGCTCTCAATGAAGAAGAGGAGAACTTTTACTACACCGCCATCCACCCACACTATGCTGATGCCCCAATGCTCTGGCTATCCGCTTTAGTCCGTTTCTTCAATCAAAATGACATTTTCATGGTAGATATGTCTACAAAAACCCGCCTGACCCCCCCTCACCCTCTGCCATAGTGGGTTAGTGGTTTCCACCTCTTCCTGGTTGAAAGTTTTTGTTTTGTCTTCCCATTTGTTTATCAATTGGGTTCTATTGTTTTATTTTGATTTTTTGTACTGTCCATCCCCTAGTCAGCATACTTTAAATAAAATTTAAATTTTTACAACAAAAGATGACAAACTTATAATAGAGGTTACTAGAAAAATTCATTAGAGTTATGATCTGTAAGTTCTTTTAGCTTTATGTTAATTTCACATAGAATATTAAAGAAAATTTATGTCAGTCATTATCATTCATTATTTCC
Source organism: Massospora cicadina (assembly GCA_022478985.1). Taxonomy (NCBI): domain Eukaryota; kingdom Fungi; phylum Entomophthoromycota; class Entomophthoromycetes; order Entomophthorales; family Entomophthoraceae; genus Massospora; species Massospora cicadina. Next base: position 55,591 of record JAKSZP010002688.1, read on the forward strand.
TTATGATTACCTGCAAGAAAATTAGGGTCATCAACCCTTGAATAAAATTATAAATTTTTTGTATACCATGTTTTTAGTTTAGTAATTTTGACATGTACTTAATTAAAGGGGCGCCATGGTGTTACTTAGTTTATAAATGCTAGTTAGAAACTACACTATATAAAGGCTTTGTATCTAAGTGGTAAAGCGCTTAGTTGGGGAAGCTGGTGACCTGGGTTCGAAGCCCCAAGGGGAGCATGTACTTTTTAAAAAGGGGAGGATACCCTAGTGGTAGAGTATGGACCCTCTACCACTCCTCCCTGAGTTTGATCCCAGTAATGGACTTTGGGTAGGGGACGATTTTGACTGTGTTGGTTTTGCGCACCAATGCCCTGAACTAAGATAGCAAATATCAAAGGTGGGCCATGGAGTTCCTGGCCTATCATATGCCGTGCATGGAAGTTTTCTGGGTTTTATCCTCCTTCCCATTTTCTTCACTTCCTTAGTCAGTGCAGTATCGTCCCCAGGTCATCCCACCTCAAATAAAATTTAAAATTTAAAACTACACTATATAAAGTTTAATAAAATTATACCAGGTGATAAATGATCTACAGGGAAGTACCTATCAAAAAACTCATAAAGTGTATATAATAGATCTAAATTTAAACTTTTCTCTCTCATTGCAATCACTTTTGTAACAAAGTTCAATTTAAGTCTGATTTTAGTTTGATAATCTCACTGAGGAGATTAGTTAGTGCCCATGTCAGGGAGCAGTTGGGCAAGTAAGGTAAAGGGCACAGGTGGTGGCCCACAACATCTACAGTTTGCAAATGCCCTGGTTAATCTGGAGGAATAGACAAACTTAACAAAAAAACTGGCAGTAACCATTTCCCCAGAACTTTTAGCTTGGCAAGCGCGATGCAACCAGTACATCAATACACCACACTCTCAACCACTCTTGTCAGTGGAACAAGGAGTATGAGTATTCCCGGATATTCAGCAGATGGCACTATGGGAAAAGTTTTGTGGGGATGTGCACACTCACTTTATAAACGCGGTGCACGTTGCACCTCATTCCATGCCATGTGGTTGGCTGTATCTTGGTTTTGAAAGCAAGGAGGCAGCAGACAAAGCTGCAATGGTGTGTGTTGTGATAGACCTCCCCAATGGGCAATGGGTCATCAAAACTAAGCGCACCAGATGGACAAATTCAAACCAAATTTTTATAACTTTTGACTTTCTGCCCACTACGGTCAAATGCACCATACTTGAATAACACCTGAAGGCTGGGCTCACCATATATGGTGAAGTACAATCCTTCAAAATGCAGCGCTTTATGCTGATGCCACACCTGTGCACCAGAAAAGCAATTGCAGTCCTATACCCAGCTGAGGGGATAGTGAAGGACCTAACCCAAATCCCGCACACCACTTTTGTCTATATCAAGGGGCATGCCACCCACCCTTTTAGGGTCACCGTGGACAGCGCACCTCCCATCTGCACCTATTGTGACTCATTTGGCCACAAGGCACACACCTGCCCCTCCAAGGAGGGCATCACATACAAAGAAATTCCCTCGGAGGCAATGTGCGGTGGTGAAACCCACTATGAACTGACCACAAATACAAAGGCTACCTTCCCATGGGGGGCACAGGGTTGCTACTTAATAGTGAACCCAGTATCCCCTCAGAAGCAGAAGAAGGCCAAACAGGCCCACAAGGCGGTGGCCAAAGAGGCGGCCAAGGTCACTTCTGCTATCCCACCATCCCAGCTCCAGGAGGACATTGAGACTTTTGTGGCAGAAGCAGCTCAAGAATCTCTTGACCAATCAGAATGGGATGCTTAAGCTGATTGGGCCACCCAAGCTGAAGTCCCAATGGGCAAGTCAATTTCACCTTACCAATGCGCCCAAAGCTCAATTGGAACTGAATTGGTCTCCAACCTCCCAGCCAAAAATTCAAAATCAAGCGTTGGTGCACCAAAAATGCATGCACCGCAAAAATCTCATTCTGCAGCGGGGAAACAAAAAGCAAAGGCAAAAGCCAACGCAAACCCAACTGCTAAAGCTACCCATACTACTGACTATGTTGCATCACATACCCAAGGCGCTGAAAAGCGCCATGGAGAACAAGAGAAGGCTGAAGGGCTCGGATGCCCTTCCCCTTGCACCTAAGGTGCAATGGGGGAGCCTTTACTTTAGGGATGTTGAACATCGCCAGAACCAAGGCCTCGCCATCCCAGGATAGGAAACTGAGTTTTTTACAACATAATATACCCGTGGATATCCTGGCCATCCAGGAGTCCCATTGTCCACATGGTTCTGAGGATACATGGAAAACCATGCTCCTTCCTTCCCTCTCCTTCTGGTCCAAGCACTGTGGGGTGCTAGTTCAAAAAAACAATAATTTTAAATTTGTATTTTCTGAATCCTTCCTTAGTGGCCACATCCTTGTTGTCAATTTTTCATGGGCTGACGTAGTGCACGCTATCATCAACATTTACACCCCAACCTGTGCACAAGAATGTCAGGAATTTTTCTCGTTGGTCAAATCCATTCCATTGCCCCCTGACCCTTTTGTCATTGGTGACATGAACTGTTGGTTGAACCCACCCACAAACCGCTGGCCTTCCTCATCTTTCCCGCCACAGTGACATGTAGAACTACGCGTCCTCAAGGCCACCATAGGGTTGGTCAATACCCTGCTGCGTCATGCTCTGATGCTCAAAAACATGTCGCGCCCCCACATCCACAACGACCAGTTAAGGTCCATGTCCCGCATTGACCTTATCCTCGCACTGTTGAAATTTCTTACCCAAATTTCCCATTTCAACATAACAAAAATCAATTTCTCCAATCACAGGTTGGTTTCAATAACCTTCCACCTACCCAACCCAGTTTCTCGGGCTCCAAATTGGTGCAAACTTCGCCCAGCCAAAATCACATCGCCAAGATTTTCCTTGTGGGTAGAATCTGTGGCCACGGCTCCAGAGTTTATTGCACCGTTTTGCGCTGATCCAATTTCCACCTGGTCTGCCTTCAAAGTGGACACAATCCGCCAGGCTCGCCACCTTTCCTCCTGATGCTCACGCTCCACCTTGGCAGTCATCTTGCGCGCTCTGGTGGAGATGGCCCACCTGGAGTCCAATGTCCCAGCCACGGGCTACAGCCCTGCTTGGGGTCACGAATGGGGAGAAGTAGCCGCCCACCTTAACGCGCTTGAGTGGCAACACAAGCATCAGGTTTGTGTTCAGTACAAAGCTAAACACATCCCAGTGGGTGACATGTGCTCCACTTACTTTTTTTGAAAATTCTTTGCACCGCGCCAGAGCTTGGCCTGCACACAGGTGCAAAGGCCAGACAATTCCGTAGTGGATATGCTGGCCAAAGTGGCAATTGAGATCAAAACTATTACTCCAAATTGTACCGATCTGACCTGATTCCGCTGGCTGAAATGGCGAATTTTCTCAATAGTGCACACATCTGCACCATTTTCCAATTCCTGGAGTTAATGAATTTGATTACTCCAGATGAACTCTGGTCTGCCATCCATGGTGAACCAAATAGGAAATGCCCTGGCCCTGGTGGCATTCCTTATAAGATTTATAAAGAAGTATTTCAAATATTTATCCCCACTATTGCTTGCCTCTCTTAACCAGAGCCTTTTGGAAACGCGCCTCCTACCAGGAGGGCAAGAGAGCCTACACCATTACGCTATTCAAAAAAGGGGATAAGCTAGACTTGGCCAACTGGCGCCCCATTTCTATAACCAACACTGATACTAAAATTTTTCTAAAATCATGGCTAACCGTCTAGGGATTGTTGCCTCTGCTATCATCTCCCCAGAACAATTCGGTTTCATACCCAGAAGGTCAATTTAAGACAACGTGCACACTGTGGCCAACGCCTGTCAGTCCACGGCCTCTGGTGCACTTGTATTTTTAGACCAACAGAAGGCATATGATCATGTTAACTGGGATTACCTCAGGGCCTGCCTCCACCAATTCTGCCTACCCCTCGCTTCATCAGTTGGGTGATGATGCTGACGGAATCCGCCACAATAGCTGTGCGTGGCCCTGGCTTTCTCACGGACATATTCCGCCCTCAAAGGGTACTATGCCAAGGGGACCTCCTTAGCCCACTCTTATATAACTTCAGCCTTGACCCACTTCTTCGCAATGTGAATGCCCACCTTGCTGGGGTCCATGTGCAAGGCCAAGCCCCAGTCAAAATGTTTGCGTTTGCTTATGACTGTGTGGCTGGGGTGTCTAAAAATCATGATGCACGCACACTTGAAACTCTTATCCAGGTAACTCCCAAGTAATGCTGCACTCAACGCCTCCAAAACCAAAATCATTCTCCTTGGTCAGTATCAAACCTGCTGGGTCTCAGCGCCCTGTTTCCAGTCCACCCCATCTGCTAGCACACGCGCTTGCTTACCCTTCCCAACCCACACCGCCCCACTTGTGCTCCCCTTTGTGCCGCGCCCTACCGTTGGTCCAGTCCGCCATTTGGGGGTATGGTTGGAGGCAGGCGGGTATGCCTCAACGGTAATGGAAACCCATATTCTGGACAACATGATGAAGCGCATCACCTCCCTCAGAGCCCACCCAACTTCCATTACTGGCAGGGTTGTACTAGCCAACTCTATGCTCCTCTCCAAAGTTTGGTTTGGGGCCCACGCCATCGCCTTCTCCCCAGGTTCCTTCAAGTCATTTTATGCCCTTCTGCAAGGGTGGCTTTGGTTGGGCAGCTCACCGCCAGTGCGACTAGAGGTCATGTTTGGCCATCGCCATAGTGGATGCATGGGCCTGCTCAACTTTGAGGCCCATGATGCAAAGATCCTGGGCACCTGGATCGCTGCTGTTACCATCCTTACACTTCCAGCCCAACACTGGTCCTGCATGGCCCGCTCCAACTTCTCCCATACCCTGGGCCTTACCAATCTGTCACACCCTCACTCTTTTATGAAATATCTGGCTTCCCATCCTTCAGCTGCAGGTCCCCATGGAACTGCACCCCACTTCAAACAAATCCTCCTCTCCATGCAGAGCGCTGAGTGGAGCTTTGTATTTGTGGACACACTGCCCAGAGGGGGCGCCCCTATCCTCAGTTCACACAGGAGGTACAGGTACTACCCATTCTGGGTGGCTTGATACCCGCGAGGCCCCATATCTTTTCCAGGGTGGACTACCTGGACATGATGGACATCCCTTATTCCCTTGATTTCCAGAAAACATTTTGGAAATATGCCCACCACCCTCTTCTGCAGCCTCATATCCGTTCCCATATGTGGCGCTGCTTGAGGTGGGTGTACCATACTGCTGAGCGCTCTAACACTTTACATTCATCATGTGTTGTGTGTGGCCAGTATGGAACGCTGTTTCACCGCCTGGAGAAGTGCCCTACATCTTAAGCAATATGGCGTGAGGTGCAACGTCTGCTTTTCCAGGATCAGGCACAGCCCTTCAGTTTGTCTAGGGATATGTTTGCTTTATCTATGGTCTCCCCTCTTCCACCCTCCCTCCATGATTTGGTGCTCGCAATCGCCATGTGGACTATCCACACGGTTGTCTTGGATGCCATTGCAGGCTCCACCCCCACCCTCCCATAAGCTGTCCGCTGGTTCCGGTCACACTTAGTGGACCACTTTCAAGTGTGGATGTTTGGATACCTCCCACCGCGTTGACGTCAGTTGGTCTCCTCCTGGTTCCCAGTTTGGTTCATCAACTCTGACCCCTTCCTCTACACGTGCTCAATCGTGGTTTCAGCCCCTATACACGTTCCCCCTCCCAGTAATGGCGTTCCCGCTGGCAACAGGAGACAGCATTAGCTTCTCTGGGGTGCCCCCCTATTACTGCGTTTCATTTTCTTTGTGTCTTATCAGAAGTGTCCGTCCCCTGGTCAGCCTTCCCTGCAATAAATTTAAAAATTAAATCTAGATTTAAAAGTAACACACTTTCTTAATCTAAATATGTATAATTATAAGAATAGGATCTCTGACTTAATACTATGCAAGAGAGTGCTTAAACACCATTAGAAATCACTGAAAAATTAAAATCTGATCTGAGATAATTAAGCTGAATAAGAGATCATAAATGCATAAATATATTGGGAAGTGGAAGTGCTTCATGCAGAGGTTATAGCCCTGATGTTGTTATCCATAATTAAATATCCCTTTGTCTCTGATTATTGATGCGGTCATACAATTTATTAGTGTAAGATAATGCAGAATATAATGACAGTTATAAATTTGGAAGAATTGTTGAGATACGCTGTAAGGTTTTTACAAAGGGTCAAGCCCACTGAGCAATGGACGGACAATATGGATATTGCCAGCCCACAAGACAAATGTAAAGATCATAATAAAATATAAAGCAATCGCTTCAGCCGCACTGCTTTTATTTATGCAATATAAAACAGCAGATTCCTTCTGCTCCGCTCACTTCTTCCTGTTAACAATCTCCCTCCTTCAATTTTCTGGTATTGCTTATATCTCAGCAAATTCAGTTGATACCAACCCTTTTTCTTAGACTAATTTGTTCTGCCGTATTCTTATTAGTTCTGAAGAGTTCCCCATTTATTAAATTCATGATCACCTTTTTTGTAAGCAATCCAATAACCATCTGTTTGGACCTAATATTGACTCATCCCAAGGTGCTCAAATACTTGTACTCTATAATGATTGTCAGCAGGTTCTAGCCAATCCGCCATGGATATTTTGGGCTTATTGTCAAGTCATATCATAGTATTGACACCCCCTAAACTGGATAATAAGGCTCCTATTGTTTATATGCCTGGAGGAACTTTGCGTGCACTTGGTTAAATATCTGAGCACTCATGGGGTCCTTGATGGTATAGGCATCAATACCCATTTTCTCAATAACTTTGAATGGACCAATCCAAATACTAGTCAATTTGTGTTTCCACCTGAACCCATGTTGATCATGGAATAGAACCATATTGCCATCTTTGAACTGAGTCAGCCCACTACACTGTAACTAATTGGCAGTCTGATTCTTGATCTTCTTGGCTAAACTGGAGGAGTATGCTTCAGTTTTCAATTTGATCAAAGTGTCCACTAGGTTAGTCAAATAATGGTGGGGATCCATTCCGCCAGTATCTTCCACACATGCATAAAGCAGAGCTGGAAGGGCAGTGTGTTGTCCATATAGTAGCTGAAAAGGGCTCTTACTCGTGGTGGAATGGCAGCTAATGTTATAAGAAAAAATGGCGGTGGAAAGATGGGAGCTCCAATCAGAAGGTCAATCTGTCACCAACTTCTTTAGTATGTTCACCAAAGTTCCACTAACTTGCTTGACCATACCATTAGACTTGGGGTGATATGGGGTCATTAGCACTCTGCAGATGGCCATCAATTTGTTGATCTTAGGTAAAATGTGAGAATTGAAGTTGGTTCCATTTTCAGTAAAGATGAACTGAGGACAGCTGTCACTGAATTATACATTCCATCACAAACTTGACCACTGTAACCACACCCAAATCCTAAATTGCCCTGGCTTCAACCCACCTGGTCAAGTGTTCAGTCACCACCAGAATGTACTTGGACCGGTTAACTTCCATTGGCAGAGGGCCAATGACATCAAGGGAAACTGTATGCCATGCAATGTGAGGTTTCACTAGCTGATAGGAAGTCTTCTGGTGGAATGTCTTCTCCACTTGGCACTGATGGCAGCGGGAAATGGTTCAAGCACATCAAAGTTAATTCTTTCCCAATAATACCAAGGATGCAACAATTCCATCACCTTGTGCATGCCCCATGTCCAACTGCCTTATGTGCACTCATGATAATGCTAGGCTGTGCTGAGGTTCATGGGAAGTTCACTGTTGAGTCTCCAATATGTTTGTATAACTCCCCATTACGCTGGAAGATTTTGGTTCAGATTTTATTTAATGCCTTTATGACTTGAAGTGGCTCATCATCATACTTTCTGTCAAGCATCTTATCATACATTATGTCACTCAGATCTGCCGTAACTGCAATAGTTGGTAGCCTTGACAAGCAATCAGCGTTATGGTGTTTTGCTCCAGGTTGGTGGAGGATCTCAAAGTCATAAGCCTGCAGTTTAAGGCCCATTGGGATAGGCGCCCTTCAGGCTCCTTGAGGTTCTGCAACCATCATAATTAAATGTGATCTGTTATTACTTTAAGCTTCACCTGTCAGAAAATCGACTTTGGGCTCTGCTAGTTGGCAGGCTAACCAGTATGAAGACTGGTCAGCCCTTGCCATTTTGCCTTAGGCGTTGGGGCTAGCAGCACCGGCTAATCCCTTGGCATGTCACCTGTGCCATTTGGGGATCCCCTTTAACTTAAACTCCAATCAACAAGTTAAATAATAAACTTATAACAAAAGGTAGAATAGGCAAAGGGAGATGTTTATTGAAAGGGAAGCGCCAGGTATTTATACTATTTACAAAAGGGCTACTGTGCCCATTGCCAACCTATTGGCTCTTCTGCTGGTTCTTCCAGCCAACCACTTCTCTTCTTCTTTATCTACATTTATTCTCTTCCCTGGTTTCAACTCTCTTGCTCTGTCCTTCCCAATGTCCAAATTAGTTTTGGTTCATCCTCAGCTTTAAGTCGCTGGTGAACCATATAAATAAATAATCTAAATAAATGTCAAATTTGTATTCAACCCTCAAGTTGATATAATTGCACTGGAAACCACTTTGGTTGCTCACTTTGACTCAGAATATCTTGGCATCTCACTGACATCAACTTCTTAATAAATGAGGCACTGGAAACAACTTCATCCACCTCAAGCTCATAATTGTTGGATCCACCAACATTGGATAATCAGGCAGCGAACATCTGAAGCAAATACATTGGCTTTCTGCCAGAAATCCCACAACAGACCACAAATGGCCATTGGCGTCGACCACTGATTCTGCTGACAGATTGGATCATCCTCAGCTATTAGTTGCCAGTGATCCTTCTACTAATTTGGGGCCACCAGTTGGCCCCACTCGAACCTAAATACCAAACTCAGCAGAATACTAATTTTGGCAAAACAAATTGGGGAGCAACTAACCAGCAATCAAACCAAATACCACGAAACTCATCAATACACCATTCTGCCAGGATTGGCTATATCGTTCCAAATAATGCTAAATCATTGGAGGATTCCATCTGGTTAAAATCATGACATCACCCCATGCAAATACACCCAAAAATGCTTATATGCATAAATCACCACTAAGCACTCCCACTCAGTCATGGTATAATTGCGTTCATGGCTGTTCAGGCTCTGACTACAGTACACTATGGGGTGCTCCTCCCCCTCTTCATCTTTTTGGGATAGGATCATCCCTACAGTGGAAAAAGATGCATCCATTTTAATGATAAACTCTTTATTGAAGTTTGGATAGCGTAACACTGGCACACTGATTAGCGCCATTTGAAGTGTATTGAAGAAGCATTGTCAGCAATCTGTCCATTCAATTGTGGCATCTTCTTTAATAACTCAAACAGTGGACCTCCAATACAACTAAAGTTGGGTATAAAGTGGCAGTAATAGCTGATCATCCCTAAAGATACTTGTATATTGCGCTTACTGTTTGGTGTAGTCATTTTTCAGATAGCCTCCACCTTGGCTAGTTGAGGCTTCATCCTAGTTTTGTCTACTACAACCCTAGGTACTCCAGCTGGTCCTTGAAGAGGTGACATTTGTGAGGCTTGATCTTGATGTTAGCCTCTGAAAACTGGCAGAAGACCTCCTCCATATGGGCAAGATGCTCAGAGAACGTCTGGTAAAAGACATTGATATTGTCAAGGTACACAAGGATGCACAACAGCTTCAGATCGCCAAGAATGGTGTCCATGGCCCTCTGGAACGTAGCTGGGGCATTACACAGCCCTTGTGGCATATGGGTTGGTTGAACAAGATCTTTGGATGTGATAATGGCTCATTTTTTCTGTTCTGCCATGGGTAACTCAATCTGGAAATATCCTGATATCAAATTCATTTTTTGGAAGTAACAAGCTCCGCATATTTGATCCAGTGCATTATCAATCCGTGGTAAGGGATATAAGTCCTTCTTGGTGATACTGTTGAGCTTCTGGTAATCTATTACCACTGGTTGGTACCATCCTTCCTTTTTACAATTAGAACAGAAAAAGACCATGGACTCTTTGAAGGTTTGAGAATCCCTTGCTCCAGTAGCTTTTTGATCTCTGTTTTCACTACTTCCTTAGCTGCCATCAATTGGCGGATCAGTTGTGACTTTATGGGAGGATGATCCCCAGTGTCCAACTAATGGCCCCCCCACGCGCATCCTAAATCATGGTTGTCAACAGTGAAAATCTCTTTATACTTTTGAAATAAAGCTATTGATCAATCCTTCTGTGCTTCCGATAACCTCATTAAATCATTGCATGGTACCACAGTCATTATGCTGGGCTGTGGTTCAATATGTAGACCAAATTCATCCAGAGATTCAAAATCATGAACCTGAAGGACCTCCTCAACAGGGGTCAAATGTAAATACACCACAATTTAATGTTGGCAGTTCTGCAGTGGTACTTTATGTAAGTTCATTAGTAAAACCTTGATATCCCCATGTACCATAGTATAATGCCTGGAGCCACATGGGGCTCAAGCTGCAATTGCTGATAAGGCCCAATAACTTCCACATAGAGACCGTGTGTTACTTCTACCTCCAATTTGGTATTCACTATTACTTGGTAACCAGAGGGGATAGATACAGGTCCAGCAGCTCGGAGATGCAGCCCCTGGTATTCATATATCTGCTGGGGAAGGGGCTGGGTCCTCTTTTTTACTCTGATGGTAGTGCACTGGAATCACCCCATCACTATAGGCAAGGTTGATATGCCCCATGTGTACTGAGTCCTTTGGCACTCCACTGTAGGTAAAGTAAATTGGGATCTGCTTTCAAAAAGTTTTAACGTCTTCTCTATCATATCAACAACAGCACCACAGTGTTGCATAAAAGCAGTTTTAATTAACATGTTGTAATTATCATTTGGAAACACTAACACCAGGGCTACAATGACAATCAACCCAAATTGCAATGGAAGCACACTGTATGCTCCCTCAGAGACCGTTCTATCTGCTCCAGAGGTCCCATATACCATCCAGTGTTTCACATCAGGTTTTAATGTCAACTTAGCCACCAACTTAGTGGAAACTATGTTAACTGGAGCACCCATATCTAGTATATCACAGACTATATTTTGACTACAACAATGTCACAGTACATACATTATGAATATGATAAATCTTGACTGGTTAACACATGGACATTTAAAGAATCTCTGTTCCCAAGGTAACTTACAATCCCTTCACCAACTATGGAGTATTCTTTGATGATAGTGTTGACCAGAAGAGCAACAATTACTCCTTGCAAGTAAGGTAAATCTGTGGATGGGTCTGACTTGTCAGTGGAAACTTGGTCAAACATTTGACAAGCATATGGCATGGGCTGCATCTGAGATCCTTCTTCTGCCACAGCTTTGGCTTGCGCTCATTTTAAAATATTCACCCCTTCAATTAGCTTCTGATATAGAAATGCATCATTATACTGGGGGACTTCCATAGTATATACTTCAATGGGTTCAGGTGGGACGTTTGGGTTTGGGATAGCAGAAGTAGAGAGTTCCATCTCTACTACACTCTGACTTTTCCCTGATAGTACTGTTCCTGTTGTATGTGATGGACCAAACAATTGGGGCAACGTTGGGCCAGGTTCCCAGGGTGACCGCATTCAAAACAATTAACCCTGTAGGGCCTACATCCTTGAATATTGTAATATGAGCGTTACTGATAATTTGATGTAGGTGATTGGCATAATTAGGCTCAGTTCAGTAATTGAGCTGTTGCCAATAAGCAGGTCCAGGGTGGAAGTTGAACTGCTGGGGTAAACTCGTTGGAAGCTGAACTGGACAGCTGAATTTCCCCTAATAAAAAGTCTGATGACAGCGGCATTATGTTTTCACTCTGTATTGGGTGGAGGAAAGGTTATGGCTAGAGGCACAAAAATTGAACAATTTTAAGCAGAGGTATATTATACTCCAACATTGAGGTCATGACATTGTAGAGCTTGTGGTATGGCTTCAATGCAGAGGTCATTGCAATGCACATATCATATTTGGATAAAGTCCCTTCCCCAATTAACATGTGAGCTTCTGCTGTAAATTGATCAGCAAATGCGGTGAGTGTTTTATTATGTTGAAACCCAATGGTCAAGAACTTGGCCTTCTGTTGTGACATCTTTGCAGTTTCTCTGAACAACTGCAGCACAGTATCATTTACTTCTTGATATGTAATGGAACTGTTTGGAAGATAGCAGGTGACTTTATAGGTACTTCCAACATCCAAGGTGGATATTAATAGTTTTGCTTTATGTTAATCTGAGGCTCCTTCTGTCATAAACTCAAATTGCTCAAAAAACCCATGTATATTCCTGTTGTAATCAAATGGAGGCAGCTTATCAATACAGACCTCCTGAAGAAGCTCCTCCTGCCTTTTGAGCACAGCGTCCAAGGCAAGTTTGAGTTTCACATATTCAACAGGTGCAGTGCATTGTGGAGATTACCTGTTAAAGCAAGCCTGATGTGACATGGCTGGTAACTAAAGAATTTTTATCTTTTTGTTATTGATTAATGGGCCCCCTGTAATGAGCACCACTGTTATAAAACCAATGAACTTGTTGATCTATTCTGTAAGGTCTTTTCACAGGATCAAGCTCACTGAGCAATGGATGGATGATATGGAGATTGTCAGCCCACAAGACAAATGTAAAGATTATAATAAAATATGGGGCAATTGCTTCACCCACAATACTTTTTTATATAGAAATATAAAACAGAAGATTCCTTCTGCTCCACTCACTTCTTCAATTCTCTGGTATTGATTATATCTCAGCAACTTTGGTTGATACTAACCCTTTTGCTTAGACTATTCATTCTGCCGTATTCTTATTGATTCTGGCAGAGTTCACTATTTATTAAATTCACAATAGCCTTATTTGTAAGCAATCCAATAAACCATCTGTTTGGATCCATTATCACCTCATCCCAAGGCGCTTGAATACTTGTGCTCTATAATTATTGTCAGCTGATTCTAGATGATCTGCCATGGCTATTTTGGGCTTATCATCCAGTCATATCAGAATCTTGACAATGACCATACTTATATATAAACTAATAGTCATTCCTCAATCTTAACTAAAATCCCTTTACTTATCATTATACTATATAAAGCTAATGTTGATATAAGGTATACAAAAAGTATATCAAAATTATCTCTCTAGTACTAGTGGGGCCTAGCCCAAGATGGGGGAGCGTCCACTGACCATATCAAAATCATTTGTAAGTCAAAAATGCCAGATAAAATTTATGAGGGTTTTTATTTCTAATAATTTATGATACTTAGATATTGCAATTTATCTCTCTAACAATAACAGATTTAATATGATTTTAACTTTAGCATTGACTTAATTCTAAATAAGGGCACATAATAATTAAGGCTACAAAATAAAATTTCAATGACATGCTTATCATATCTAAAAATTATTTTCTAAAAGCATAGCTATTAACTTTTCATTTTAAAAGCATTGTAAGTCAAACTATACATGATAAACCTTATTGTAGACAATTCAACTAAAAATTATTTTACATTTTATACAAGTACTATTGCTTATGCCAAATGTTTATGCTTGGTGCAATCTATTTGGTGAAAGGTGGGATAATTTGTTTTATAGCTTAGACTTTTCATTATCTTTGAATACTAACTGGTGCTTATCACTTAAGCTACTGGCCACCTCTTTGAATGCAAAAAAACTCACTCAAAAAGGTATTAATCAAAATATTAGTTTATCAAAACGATGTACCATGCAAGAAAGTTTACTATAAGATAAATTCATAATTCTATCTATAAAAGATTGGTTTTCTAGTTATGTACTAAGCAAACATAAACGAGTCCTTTCAATAGTAGTGGGTAAAAATCAAAAAACTAGCGTATTGTCAATTTTGGAAAACAAAAAATATAAGCTAAGATCAACTTAAGTAATAGCTTATTAATAACAGGCGGATTAATATGGCAGCAATTTAATATGCTAGAGTACTAACAAACAGCCCAGATTTTATAAGCCTGCAATAGAAGCATATAACCCAAGATATATAACTCATCATTAAACAATTAAAAGCTAAATATAAGTAGTAAAGCATAGTTTAAAATTTGTTAAAGAGTTAAAGGTTCAAGGATAGTCCATAAACCTTAACTTTAGGTAGGATTGTCAATCCAAGATCTTTACCATAGCTTTTCAGTTCTATAAATATTTTCTTGAAGTATATTTGAGCAAACAGAGATATATTAGGATTTAGAAAACTATTCATTTTAGAGCATATACTATTTTAATAGCATTAGGCTCACCAAAACCTTTTCTTGGTGTTTAAGATGGCTACATAAAATCAAGGATTTTGTAAAATCTCAAATTTAGGATAACAAAGCTGTGTATCATTATAAAGTTATAAATTACAAGCCTCACTTATACATTGCCTTAAAAATCTAATTGATGAATTTAAACTTAAGCTAAGTTAATATATTAAAAAGCTAATAATGCTAAAGAGGTATACCAATATGCTCAATATATAAGAGCTGACAAGGGTACCACTCTGTTAGCAATATTTAGAGTAGCTCCGGTAGGCCCTCATCTATAAACACTGCCAAAAAGATATTAAGTTAATAGCCAGATACTATTTTGGCTTATTAAAAGAAAACAGGCATTATAAAGTAACAGCAAGGATATTTAACGCAGATACATAGATAATTTGCTACATTATATGAATATTATTTCACTGTGGGTGTTTATATTTATACCATTACACTTATCAAAAATGGTTAGTAAAATAACGAATAACCCGCAAACCATACAAATTCCTTTAAAATATTCAAAAATTTCAATAAGTCCATAAATTTAGACTAGGACAATAACAACTCAACCTCTGATAAACTTACCCAGAAACTTAAAATGGCTCAACTAAAAGGCAGAAACTATCTCGGATGACAAAACGACAGTTACTAAAATTCTAGTAAATCTAAATAAAATTAAAAAGTTTGCACAACGCTGCTGAAGTTACAGGCTCGATTAGATAAGTAACACAAGTAGATGTAAATTATGAGGATGGGGTTGGTTTATTGAAACAAGGAACCAGAATAGAAAATAAAAATCAAGCAGCAGCAAAAGCTGCTGTCCAATTAACAATAATCATTCCTCAGTAGCCTTGGTCTCGGTTTCCGCTAAATTACCAAGTTAACACCAATATAAATCTCAGCGACTTACCAGTAGACTCCTGCATATCTGAAGTCCAAAGAGTCAGATTATCACGGAGAAGCTGCATTATCAAAGTAGAATCTTTGTAGCTTTCTTCACTAAGGCTGTCTAACTCAGCGATGGCGTCATCGAAAGCTTGTTTGGCCAGGTGGCAGGCACGATCAGGCGAATTGAGAATCTCGTAGTAAAACACGGAGAAGTTCAGAGCCAGACCAAGGCGAATAGGATGGGTAGGCGGGAGCTCCTTAATAGAGGTCTCAGTTGCAGTTTTGTAAGCTTCAAGAGAAGCGTCAGCAGAGTCCTGCCGAGCCTTGTCTTGAAGAAATTCAGCAAGGTAGCGGTGATAATCACCCTTCCTAAAAAAGGTAAGCTTCAGCCTATATAGACACTCACATCTTATAATAAAAGACCTTGCACTCTCCGGTAGTGGCATTAGGAATCAACAGGTCATTTAATACATCGAGGATGTCATTGCAAATATTAGCAAGTTCATCCTCAATCTTCTTGCGGTAGGCAACAATCTTTTGGACGTTTTCAGAGTTACCCTTGGCATCTTCTTTTTGCTCGATAGAAGAAACGATTCTCCAAGAGGCCCTACGTGCACCAATGACATCTTTATAAGCAACTGAAAGCAAGTTACGCTCTTCAACTGTGAGCTCTTGCTTCTCTGCAGCAACCTGCTTCATGCTCTCAACCATTTCTAACGTGAGAAAATAAATAAATGATATAAAAGTATAATAATACCATCGTAGCGTTCAGCCTGCTCTGCAAGCTTGGCAAGGTAAACGTTCTCGGCTCTTTTGGACTCCATTTCAGATGTACAGCGGCAAACAAAGAAAGAAGGTAGCGGATGGTGAGGCGAAGATTAGGGGGTTTAGGATTGGCTAACTTTAGCCTCAATGGCAAATCGAATCCGAGACAAATGAAAGCCAGCCTCAAAGATTATTAGTCTATGGATTATGAGAACTGATTGGCTATCAAACTATCAGTTAAAATGACGATCGCTTCTATTGGTTGCGGTCAAAATTGTAAACTTATAGTTACTGTCCAGATAAATGATTGACCTGTTTTGTAGGAAGCTCGCTAATCGATTAGAGTTACTTCAGCAAATTATATTATGCCACTTCTCAGTATGCTAATCAACCTGATTTTATGGTTCATAATCCAATTACCGTCTACGTTATTCGCCTGATGTTAATTTAATCATCCACTCTGGCATTGTTTAAAGCCCTCGCGATATTATTTTATTGGTTGTAATGTAAAATAATTTCGTCTTTGACCAAATCAGATTAACAGTGCCTCAACTACAAACTCAGTTTCAGTACAAAATATGTTAAATACGTTACGATCTGAAAGTATAGTGATTCCTTACACCAAATAATCTCTATATATAAAATTCAAAATTTGTTTTCTTGTTTATATATATATATATATAAATTTAACCTTGTACTAATACTAACATTCAAATACCCGTGCCTCGCTACGGTGCTTATAATGTACTAGCCGATTTACCCGTGCTTCGCTAAGGTGTCTAAAAAAGTTCAGATAGATTACTTTAGATTTTATATTATAGATAAACAAAACCACTCAGCCAAATCTAATTGCTCAATCGAATCAACCAAAATCCACCAACCACTCAGGTAAACCTAACTGAAATTATCAAAACAACCAATAACTAATCACCCCTCAAAGCTAAACTATGTCCTATCGATTCAAACAAAAGCCATCAACCACTTGGCAAACAAAAAAACCTATCGAATCAATCAAATAACATCAAACTGCTACCCGAAACATCTCTTTATACTTAAAATCATTGAGTATGTGACATATCTTCCAAACTACTAAATCAACTTCTACTTAACTTGCCAAAAAGTATTTTATTAATTAGGTGAACCAAATTAGGCAGGTTTTTAAAATATATAAACCTAACATCCAGATACCCGTGTTTCGCTACGGTATTTAGTTAATCAGATGATAAGCTCAAATTGTAGCCTATAGGCTGTGTTAGCACTACTCTCGAGCCACTCAAGCTAACAGCTCCGCTGTTGCCCTCGTGGCTGGTGAGCTGATTATCCTAACTACTTAACTACTTAAACTCTAATACTGATCTTTGTTGAGTTTCAGGTGAGCAATTTGGTGAAGTATTCAATAATATTTGTCGATTCTCACCCACTCGCCCAAATAGATTGAACCCATCGGGCTAAATAATTTCAGATTCGATAAGATTCACCAATTCTCACCCACTCACCCAAATAGATTGACCCTATCAGATTCGAAGGTTTCAGATGTCAGTCAGTCAGTCAATAGGTATGTCAGTACGTCAGTGAAATTTTTTTATTAAGTAAATAAGTTTGTTTTAGATTTTATATTATAGATAATCACCAACCACTTAACCAAAAATATTGAACCTATCAAAACAACCAAAAACCACAATCACTCAGCCTAAAGCTGTAACCCTATCAAATCAACTAAATAACTATAAATTGCTTGGCAAACCTAAATTCTAAAATAAAAATTTGGTGATAGCTAGAACCAACCCTCTAGTCAACCACCCTATCTTCCTTTTTATTTTTATTTCTATCTCTATATCTTTATTCAATCTTTTTATAGTAAAACAATAATAAGAGGGGAGGAGAAGAAATGATGTTTTATCAAAGTCAATATAGGCGTTGAACCTATTACAAACTAAACCTATACCAGAGTGGTAACAGGTTCCACCATTTTAGACAACCATCCTATTTTTATTTTTTATCTTCATATTTTTATTCAGATTTTTTGATATAAAGTAATAAAAGGGGAAGGAAGTAAATAAGTTTTGTCTTATCCAGTATAGATTTCAAATGTGTTACCAAACCTGCATTAGAGTAACTGCAGTTTTCACCCTGCTAGGCAACCACCCTATCTTTTTTTATTTTTATCATCATATCTTTATTTTAATTTTTTAAATAAAATAATAATAAGATAGGAGAAAAGAAATGATACTTTGTCCTAGCCAGTATAGTTTTAAACCTGTTTTGAACTAAACCTTTAGCAGATTGATAGCATGATACCATGTTTAGCTAACAACCCTTGCATAGCAAACCTATTAACCTATTAAATCAACTAAAAAATGCTAAATTGCTATCTAAAACATTATCAATAAAAATGCTCACTACCTAGATATAGAATAAGTGCTTCATCTAGTTTACTATATATTTTTCATTAGGTGTCTATAAACTAATAACTGCTTTATTAAATCTTAAATTCTTAGCTCATGTGGTTTAGAATATATGAAAAATTAGCTTTTTTAAATTGGCTTAAAGTTTTTTATATATCTTAGGTTAGAAATTAATATTTTAAAGATCCTACCTACTTCATAACCTAACACCCAAGGGGCATATACACACTAAACATATATAGTAAGTTTTTGTTTGAGAGAATTTATATCTTTAATATTGTTCCAAATTTAAATATTTTATAATAGATATTAACTTATTAAAAACAGATGTTATAATAAAAAGTATATAGTTTATAAATAGTTACTTAGTAGTTATTAATTAGCTAAAAAGCTCTTCCAAGGGCAAATTTTAAATCAAAGCTTATGTGGTTTAGGATACATGGTGAAAATTAGCATATATATAAAAGTTTTATCTTTTTTATAACTTTTGCAATTGAAATTGAAATTGAGTATAAATCACTTACCTACTCCAAAATCCTAAACTCAAGCTTCATATGCATAGAAAGTATATTTTTGATTTTTTGGGTTTACTTAGGTCTTTCCAATTACTATCACTTTTAGTAATACAATTCAATTCAAACAGCATAATTTGATAATCAACACCAGGCGAGATAAGTATGAATAATAAGGTAAAGAGCTAGGTGAACATGGTAAAGGGCAGCAGACCTAGACCTGCACCACCCAAAGATACCAAGCGCACAGGTACAAATGAAAATCTCAGCAAAAATAAAAAAACCTGAGGTGGCACCTCCCGCAGGTTTCATCAATTTTTTGGTAAAATACTGCAGCTACTTGGAAGTATCCCAATTGCAACTACTGTCATCAGTGAAATATGGAATATGAGTTTTTCTGAGCATAGAAACACTGACAATGTGGGAAAAGTTCAGCAAAGCCCAACAAACTATTTTCCTGCATGTGGTGTACTTAACAACCCATACTATCTGCAGAGGTTGGGTAGATCTTGGGTTCAAAACTGCAGAAGAAGCAAATGAAGCAGCAAAGGTCAGAGTGGTACACAAACTTCCCAATGGACAGCAATTGGTCCTGACCAAATACACCCTTTGGACTGAATCCAAAGACATTTTCATAATTTTCAACTATCTTCTGACCACACTGGCGCGCACAGTAGTTGAAAGACATCTCTGAGAAGGCTTGGAAGCCTATGGAGAAATTAAACAATTTGAAATGCAATGATTCTAGATGATGCTGAACCTTGGCATGGGGAAGGCAATTGCAATAATTTCACTGAACCAGGATGGAGTAGAGGATATTACAAAAATCCCCACATTGCATCCTTCACAATCAATGGAAAAAATACCAGCTGTTCCATGAAACAGTGGAAAGCACACCCCCTTTACAATCACTGCCAGGCCTTTGGGCACAAGATTCATGCTTACCCCATAAAAGAAGTCCTGAGAGAAATGGAATTCTGTGAGGAGGAAATGGGCAAAGACAACTCAGAGTATGCCAAAATCATGGATACTACACAAGCCTTCAACTGGGGAGAATACAGGCAATATAAAATAATTGACCCTATTTTCCCAAAAGAATGAAAAATGGTCAAACAAGCTCACAAGCTGGCTATGGCCAAGGCAAAGGCCTTGGTGGAATCAACCGTATCGCTGGAGCAGATCCAGGAAGACATGGTGGAATTTGAGTCCATGAACCAATCAGATCCCATAGAAAACCATACACCCAATCTGACCAGTTTGAATTTGGTGAAACCTGATTCAGAAATGAATGCAGCAAAATTGGGATTCAGTGCACCCCCAGAAATTGCAGAATTTAACCCAATTGGGAAGAAAAATCAACAATGGAATGCGCAAGAAAATAATGTGGCCAATAAAAACCCACAAGTGCATTGCAATAACATATTAAAACCAAGCAAAGCCAAGAGAGGAGCAAAAACTGTGGCGATGAAAGGGAAAGATTTACACCCCAACTCCTACTCATAGTTATGCTCTCCACAGCAGAGGTTCAGTGGAGAGCAATGTGAGCGAGGGAGTAGGACTGGGAGGCCCTGCTAACCGCTCCTGAGGTGCATTGGGTGTCTCAGTAGAGATAGGGATGCTGAACATAGCAGGACTCAAGGCCTTAACGTCCTGGGCCAAGAAGTTGAGTCTCCTATAAAACCCATCTGTGGATATCATGCAGTGCAGAAAACCCACTGTTCACAGAGAGAGGATGAGGCATGGGAAAATGCTCCTCCCAACAATACCATTTTGGTCGCTTCACTGTGGGGTGATAGTATGCACAAACCAAAACTTTAAATTTATTAATAAAAATTTGTTCCTGGATGGCTGCATACTTGCTGTAACCTTCTCATGGCACACTGAAGTGCACACAATAGCCAGTGTGTACACCCCAAATGGTGCAAATGACCAAAGAGAATTTCTCACAGCTCTAACACAACTAAACCTACCATCAAATACTTTCATAATGGGAGACATGAACTGCTGGATTAACCCAGAGATGGACCAATGACCATACACAACAGAGATACCACAAGGGCAAGTGGAACTCTGAGTACTAAAGGCCACCCTAAGACTATATGATCCACTGCCAAAAAGGCAATCCCTGCTACAAAACATGACACGCCCACATGTACACAATGGTACACTTGTCTCTATGTTGAGGATAGACCTAATACTCACACCAATATTTTTCTGTCATCAAATTCAAAAATTTAAAACTGCAAAAATCAAATTCTCTGACCATTGACTTGTTTTGGTGTCTTACAAACTGGCGGAACCAAATACCCAAGCACCCAAATGGTGCAAAATACGCCCAGAAAGTTTAGACAACTCGGAATTTTAATCCTGGATGGAGGAAATATCTTCAACCCAGGATTTTCAAACACCTTTTTGCTTGGAACCACTAACCACCTGGGAAAACTTCAAAAAATCAACAACCCAACAAATTAAACATATATCATCTAGAAGACACAGGGCAGTTTCAGCCATTATCAAACACATATTGGCTGAAATTGACCATCTAGAAAACAACGTATCAAGAATGGGATACAGCATTGGATGGGGTCACTATGGGTGGAGGTTTCTGCTCAGCTAAACACCCTGACCCATGAACACCAACACCGAGTTGGAGTCCAATATAAAGGCAGAAACATAAGAGATGGAGAAACTTGCTTGAACTATTTTTTCCGCTGATTCCACGCCAGGAAAAATACAATATCTTGTACACAGGTTGTCAGGGTAAATCCTGACATTAGTGGAATTTCTAAGATTATAGATGTTGTCAGTCAGATCAATGTGATATGTGATGAAGTTGGATTAAATAATTGCATATCAAATAATGATTGTAGTAAAGTTATTCTTATAATGCAAACACTATTAAGTTTATTTACTAAAGTGTTATCATTACCAATCTACCACCCCAGCCTACAAGAAACGCCCTTCCAACTTTCTCCTTTTAAAGCCATGTCTTTAAGCAACTCCCATACCAGCTTACCCACTATTACTTATAACTGGACACCTCTAGTGTCCTTGTCATACTGGGATAAACCCCTTGGTTATGCTAACTCATGGTTAGATACCCCCAACCAGGTCAGTAGTACACTAGCCCTTGAAAATTTGACCGCCACTATTTACAATAAATATCTCACCACGTTTTTAGTATTGGGGGCTTTGATATATGCCTTGTTGATGGGAAGTTACCAATTGCTGGTGCGGATGTTTTCCCCAGTAAAGAAAGATAAAAGAACTTATAAAGGAGCAGTAGGACCCAGTCAAGTGCAGACAGTTAGTGTGGCCAACCATACACCTATGACTTACCCTACAGTTCCCTCGCAAAAGATATTATCTTCAGCTGAAGTGAAAGAAGGTCTTACGTTGTTGGGGGAATATTTTAAAGCTTATCCTGAGACCTATTCATATGATGCACGGAAAATTTTGAAAGTGGGTTCACAACTCACTGGTGATGCGCTGAGTTGGTTTATAAGCAACCTAGAAGAGAATGATAATGTGTGCACTAAATATGAGGAATTTAAAAGTCAATTTTTAGCAGCAGCAACCCACACTAATACTAGATTAGAGTCAAGGATAGCCTTGATGAATTTTCAGCAAGAAGGGAAAACTGTTGAGGTTACATAAAAATGTTCCTGGATATCTTTCAGAAGACAGAGTTAGATGAAGAATTGGGAGCACTTTACTTCAGACAAGGGTTAGGAAGCCACTTAGCAGAATTAATTAGACATCATCCCACCACGCTGCCATTAAAAAGTTATTAATATCACACAGAATCTAATGATGAGTGTTGGCGGACCAGAAGAATGCTGTATTCAAGAGAATTATAAGAAGAGAAACCCCCAGACCAAAGTTTCCTCATTAAAGAATGATACTCAGTCTTATCCATTATTAAGTGTGAACTTACATGTTGGAAAGAGGTGTTTGAAAACTATGGCTTTGCTGGACAGTGGGGCCTCACGGAACTTCATCTCAGAGCATTCAGTGAAAATGCTGGGCTTGCATGCAAAGAAACCTTTGATGAAAGTAACCTTGGGAAATGATGAACAGTCTTTAGCTTACCGCTGCTCACATCACATTGACTTGAAGTTTGGGGTAAGTAAAATGAAAGCTGAGTTTTGGGTCCTGCGTAGTTCACCCCATCCTGTAATTCTTGGGTATCCTTGGTGGACACAGGTTGAACTCCAGCACAATTATGGACGGAACTCTATCACAATTAAGCTAAAGGATAAACTCCTTGAGTGTGTTTTAGAAGAGAATAAAACTTTGGACATTTCCACAACTGTAAATCAGGTTGGTCCATTGGAGCCTTGTAAAAGAAAGGTCCCTGAGTATCTCTCAAAATGGGCTTCACTTTTTGAACAGGAGGAAGTTGAATTTCTTGGTTATGTTGTGGGCAGGAATGGGTTCACCATGGCACCTAGCAAAGTGGATGCCATCACATCTTGGCCTACACCTAATAGCTGGGAAGGATGTTTGTAGTTTCTTAGGCTTGGAAAATTTTTATAGGGATTTTATCAAAGACTTTTCTTCTATTGCGTTACCCTTAACATGGCTTACATCAGAAAGTGTTCCATATAAATGGTATCAGGCAGCGTAAAAATCTTTTTCTGAATTGAAGGCTGCCTTTGTTTCTGCACCTGTGTTGGCAATGCCCAATGATGAAAACCCTTTGTGGTTGAGACTGATGCTTCAGGATATGCTCTTGGGGGGTTTTGTTGCAGGAGGGGGATAATAGTAGGCTACATCCTGTAGCCTACTATTCCAAGAAATTCATCCCAGCGGAATGCAACTATCCTATCTATGACAAGGAAATGTTGGCTATTGTTCAATGTCTCAAACACTGGCGCCGGTACCTGTGTGGGGCAAAGTACCCAGTTAAAGTTTTGACAGACCATAAAAACTTGACTTACTTTTTCACCCCACGGCAATTGAACCAGCGTCAGGCACAATGGGCACTTACTCTGGCGGATTATGACTTAGACATTGGTTACAAACCTGGAAAAATTAATTTGGTTCCAGATTCCTTAAGCCAGCGTCCTGACATGATCCCTGAAGAGGGGGAAATTACCAAGTTTAATACACAGTTGCTTCTGAAGACCAAGGATCCCGCTGCATTATTATCTCATCTTGTGCTAGTGGGCCGTAGAGATGAGATTTTGGATGTTCAAAATGATGATGCTTTCTGTCAGAATATGAAGAATGATCTCATTCAAAACTTAGACAGTGTGTGATACAAAAAAGGTTACTCATTAAAGGGTCAGTTAGTATTCTGGAAAGGTTGTTTTTATGTGCCAGAAGAACCTTTAAGATTGGATGTCATGCGCGAGCACCATGATGTAGGCATGGTAGGACACCCTGGGAATAATAAAATGATCCAACTGATTCAAAGAACTTACTGATGGCCTGGTCTTAGAGGGGATGTTTTAAAATATGTGGCAGGATGTGAGGTCTGTGGGCGCACCAAGGTTCGTAGAGGACTTCCTGAAGGACAATTACAGCCATTGTCAATCGCACAAAAGCCATGGGAGTCAATATCCATGGATTTTATAGTAGAACTACCCCGTTCCCAAGGATTCAATGCAGTGTTGGTGGTGGTAAATAGATTTACTAAAATGGCTTATTTTATCCCAACTTCTACCAATGTCACGGCTAAAGAGATAGCACATTTGTTTTTGAGAAATGTATTCCTGCATCATGGTACTCCCAAGGAGGTGATCTCAGACAGAGGGCCTCAATTCACATCAAATTTTTGGAAACAGCTCCTTGTAGACCTTGGAATCAAGAGATGTTTATCCACTGCATACCATCCGCAGACTGATGGACAGACTGAGAGAGTTAATCAGGTGCTGGAGCAGTACCTGAGATGCTATGTTAATGCAGAGCAGGACAACTGGGATGAGTTGTTGCCTATGGCCCAGTTCTGTTATAACACTCTAGATCACTCTTCAACTGGAATGTCACCGTTAAAAAATAACTATGGGTATGATGTGAACTGGGAACCATTACCATCTATTGAAGCGGATAACCCCCCTGAGAGGGAATTTTTATGGAACATTCATCAAACTCATGCACTTTGCTTGGCTAATATGAACTGAGCAGTACATACTTACAAAGACTTTGCAGATAAGAAGTGTGTGCCTGGTAAGGTGTTGGAAGTAGGCAGCCAAGTTTGCCTGGATGCTCAAAATATTCCTTTGGATGTACCATGTCAGAAACTTGCCCATCAGCGCGTAGGGCCATACAAGGTCGCAGAGGTTATAGGAAAGGTGGCTTACCATCTTGAATTGCCTGAAGGTTGGAAAATTCACAATGTATTCCATCTTTCCCTCTTGCACAAAAAATAAGGAATC
Source organism: Massospora cicadina (assembly GCA_022478985.1). Classification (NCBI taxonomy): domain Eukaryota; kingdom Fungi; phylum Entomophthoromycota; class Entomophthoromycetes; order Entomophthorales; family Entomophthoraceae; genus Massospora; species Massospora cicadina. The sequence goes on from JAKSZP010002688.1 coordinate 80,934, forward strand.
TCCCTACCACACTAGAAAGTCAAAGAGCTAGCACCACCACTTATTAAAGGTCCCTGTCCTGAGTATGAGATGGAGGCTATTGAAGGGAGAAGAACAAACCATGGTAAAGTGCAATATCTGGTTAAGTGGGTTGGATATCCTGCAGAAGAGAGCACTTGGGAGCCTGAGGAGAACTCAAAGAATGCAGGCAAGCTATTAAAAAATGGAAGAAGAAGGCCTCGCAGGAAGCTTCAGCCTTGATGGGGGATGATGTCAGGGTAAATCCTGACATTATTGGAATTCCTAAGATTATAGATATTGTCAGTCAGATCAATATGATATGTGATGAAGTTAGATCGAGTAATTGCATATCAAATTAATGATTGTAGTAAAATTATTCTTATAATGCAAACACTATTAAGTTTATTTACTAAAGTGTTATCATTACCGATCTACCACCCCAGCCTACAAGAAACGCCCTTCCAACTTTCTCCTTTTAAAGCCATGTCTTTAAGAAACTCCCATACCAGCTTACCCACCATTCCTTATATCTGGACACCTCTAGTGTCCTTGTAATACTGGGATAAACCCCTTGGTTATGCTAACTCATGGTTAGCTACCCCCAACCAGGTCAGTAGTACACCAGTCCCTGACACAGGTCCATTGACCAGACAAATCCATAGAAGAAACACCCAAAGAATTCACGACCAAAGTGCACAGGTTTTATATGAAATTGTAAAAATCCAAGCTGTTCAAACCAGAAAAAATCAAAAATTTCTTAGAAGCATACATATCAACACCACAGTTTGAAATAACAATTTAATTAACCTAATATCATGCGAGGAATTATGGGAAGTAATATGCAGTGCACCAAGAGGGAAATGCCCTGGACCTGATGGGATTTCCTATGAATTTTATATAAAATATTTCACTAACATCTCTAAAATTCTTATAGCTTCAATGAACAAGTGTATTATGGAAACATGCCTCCTACCTGGAGGCAAAGAAGCCTACACGGTCACTTTATTCAAGAAAGGAGACAGATTAGACCTATCCAACTGGCGCCCAATTTCCCTAACCAACACAGATACAAATTTTTTTTACAAAAATTATGGCTAAATGACTAGGAGAAATTGCAACTGATGCGATATCCCCATCACAATATGGATTTGTCCCAAGAAGATCCATATGGGATAACATCCACACTGTTGCAAATGTCTGCCAGTCCAAAACCTTGGGAGCACTTGTCTTTTTAGACCAACAAAAGGCATATGACAGGGTGAACTGGACCTATCTTAGGGCCTGCCTTCAAAAATTCAAGCTTCCAAATAGATTTATAAACTGGGTAATGTTGTTTACAGAGTCTGCAACCATGGCTGTGCGGGGAGCAGATTTCTTACCCAACCCAGTTATCCCACAGAGAGGACTAAAAAAGGAGACCCCTTAATCCCTCTACTCTACAACTTTAGCCTAGACCCCCTAATCTGAAATACAAACACACTGATCAAAGGAATCAAAGTCAAGGGCCAACCACCAGTCAAAATGATGGCCTTCACTGATGATTGTGTGGTGGGCATATCCAACAATCATGACGCTTGCAGAATTGAGAAGATGATACAAGACTATTCAGCCATAATTAACGCATCACTTAACACTGAGAAAACGGAAATTATACTTCTGGGGAAATATCAGACCCAGTGGATGCCATCTACACAGGGCCAACAAGCTAGTACAACATCAAGACTCCTGACCAGACATAGGAGGTGAAAATTAGCAATGACCTCACTGAAACTTCCATTCATCACCAAGCCAGCAGCTGGCCCTGTTTGCCACTTGGGAGTATGGTTGGAAGCAGGAGGTTATGCTAACTCCATGATGGAAAATCAACTTCTAGACAAAATAACAAAACGCATTGCACCCTTACATGGACACCAAACAGGTCTAACAGGAAGGGTCACAGTAGCCAGCTCTATGATTCTATTAATCATATGGTTCATGGCCCATGAAATCATTTTCTCACCATCTTTCTTCAACACAGTCTACGCCCTATTACAAGGATGGCTATGGTCCAACCACAGCCCCCTGTACGCCTCAAAACCATATTTGGCTCTATAAGGAATGGAGGTATGGGGCTTACTAATTATGTAGAGCAAGCAACCCATATACTGGGATCCTGGATAGCTCAGGTGACTAGCCCAGATCTTCCAGATACACACTGGGCCAGAACAGCAAGATATAACTTCACACATGCACTACAAATTAAGAAACCCAGATCACCTGAACACATTAATCAAGTATCTTGCATCCCATCCCACAGCTGCAGGACCACATGGCACTCCTGCACATTTCAAATGAATACTTCTAGCCATGAGAAGAGCGACATGGTGGATTCACATAAAAATCCAAACCAGTCGGCAAGGACGACCAAGGCTAACTCACAGACAGGAGATCAATGATAAAATAGTCACAGACAATATAATAAAAGCAAAAGCTAAATACCATAGCCAGGATAGATTACCTGGACCATATGGACATACCCTACAACCTGGAGACCCAAAGAAGAGTATGGAGATACACACATCACCCTCTACTCCAACCCAGGATAAGGGCACATGTATGGAGGTGCATGAGGAGAGTATACCAAACAGCTGAACGGTCAAACGCCAATCACACCTCATGTGCAATATGTGGTCAGTATGGAAGCCTAGCCCACCGTTTGGAACAGTGCCCAACATCAGTGGCAGTATGGAAAGAGGCCATGCGCTTTTTCCGCCAAGAAAATGGACATCCATTCATCCTAACAAGGAACATGTTCACTATAAACATGGACTCTCCTATCCACCCATCTCTCAGGACGTTAATAGTAGCAATAGCACTATGGACGATACATACAATAGTACCGGAATCATTCACAGGAGCAGCGCCAACAATCCAAGAAGCCATTCATCACTTCCACAGCCATATATTGTAACATTTTCAAGCATGGCTGTTTGGACATATGACCCCCCATAACAGAAGGACAATCAACACATGGTTCCCCATATGGTTCCTAAAGGTTGATCATTTCCTTCACACATGCTGCATCCAAGAATAAGCCAGCATAACTCCCCTTCCCTACCGTCCTAATCTTGGTGATCCTGGAGACAACAAGAGGGGCCTTGAACCCTCTGGGGTGTCTTTAATTGTAGAATTTTATTAGTTTTCTCACTATATCAGAAGTGCTTGTCCCCTGGTTGACCTTCCCCAAATAAACAAGGTTTGTTGGGTTTGTAGAATAAGTTTCTATATACATTTTTTAATTTTAATTGTTTTATAATAGGAATTTATTAAAGTAAAATTAAAACCATTTTTTCACATATTTTAAAAAATCCTTGAAATGAAAGTTTCTTAGATAAACTACACATTCAGAGAAGAACCTTCATGTCAAATTAAAAATGCTTAGCTTTGTGGTTTAAGGGAAACCTTGATTAAGTGTTTATTTAATATATTATAGATATTTTTTTGCAATTTTTGTTGCTATAATTAAATTTAAAAGATCTCTTACATACTTGATACTTCAACACCCAAACTGCATATACATACCAAATTTTATAATGTAGAGTTGTTGGTTTTTTAAAATATTTTTTTAAAAACTTTCTCAGATTTAAATAATTTTGTAATACTTATTTATTAAGGTGACTTTTAAACTGCTTTTCTACATATTAAACATACTTAAATAAAGTCCTAAAATAAATGGTTTCTTAGTTGATTTACAAACTTTTAACAGAACCTCCATATCAAATACCAAGTTCCTAGATTTTGTAATATTTGAGAAACCTAGATCAATAGTGTTTTAATACATTATAGATAAACCCTTTGCTATACATATGATATCTCATATAAATTAAAAATTAATGTATATTTGTGGGTATGAGACACATTATCTCTTGAACAAATGAAACAAGTAAGTCAAACTTAGCACATATACTTTATTAATTTTTGGGAATGGTAATAAACTATTTTTAAAACAGATTTATAATAATTTTAGTAAAATTTTATAAAAGATTAGAAATATGATTTTAATTGTGGGCATGTAATGTTTGGGCTAAGCATTTTGGTATTATTTGTATAATTTGATAGGTTCATAGGGTTTGGTAAGTGCTGGTAGCTTTTGGTTGGTTTATGAAGTTCAACTTGTCATTTTCGCAGCTTTTCTTAGGTTTAAATTATTAGATATCTCTAATCAATTGTTTTATAAATGTTAAATGACTATAATATAACCTCAGAAATTAATAAACCTATTAAACAAACTAAACACCTATCACTTTAAAAATCATTTAACCTATTAAATCAAAAAAAACCAGCAACCACTCAGAAAAACCAATTTAACCCATCAGATTAAATAAACTATCAACCAAATGCCTGAAACCATTGAGCCTTATAAATCAACCAAAAACCACATAACCTCTCAGCAAAACCATTTGTTAAACTTATAAATTAAATTTATTTGAGGTATGCCAACCAGGGGATAGACATTACTGAAACAGAACTCAAATGAAACAAACCAAAATATGAATCAACTGCTTGAAATGAGCAACACAATAAAAAAATGAGAAAAATAACCTACCAGGTGGCACAGTGTCAAGCTGCTTATCCCACCATGATGGAGGGGAGAGGGGATCGGGTGGATCATCAGGCTCAGCATTGTAGAGATAGATCAATGCTTAGAGCAAAGGGGTTGGGGCATCCATGGGATGAGGGTGAAGGTGAAATAAATAAGCGTTGTTTGGTTTTGACTATTTGGGTCTGGAATATAGCCTCTACAAGTTTGGCAACATGGTGTTCAGCTTGGATGCAGGCGTTGGGAAGTTGGGCAAATTTTGCAATGTTGGCTCTGGTGATGCATGTGGATTCTGAAAAATCTGCCAATTCAGCGACCTGCTTGACAGCGGTAAAGGAAGCTTCATTCAGGCGCTTGATTTCATCTTTTGCAATAGCAGGGAAATCAGGAGGGAATTTGATGATATGCAGCCCTTTTTCAAAATCAACAACAGATTGCACAACAGCTTTTCAGAGATGGTAACTTTTAGGTGTGGCCACCGCAGCCTCAGCTATATGATGGTTGCTCAGGAAAGGGGTAGTGGTGAGTTTGGAGATTTTTGTTTGGGCGAGAGTGGGGCATCAAATTACAAATTCAGATAAGGTTCCTAATTTATTGGGGAAATCTAGTGGTGGGACAATTTCACCAGTTTTGTTCACATCATCCAACAAGTCCTAGGTATTTTGGTTAGGATTGATTCAGTGATACATGGCTTAGGTTGGGTAAGATTTGGGACAGGAAATTGGTTGTATTGCATTTGGGTCCAAACTTATTTCTGATTGGTTGGCATGGGTGTAAATTGGCCGTCTTGGGCATTGATGCTAGATTTTGCTTTGGATTTAATGAGTGCATGGCCTGTGGGGTAAAGGCAGCCAAAATCCCCATTTGAACGCTATGGTGTGGCCTCATAGGTGGGGTTAGCAGTTTTCTCAGGGTTTTAATTTTATCAGCATGCCTTTTTGGTATGGTCCAATTCATGGCAGAGGGGAAAACTGTGTGACTATTGTTGGTGTGAGCTCAAAAGAAATGGTTGAGTGTGGATGGGATATAGGCATGCGGTGGGATGTGCTGGGCCATTTTTAGCTGGTGGGGGTAGTGGTGGCTATTGCCTGAGGTGCCATTAGGCACTCAGCACCACTTGGGACAAGGAATTGGATGATGAGGTTTGTGCTATAAGTGGACAGCCCTGACATCAACTCTGTATATAGTGTTTGAGGGAAGGTGTTTGGGAAGGTTTGTAAAGGTCACCATGAGTGTGGTATTATTGGGGAGACGTGTTTGGGCGGTGGTAATGTATGTGTTTTTGTAAATTAAGGGCATAATTGCAGCAGTGGTCACGTTCTCTTCAGTGGGGAAGTCAATATCAAAATAGCCCCTATAAGGGCAGAAGTCAATAAAACCTACTGATGCAAAGGTGGCCATTGCCAGCTCAATAATTGCTTCATCAGCATATGGGAAGAGACTTCTGTATTTGATGTGGAGGCAAAAGTGGATAGTGGATTGAGGTAGGGCTAGGGAGTGGAGGTGGGTTGGGTGGACACATGCAAGGTGCAGTGCTAAGTCCCTTGGAGGGACAAATCAGCCAGAAGTATTTGGTGGACTGGATGAGCCAATATGCATGCATTTTCCTGCTTGGTGGTAAATGCTACCAGGTGGAGCACCGCTGCCCCACACTGGGGCAGCAGGTAGTGGATCCAAAGACATAAATGGGAAAGTGATGCAGTAGAGGCAGCGGTGGAAAATTAGCAGTTTTTTTTTCAAAAATTGCTTGAAAATGATGTTGAGCAGGGAAAAAATCAAACTCCTGTTGAACTTATAAAACAACCAAAAGAATTGGGAGGGTTGTGTCAGGACACACAGTTGTTAGTTTAACATGAACCATCTTTCTCAGCAAGTCACTATTAGCATATTGCAATGAAATGAAAACAAGACAATGACTGTGTACTAAGTTCTATTTTAACATAAAAAAGACTATAAATGGTACATGATGTTTATTTTGATTAATACCTGATGACAATTTTATTTAACATTATCCTCTAATATAACAATTAAGTGTCATAAGGCATAATTTAACATATGTGTGTCTGGTGAACGTACAATCAGTAGTGGTATTGCCCAGTTTTGTTGGTTCTGTGGGCATGTAGTTGAGGCCAAAATCCTTCTTAATGAAAGTCAACCTGGTAGCTTTTGTATCATGGATTGTTATTTAAGTTGCCACAGCGAACAAGTGAAGTCTCAGAGTCTGGTAGAAAACTTGGTAATACTTTTGTCAAGTTTTCTGAATATGGTAGGAGCAATTGATAAAAACAGAGCTTAACATCTTAGCTGACACCTTATGCTTTGTATAGGTACAGATACTTCTTAAACAAATTTTCACTACATTTTTTACAGGAACTTTGTATGAAGAATAGGAGAGTTACAAGTTTTTGCCTACAGTAAATATCCGTTGAATTAAAGTCAATCCAAAATTGCTGCAATATAGATCAAACGGATTAGTTTTGAATACTGTTTGAAGCATTTTTTAACTGCATGCCAATGATCCTGCATTGCATCAAATTGAGTGATGTTGATATCCGTCAGCTTGGAGACTTCATGACAGATGTATGGGTGTTAAATTAACTTATGTCCATTGGTTTAGTGACAGAAGCAGCAGAGTTGCTCACACCATCGGCATCATTCACTGAGTGCACTGTTCCAGCTTTGTGACACTCCTAAAATAGCCTCACTTGCTTAGCACTAGACATTGGGGTACCTGTGCGTGCCCATAGCCTCCTCTTTCCAACAATCTGTGTAATATATATTTTTGGCTGTCTTTTGTGAGGGCTGAGGCTGTCATATTTAATTTTTGCAGTTTTTACATACTTACATTGAGTTCTAAATTAAAATTATTGTCAATGATACACTTATTATTTTTAAATTAATTGATATCTACAAACTCTATACACAAACACATGTATCATTGCGTTAACACATCTGAGTCATAGGTACACTGTATGAAAAGGAGCCAGAGAACCAGTTTTGGACAATCTGTGCTGTTCCCCTTCTCACCAACCTGCTTGCCCATAACACAATCTCAAGGTTGTACTAGTGAGTTAATAATATATAAAACTGACGTCACACCTAGGTATTTAAGACTAATATTTAGGAATTATTAGGTCAAGACAACATAGACCTTTTGTTATATTACAGATTTCTGTTTTAGTACCCATATGTTTTGTAATCATTTTGTAAATGGTTCACATCAAAACTATCAATTGCTTAGCAAAAACCTATGAGCCTATTGAATTAAACAAATAAACTAAAAGGGCAGTCAAAAACAATATGCAATATCCTCATAATCATATATATGTATTCACTTTTACATATAACTTCTAAAATAATTTTCTTAAAGAATAGCCTATTACCATTCCCAAAATTTATAAAATCTTTGTGCAAAGTTTGGCTTTTTATGATTCTTTGTTCATTAGATGATGTTTCTTATATCCATATATATACATACCTATAATGATTATGTTTATATAGAGAATTGATTCTTCTGATTGATTGGTATTTTTCTTTTGAACAATAGCTCATTGGTTTCAGATAATTAGTCAATGGTTTTTGGTTGATTAATAAGAGATTAGATTTTCCTAAATAGTCGATGGTTTAGTTTATAAATAGTATCAATTGATTTTAGGTGAGTAGTTAGTAGTTTTTGGTTGATTTGATAATTCAATTGGTTTTGACTAAATGGTTGATTTGATTTATTTGAAAGATTTAATTAATTTTAGCCAAGCGGTTGGTGGTTGGATAATTTGATAGGATGAGTGGTTTTTAAACTTATTGATAGGCATCTACCAATATAGTAACTAAAATAATCAATTAGAAAAATCTTGTTAATTATAGCCCCAAGCAAAGCTGGAAAAATTGGCTAGTAGTATATATAGAGCAATATATTATAGTAAGGTAACATAAATAGAAATATTGATATAGAATTTTCTTTGATTTAATACTCTTTGTCCCCACTAGTACTATAAATGATTTAAGTTCTTATTAAGCACTATGTTAGTTGAAGGTACTTAAAAATCTTATAAGCTCTTTCAGAAAACCAATTTTGATTTTCTATAAGTGTAAACCAAATATAATTATATCAACAATATGTTTTATTTATAGGTATAGTTTAGGTTTGTATTTATCTATACTTATGAAAATTTCAAGTAGATTAATCTATAATCCTTTTAAAACTATATTGTATATAAGGAGGATACCCCAGTGGTAGTATATGGGCTCACTACCACTGCCTTTAAAAGTTTGATTATGGTACATGCACTTTGGGTAGGGAATGGCTATGACTGTGTTGGTGTTGCGCACCAATGCCCCAAACTGAGATAGAAAATAGCAAGGTGGTCCATGGAGTTTCTGGCCTATCATACACCACACATGAGGGTTTTCTTTTTTTTAGCACTAGTGGTGCCCAACCCAAAAAGGGGGATCCACCATGAATCTTTATTTTGCAAATGGGCCAAACAAAGTTATTAGAAATAAAAAGTTTCAATATGGCACCTCAGCTAGAAGCCTAGGAAGCCATATCAGAAGGTGAGGAAGCTTTGAGGAAACTTGTCTGGCAACCGCTTAGCTGATGGACCATGGTGGACAACATTGGGGTAGGAGCATCAGCGACATGAGGCATAAGGAGGTATAATTGTGGGTTTTCTTTCGTTGATGAGGCCAGCAGTGTCCATTGCCTCAACGTATGAGCAAGTTGATGCTCAGCAAAAGTGATGAGAGCAGGCACACAAGTGAATGACTTGATGCACCAGCCATGCATGGGGGCTTTCAAGTTTTTTATCCTCCTTTTCTGTTTTCTTCAATTCACCTTAATTAGTGCAGTATTGTCCCCCAGGTCAGCCCAATTCAAATAAAGATTAAAAAAATAAAACTAAATGTAACTTTTTGTATATTGATTTTTATACATATAGCTTTAACAACTATAAAAAACTATATAATACACTATTATTTAGTTTCTTTTCTTTGACTCACTTATTTTAAATAATTTATATTAAAATTTTCTGTTATAGGAGTACTAGTGGTTCTTAGATAGAGATACAAGGTTGTTACTATTATAAACAATACATAAAAAGGTTTATCTTTCTCATCAAGTTACTAAGGCATTATCAGGACTCATGAAGTAGAGCAAAATTCTAAACCAATAAAAAAGGGACAAGAAAATGAAAACCAGGAAGGTCAGCAGAAGTATTTAGTACAGTCTGTGGGGTCAACCCCTCCAGCTGAATAGAACCTTACATCCATTTAGGACAAAAAAGGGCCCAAATCCTAAGCCCACCCTCTGGAGAAAAATTAGGATTAAGGCTCATGTGGTAGATGAGCTCTGGGGCAAAGATTTCCAATCTTGGAAAATAGCTCAATTGCCCATTTCTCCTACCCTGCTTCTTTTAGACAAGAAGATAACCTCATAAAAGTGATTGTACAGCCAAAAATATCCTATGACATTTTCCTCCCAAGCACCTGCCATGTCTATTTATTTGCCTGCTGTTCCCAAATTAGGCAATTCTAAGGATAAAAGCCTCAGATTGGACATTTGAGCATTATCAAGTCCCAAATATATTAATCAAATCATAAAGGTAATTTTAAAATCAATTATGGGTTACTCATACACACCAGAATCACTTACCAAGGTTTATAAACCACCTCTAGAATCTGAGGAATTCATCAATTCTATGAAAAAACTCAGAGCCTCAAGTGCATCAGGAAGAATCACTTAAATGATCCAGCAGATTGCATGTTATTGATTTCTAAATCAAAACCATGTCCTAGAAATTTTTAGGAGCTTGGTTGAATCCAACCAAATGAGCATCCATTGCTCACACATATGAACGCCGCCGCTCCATCCTCATATCTTGTCCATATGTATATAAAGCAGCTGCCCTCAGAAGAGTCAGTCACCAATTATTTATTTACTATAGAGTTATTATACAAACTCTTTCTTAGTAATCAATGTACATGATGTTCTTTGCAGATACCATCTCCATCAAGATATGTTTTTGTTGTTAGTTAATTTCAGATACCCAATTTTCCAAGGAAAGACCTTGCTTCCTGTCAAATTCTGGTGGTTGACTCAAAAATAAACCTTTGACAACCATCATATTGGGCTGATTATCCCTTCAACGCTTGAGCTAACACCTATACTCTCACCTCAAAAGCCTATTGCAATTATATACTTTGGGGAAAATATCTCAATGTCAATTTGATCAAGTATTTTATCTAAAAGCTAGGGCTGAATACGCTTGTATATTATGACCAATTTCCTAAGCATCAAATCTTGGCAATTGGTCCCAATATTGGGAACACAATCAACTAAATTCTATAGAAAATTGTTTGGGATTAACCCAAAGTTAACGTCTAAAAATCCCATGGACCATCAGACAACTTAAAAGTAATCAATTTCCGCCCTAGGGCGAAATTTGTATGTCAATCTGAATAATTGGCACAATAGCACTTGCCCATGGACCACCCAAAAGGGAGTACCTAGTGCTATCAAGGGAGAAGGTTGATTATGTCATGATTAGGGGTACATCATCTACTTCAATTGAGGCAAACTTTTTCACAGAAGGTGTATGTCATCAGCAGTATGACGAAACTCAAATCAAGAAGATCTTAGGACAATTTTGCATGCTTTTATTGCAATTTTTGTCCCTGAAATTCTCTCTAACTTTGAGAGTATTTTGCCACCAATAAACCTAAGAAAAGGTTTCAGTCATATCAGTTCAAGGGCCAAACTGAGGTGGTAAAACGTCTGTTGAAATTTTGTACTTGAATGTGGCCAGGAGATGCCCTAGAGATATATTTACTGGCGCCTGCCCTAATGACTAAACATCTAATAAATAGCTTATATTAAAAGTTATATTTATTACATCTCTTTCCTGGTTTTCTCATTAAATCCTTTCTTTGGAGAAAGTGTTGAAAAGCTGGATGCACCTAATCCACAGCTTGCAACTTTGCCTGCCTTGGAAGAAGTTCCCAAACAAAAAGGGAAAATTATGCCCAAAATTGGCTGGAAGAGTCAAAGCAACTATAATAGGCCTAATAAGTTTTTGAGAAGTCCAAATACCGTAAACTACTGGCACTACTTAGGATCAATCAACAGAACTTTGACCCAAATAGACGTTCAGGATAACAATAAACAAGTGAGCAATCCTAGGATTTTCACACTTCCTCCATAGTATGATAGAACCCACAAAGGTATCCATAATACATATGGTACCGCTGGTCTGAAAGGGCTGTAATGAGGTGCATTGGGTATGGGACTGTAAGATATCTGAATCAGAAACTGGTTCCCATTCACCGTTTAATTAATTCAAGCTAAATAAATAAGGGGTTTATAAGGAAAACGTTTTTATTTAAACAAAGAAATCACAAAAATAACCCAACAATATATTAGGTTAAGGTTGTTGTTCTTATACTAAGAGAGGGGATTGCATGAGGTCATGAGATTCTAGCCTCAAGAACATGCCTACGCTATTTTCAAGAAGTTTTTTCATAAATTTATTATCAAATTTGAGTTGCAATTGTTCACATTACTGTCATGAGCTGACTTTTGTCAATTGTGGTAATTGCATTTTTTGTGCAATTTGAATTAAAACCATACTTTTTGGAGTGTGGCATATCTCCCTTTGATTATGCAGTTCTGGATCTCTTGACCACATATTGATGAGTTATCAAATTTAAGAAGGAAAAAAGATCTAATTTCTGGCAGCGTGTTGGAATTTTACCAGGTTTTTTCTGGCTTGTTCCTTACTTTTGCTCTGTGCTGTTTTTTTCCAAAGTTTGATATAAAAGCGGCCTTTTATTTCAAGAGATACCCCATCTTGGAAATCTAATTCAGTTGTTTATGCTCATCTTTCATGATCACTTTTCTACTTAAATAAAAATCTTCAGATCTCACTTTGGTTTCTTGTGCCTTGGCGCCTACACCAACCACCATTATTGAGAATCAGTGTAATGGACAAACTTCTGCCACATAGCCCAGGTTTGGCAGATGGTGATTCATTATGCTATTTTCTTAAAAACAATATTCTTTCTGTGCAAAGATGAGTACCTAGTGCCAAACCTGCCAGTCACCAAGATGTTTTCCACACTCCCATCTCTCATCCTGCTCTCTATTGGGCCGCATGTAACAATAACGCTGTCCCCCACCAGTACCCCGCAACATATGCCTTCCAGTTGTGATTCTTGTTTCATCCACCAGGCCAAAAAGCCTGAAATTCCAGTAATAAAATTCCTTCCAAGGGACAGTGACAAGTTACCAGGCTGTCTAGAGGCTGTAGTGATTCCAGGTGCCCTTGCCTGTAGTGATATCTGCATCCCTCTCCACTAGCCTTCACTGTTGCTTTCTAGTGACTCCATCTTACAAGGGGCGATGTCACAAGCTGACTTAGTCGATTGTGGCATTCACATTTTTTAATGCAATTTGTCTTTGAGAACCTACCTTTTTATAGCCTGGCGTAACTCCTCCTTCAATTATGCAGTGTCAGATCTCTCATTTGCATATTGAAGAGCTATCAGAATCAAGAAGAAGATGAGATATTTAGTGTAAGATGGGGCCTCCTAGTGGCACAACTGTGGAAATTTCGTGAAAACATGGGTGAGTAGCTAACACCAGAACCCATAGAGGCACGTTGGTTGGGTCCTGTAGTGGCCTGAAAGGAGTGCATGATGGTAGTAATGACTGTGATGACCTGTTTTTGCATGTGTCTATTACCCCCTGAGGGGAGAAAATGGGCAAGAATGGGGGGCACGAGTTGGGCATGTACTGTCATATGGCCTCCTTACAAGCTGAGGTTGAGTGGGTGCGGACCCCAGGACAAGGGAAGGGCAATACTAATTGCTGCACTTTGGTGCAACTGCCTACAATAGATGCCGCGGGTTGCTAAGTTGGCCTGAAGCTTGGCTAGCTGCTAGTTCAGTCAGCATGAGCTGGCTGGTGGCGAAATGGATCATGCAAGAAAATCTAAGGCAGATATAAAAGGACTCCAAGGCTTCCTGGACAAAAGGGGCCAGAGAGTACAACTCCGCTAAAAAAGCAGGTGACAAAAGGGAGATCTTTGGATTCTCCCCCTCAGGGGCCTTAATCTGGGTGTCATTGGGTCTTGTCTCCAGCAAGGGGGATGAGAGGCATATTGCCTGTCCTGGCTGGTGCAGACAAGCTGCCAAGTACTTAAACAGGACGGGAATATGTCAGTTTAGGGGTAGTGTGAGCTACACCCAATTGCATTTGGGCCCACAATTGGTGGTGCTTAGGTTTGCGCAGCCCTTGTGTGGTGGGGGCAGTACCCCAGGACTTTCTCCCTCAAAGTTGCCTGCACTATGAGCCCCTAAGGGCTTTTTAAAATTCAAAAATTAAGAAGAAAAAGGAATCCTAATTTATATAATAATGGCGAAATTTCACCATATTTTTTGGTGTGTTATTCTCCTTTTGCTCTGTACTGGTTTTCTCAATGTTTGGTATAAAAGTAACGATAATTAAAAAAAACCCATCGAGAAATTATAAGTCAGATTTTTGGGCTTGTATAACACAAACAACTTACTCAATAGAGCCCTTTGGTTCTCACTTTGGTTTTCTTGTGCCTTAAAGCCTATGCTGTGGGAAACAAGGTAATTTTTTGCTCGCTGGTGCTTAACGCCAGCTAGTTTCCACAAGGGTTTTTAAAAAAATAAAGCTAAATATAAAGAGCTAATTAAATCAAGAATTATGATTTTATTAATAGTGCAATAAAGAAAAAAATGATCCCCCTTGACCTTTGACCATTTAGTATTTAAAGTAATTCACAGGTCGAGGGGATTCAGGGATATGTTCAGAATAGCTTAACCTGATCCAAATAAGGAAATATGAAAGAATAGTTAATCACAACTTGGGAACTTGCTTCAGGGCAGCGGAATGAAAGAAGAGGAATTTTGATTGGATAAAACATACCTGTGAGGTAACGTTTTTATAACCTAAGCCAATCACCTCCTGAGAAATTTCTTGCACCTTGGGGGACCCCAATCACGCCTATAAAAAGGGGGTCCCCACATAGGTTTTTGAAGGACTTTGGGGAGGTGGGGGGAGTGCCTTCCAATGGTGACCCTGAAGTCTGTTGTGTGGTCGGAGTAATCTGACCATTTGATATTTCATTTGGTGCCCATAGAGGTTTTAAACTTGTGTTACCCTGATTAATGGGGTTCCTTCGAGAATTGGCCAGGGACCTTTGGCCAATTTCTTTAACTTCCTCATTCTTATTATTAATAAACAAACTATTAACCACATGAGAAAATTGCAAATGGCTGACATTTCCCCTCTTTGGCTGAATTTGACCTAAAACATTCTTATTTTTCAACTGGGATGGCAAATGTCCAACATCACCCCCCTCAAGAATGTTGGGGGAGAATAAGATTAGAGGAAACGGCCATGTATGCGATTGATGGTAATACCTGTAGCTAAAGATTTTATAGAGTACTCATTTTCCCTTTTGTAAGTGATTGTGAAGGGACCCTCCCATATTGATCCAAGATTACCGCTTTTAGTGATGCGGTTATGGTATTATAGTACCATATCAGCCACTTGGAATGTAGGCAGGGGAGTTTGGAGCTCATTTGCAGCCTGCCCTTCTTTAGTTACTGTTTTGGCTAAATTGGTCATAGCCTCAGATTAGAGTTGTATGATGCGCTGAGCTAATCTGCGCATAACTTTATCAGGCTCCTCAACTCTAGAGGAGAATACATCTTTAACCAGAAGAGCAGGTATTCCTGGTTCCCACCCATACAAGAACAGAATGGGGACATTTTCAAGATTTTATAATAACTGATATGGTAATCCATAATGGCACTGGGTAAGGATTGATCCCGTTGAAGTGGATCAGAAGATGTCACTTTACGTAGGATGTATATCAAGGTTCCATTGGCTCTCTACACAGTCCCATTAGTTAATGGATTGTACAGAGCGGAGAAAAGTTGTTGAGCCCCCATGGAGGTGGCCAGGATTTTTACTACTCTGGAGGTGAAGTTTTTTCCATTATTACAGAGTAATACTTGAGGACAGCCATGTTGAGAGAATATATTCTGATGTAAAAAGGTGGCTGTAGCCTTGGCTGTTTGAGCAGGGAGGGCCACGCCTTCCACCCACTTAGTGAAATGGTCAATTGATATTAGGATTAAGCGGTTGCCACTAGTAGTCTGAGGAAGGGGACCTACTACATCTAGACTAATGGTGTGGAAAGGTTGCTGAGGGGTATTTGGTTGGTACTGATATCTAGTCTTAGAACCGGACTGCTTCTTACAAGTAAGGCAGGCCTCCAAACATTGACAATAGCTTCCATCATTCCATCCCAATAAAACCGATCCTCAATCCACTAATAAGTTTTCTTGGCCCCTCCATGACCTAAAGTAGAGTTTGCTTCTAGGATAGCAGGCACACATTCCGAGGGCCAAAGGTAAGGCAGCCATCTTGTTCCCACCTGCTTATACAATTTCCCATTCTCTACTTTGGTGTTATGAGAGTGTCGAGCTAACATTTTCTGCACAGGATCATCCTCATCTTTCCAGTCATTGGGGGTCATCAAAAGATCATGTAGCCTCTCCGCTTCACTATTATCCAAATGAAGGACTGATAGATGGGTCAACCCATCAACATTCATGTGATGGGTTCCAGCACGGTGTTCAATCTTCATGTCTGAAGGCTGATCCTTTAAAGACAAGCGATCTAACTAGCCTGTAGGGTCTTTCATGTTCTCTAACCATTTTAGAGATGCGTGGTCAGTAACCACCGTGAAGGTTATATATAGGAAAGGGCGGTAGTGCTTTATAGCTAACATAACAGCGAGGCACTCCTTCTCTGTTACACGGTAGTTACGTTCAGCCTTAGACAACATCTTGCTAAAGTAAAACACAGGATGATATACACCGTTTTTATCCAATTGGGCTAGGATGGCCCCAACGGCATAGTCTAAAGCATCAGTAAATAATATGAAGAGTTTATTAAAATCTGGGTGCCTTAGGATAGGGCGTTATTGCAGCAGTTGCTTCAGCGTCTCAAAAGCAGCCTTTTGTTCCGCACCCCACTGAAAAGAAGTGTTCTTGGTCAATAGACAAACAAGAGGCTCGCTGAGTTGGGCAAACTTAGGGATGAACTGATGGTAATATCCCATCATCCCTAGAAACACTTAAATATCCTTTAAATTTTTAATATGAGGAATTTTTGAAATCGCTTCAACCTTATCTTGGATTGGTTGAATTACTTTTTGGGAAATGGAATGGCCAAGGAAATCCAGTTTCTTTTGAAAGAAGGTAAAATTGGAGGGCAACTTTTCTTTCTCGTTGCAAACACTTTTGCAACCTATTCAATTCAAGACTAAATCTAGTTTGATAATCTCATAGAGGAGATTAGTCTGCGCCCATGTCTGGGAGCAGTTGGGCAAGCAAGGCAAGAGGAGCAGGCGGAAGGCCCGCGGCCTCTAACGTTCAAAAACGCCTTGGAGAATCCAGCGGAATAGAAAAATCTAAAAAACTGGCGGTCACAATTTCCCCGGAGATACTCAAGGCGTGGCAAGCATGATGCAACCAGTACATCAACATGCCACACTACCAGCCACTTTTGTTGGTGGAATTCAGAGTCCGTGTGTATCTGGACATCCAAAAAATGGCCTTATGGGAAAAATTTTGTGAAGATGTACACAAAATTTTCCTGACCGTGGTGTATGTTGCACCTCACTCCATGTCGCGTGGTTGGCTGAACCTAGGTTTCAAAAGCAAAATAGCAGCAGATGAGGCTGCAGCAGTGCGCATAGTGGTCAACATCCCCAAAGGGCAACGGGTCATCGAAACCAAATGCACCAGATGGACAAAATCAAACCAAATTTTTCTCACATTTGACTTTTTGCCTACTATGGTAAAATGTGACATTTTGGAGCAACACCTGAAAGATGGTCTCGCCATATATGGCGAAATACAATCTTTCGAAATGCAACGTTTCACGCTGATGCCACACCTGTGCACTGGCAAAGCCATCGCAGTTCTGACCCCAACTGAGGAGATCACGAAGGACCTAACCCAGATCCTGCACTCCACCTTTATTGACATTGCAGGGCATACCACCCACCCATTCCGGGTAACTGTGGACAGCGCGCCCCCCATTTGCACCCACTGTGATGCGTTCAGCCATAAGGCGCATGCATGCCTCATCAAGGAGGGTGTCACATTCCAAGAGCACCCCTCAGCAGCCATGGCCAGTGGAGAGGCGCACTATGAACCAACCGCAAGCAACAAGGAGGCTTTCCCATGGGGAGCACAAGGCTGCTACCTATTGGTAAAGCCCATATCCCACATGAGCGGAAGAAGGCCAAGCAGGCCCATAGGGCCGCGGCCAAGGAAGCGGCCAAGGCCACCACCACTATCCCACACTCACAACACCAGGAGGACATGGAGACCTTTGTGGTGGAAGCAACTTGGGAATCCATCACCCAATCAGATTGGGAGGCTCATGCCGAGCGGGCCACTCAATCCAAGAATCTGATAGGAGATTTGATCTCACCCAATTGCTGCACCCAAGCTCCGGTCAAAACTGACTTGGGACCTACCCCAACTGAAATTTTTTTTTGCCCCGCTTGACGGTGCACCAAACTTATCTGCACCGCAAAAAATTTGTCTGACGTCAGGAAAACAAAAAGCGAAGGCCAAAGCCAATGTGACTCTTTCTGCAAAAATTAACAAAAACTCCGATAGCATTGCTGCTAACACCCATGCTGCTGTGAAAGCCCGTGGGGACCTGGAAGAGGCTGGTGGGCCCAGGGGCCCACCCCCTCGCACCTAAGGTGCGATGGGGGAAACCTTCACTCTAGGGATGCTGAATATTGCTGGACTCAAGGCCTCCCCATCCCAGGCTAGGAAATGAGTTTTTTACAAAACAATTTACCTGTGGATATCCTGGCCATCCAGGAGTCCCACTGTCCACAAGGTTCCGAGGAAGCTTGGAAAACAATGCTACTATCACTATCCTTTTGGTCGAAGCACTGTGGGGTGCTAATTCAGAAAAACAATTTTTTCAAATTCACATCCTCAGAAACATTCCTAAATGGCTGAGTGCTCATTGTCACCTTCTCGTGGGCTGACGTTGTGCACACAATCATCAACATTTATGCCCCAAACGGTGCACATGAGCGTCAGGAATTTTTCTCATCGGTCAAATCCCTCCCGCTACCCCCCTATTCTTTCCTAGTTGGCAACATGAACTGTTGGCTAACCTCACCAACGGACTGGTGGCTGCCCTCACCCCACACCCCACAGGGTCATGTAGAACTAAGCGTTCTAAAAGCCACCCTTGGGTTAATGGATGCGCTGCCATGACATGCCCCACTGCTCAAAAACATGATGCATCCCCACATCCACAACGGCCAATTAAGGTCCATGACCCGCATTGACCTTATTCTAACACCGGCGAAATTCCAACCCCACATCTCCCACTTCAAAACAAGGAAAATGGAATTCTCCAACCACTGACTGGTCTTGATAACATACCACTTACCCGTCACAGTTGCAAAGGCCCCACATTGGTGCAAAATCCGCCCCCAAGCTCACATCGCCAGGATTTTCCACATGGGTAGAAGAGGCAACTTTGGCGAAATTATTTGTTGCACCATTTTGCGCGAACCCCATTTCCACATGGGCAACTTTCAAAGAAGACACCATCTGACACTATCTCTATCTCTCCTCCAGATGCTCACAAGCCACATCGGTGGTTATCTCACATGCGCTAGCAGAATTGGCCCACTTGGAGTCCAACATTCCAGCCACAGGATATAGCCCTGCATAGGGCTGGAAGTGGGTGGAGGCAGCCGCCCACCTCAACGCACTCAAAAGGCAACACAAACATCGGGTTTGTGTCTAATACAGGGCCACATGCATCACTAAAGGCGACAAGTGCACCGCATACTTCTTTAAAATTTTTTTGCACCACACCAGAGCATGGCCTGCACACAGGTGCAAAGATCGGATAATTCCATTATGGACACACCGGCCAAAGTGGCAATCAAAATGCAAAGATACTACTCCAAGTTATACCGAGCTGAACCAATTCAGCCAGCTGAAATGGCGAAATTTCTCGACTGAGCTCATATCCACACCATTTTCTGATACCCAGAAATAATGAATTTAATTACTCCAAACGAATTATGGACAGCCATTCACAGTGCACCAAACCAAAAATGCCCAGGCCCAGATGGCATTCCATATATGTTCTACAAAAAATATTTTAAATATATATCCCCATTGCTGCTAGCCTCACTCAACCAAAGCCTGTTGGAAACGCGCCTCCTACCAGGAGGACATGAGGCCTTTACTGTCACACTCTTCAAGAAAGGGGATAGGCTTGACTTAACCAACTGGCGCCCCATTTCTCTAACAAACACAGACACCAAAGTTTTAACAAAAATCATGGCTAACCGTTTAGGGACTGTAGCATCTGCCACCATCTCCCCAGAACAATTTGGTTTCATCCCCAGAAGGTCGATTTGGGATAATGTGCACTCTGTGGCTAATGTGTGTCAGTCCACAGCCTCTGGGGCACTTGTATTCTTGGACCAACAAAAGGCCTATGATAGAGTGAACTGGGAATACTTAAGGGCCTGCCTCCATCAATTCCGCCTACCCCCCCGCTTCATAAACTGGGTGATGCTGCTCAAGGAATCTGTGACAATGGCAGTGCGTGGCCCAGGCCTCCTAACGGAAGTAGTCCACCCTCAAAGGGGCCTGCAACAAGGGGACCCCCTCAGCCCACTCTTATACAACTTCAGCCTTGACCCACTACTGCGAAATGTGAACACCCACCTCACTGAGGTCCATGTGCCAGGCCAAACCCCAGTCAAGATGATGGCATTTGCAGATGATTGCGTGGTGGGGGTATTTAATAACAAAGATGCACGCGCGCTTGAAGCCCTCATCCAGGAATATTCTCGGGTAAGCAACGCGGCACTGAACGCCTCCAAAACCGAAATCATCCTCCTTGGTCAGTTTCAGAACTGCTGGGCCCCAGCAAGTAGTTCCCAACCTGGCCCATCTGCTCGCCCACGTCCACGCCTTACTAACTCAACACACACCACTCCACTGGTGCTCCCCTTTGTGCCACGTCCTACTATAGGACTGGTATGCCATCTGGGCGTGTGGATGGAGGCAGGCGGATACGCATCAGCAGTAATGGTTTGCTGTATACTGGACAACGTGACGAAGAGAATCGCCTCTCTCAGAGCCCACCCTACTACCCTCACGGGCAGGGTTGTTCTTGCCAACTCTATGCTCCTATCTAAAGTCTGGTTCGGAGCCCACGCCATCCCCTTCTCCCCAAGCTTCTTCAAATCCCTGTATGCTTTGCTGCAAGGATGGCTTTGGTCAGGCCGCCCTCCACCAGTACGGCTAGAGGTCATGTTTGGCCCTCATCATCAAGGTGGCATGGGCCTGCTTGACTTCAAAGCCCATGCTGCCAAGATCCTGGGCACCTGGATCGCGGCCATCACTGCTCCTACACTCCCATCCCAACACTGGTCCCGCGCGGCCCACTCCAACTTCTCCTGAGCCTTGGGCCTCAACAATCCATCAAACCCCCACTCCCTGATGAAATACCTCGCATCACACACATCAGCCACAGGTCCTCACGGGACTAAAACCCACTACAAACGAATCCTACTCTCCATGCGAAGCGCAGAGTGGAGAATTTGTATTAGTGGACATACAACCCAAAGAGGCCGCCCCTCTCCTCAGTTCACACAAGAGGTACAGGGGCTACCCATCCATGATGGCGTGATCCCCATTCGACCCCAAGTCCTATCCAGGGTGGACTACCTGGACATGATGGACATCCCTTATTCCACTGAGACCCAAAAGACTATCTGGAAATATGCACACCACCCTCTGTTGCAGCCTCAAGTCTGCTCCCATGTGTGGCGCTGCCTGAGATGGGTGTATCATACAGCTGAGCGCTCTAACGCTTTACACTCATCCTGTGTCGTGTGTGGCCAGTATGGAACGCTGTTCCACAGCCTGGAGAAGTGCCCCACCTCTAAAGTGATATGGCGCGAAGTCCAACGTCTGCTAGGCCAGGATCAAACACATCCCTTCAGTCTGTCAAGAGAAATGTTTGCTTCATCAATGGCCTCCCCCTCCCACCCTCCCTCCGTGCTCTGGTGGTTGCAATCGCCATATGGACTATCCACACGATTGTCTTGGATGCCATCGCTGGCTCCATCCCCACCCCAGAAGCTGTCCACAGATTCCGGTCTCATTTGGTGGACCACTTTCAAGCGTGGATGTTTGAATATCTCCCACCTCGTCGCCAACAGCTGGTCTCCTCCTGGTTCCCAGTCTGGTTCATCAAATCAGACCCCTTCCTCCACATGTGCTCAATAGTGGCTACGGCCCCTTCCCACGTTCCCTCCCCCACCCCATAAGTGGCGTTCCCGCTGGCAACAAGAGATAGCATCGCTTCTCTGGGGTGCCTCCCCTGGTACAAAGTTTTGTCTCTTCTGAGTCATATTCGGAAGTGTCCATCCCATGGTCAGCCTTCCCCGCAATAAATTTAAATTTAAGGTAAAATTGGAGGGCTTTAACTTAATATTAGACATGCATAGCCGTTGAAACACCTCCTTCAGGTGTTCAAGATGTTTTTTAAAAGTTTTTGAAAATGCTGCGATGTCATCAAGGTAGACGATGATGCAACTTAACTTTAAGCCCTGCATGATATGGTTCATTGCAAGCTGGAAAGTTGCAGGTGCGTTGCACAACCCTTGGGGTTATTGGGTTGGTTGGAAGAGGCCCTCACTAAAAATGAGAGCATATTTCTCCTGGTCCTAAGGAGATAGATCCATTTGCTAATAGCCACTAGCTAAGTCAATGACAGAAAAGAAATAAGAGCCTGAGAGTTGGTCCGAGGCGTCATCAATGTGAGGGAGAAGATATCTATATTTTTAGTGAAGTTATTTAACCTGCGGTAATCCACAACTATCCGATGTCCTCCATTCTTCTTTTTTATTAAGAGAGAGGGAAGACCAGGGGCTTTGTGAAGGAACTAGCAACCCCGCGTAAAGTAACTGCTGAAGCTATGTCCTCATTTGCTGTTCTTCCACTTTTGATTTGCAATAAGGTTTTGACCAAATGGAATGGGCATCACCCATATCAATGGAGTGGCACCAACCCTTCATGTGGCCATAGTCGGTATCTGATTTGGAGAATATATTACTATAATCGTCAAGAAGAGCGTGAACTTTTCCATCTCATCTGGGGTCAGCTCTTCCAAGATAGGAAGTTGGGTAAGGTACACACCAGGTTATCCGTTGGTAGGCCCATATCCATCATATGTTCAATGGAGTGAATTGGTTCAATGTCCTCCACAGGGACTAACAAGCCTCTGATAATCTACTGGTGTTTTTTTACAACTATGTCCTTGGAGGTGAGGTTCCCCAAGAGCAAAGTAATGGGCCTTTAGTAAGCAGGGTCAAGAATGCTATGCAATACCCGAGGCTCCAAGGGACTAGCGCCCTCAATAATAATGAGGTGCAACAAACAGTGGCATGGGATTTGAAGCGTGACTTTTGTGTCAACCACTCGTTGTTCACCAGGTTTAATTATGACCTCATCTGCAGCTAAAAGGGATACCATCCCTAGCATCCACTGAATTGGGCAATTTCTTTGTGTTGCGCCCAGAAGTGGTATAAGACAAAAGTATAGCTGAGAGGGGGTATTTAACCAGGCAAGAGTATTCGTGCTTACTGGACTCTTTATTGGATAAGACTAACGGAACTTCATAGTTGAGTAACGAGAGGTAACCTTGCTTCAGGTTGATTATTCCCTCATACTCAATCATAAATTGAGCGCTGATGAGCATATCATACGCATTGTTATCTAAAGCCACAGCATGGGCTGATAGAATAAGCTTAACAAATCAAATGGGAAGGAAAGAATAAGCCCCAATAGCGCGGGTACTATTGGGGCCAGCGGTTCCAAATTATTAAATGTACTCCAAGGCAGGCGCTAGCTTTATCTTCTTGATAAGCTTAGTGGAGATCACATTGAATTGGGAGCCAGTGTCCAGTATGGCCAGTATTCGGACCTTTTGAATGACCACTTCAACTTTAGTGAGTGTTCCTCCAAGATTAGGCAACAAAGCTAAGACCTCCTTGAGTTGGAATGTGGAGGTTAGTTTTTGGAAGTCTCAGGGTATTTATCCATAATGGATTTTATGGGGTGCACCTGCTGAAGAGGGTGTATTAAGCTAGCTAAGAATTGATCACCATCACTAGCAGTGTCAATAACTCTTGGATACCCTAGTATTTGGATGAGGTGCGTTTCCTCAGGTATGGTGGTCTCATCTATTCCTCCATCGTTCAAATGGTCTGGCACTTCTACTTCTGTGGGGGCTCCTAATATGTAATAACCAACATCATCGTAACCCCTCAGAATCCTACCCTAGGGTATTCTCCACCATGGGCAAGGCCGCGATGGAGGTAGGGGAGACGGCCGCATAGGATTGGGTAACCTTAGGGGCCACATTAACCAACTTAGCTGAAGGTGTAGGCACAGCAGCTTTAATGAGCTTGTGTGGACAGATGGTTGTTACAATCTTACAGGGCTTTGATTCAGAAGAAGGAATGATAACCTCTTTAGGTCACACAGAGGGAGCATGCTTTGTAGGGAGAATAGGCACAGAAAGATTTACTCCCAACTGGTAGACTAGCGGTAGCTCTTCAATAGTGAGAGCTGGAGGGATCACCTCAGCTTCCTAGGCTGTTGCACATGAATGGAAATGGCAACATCGACCAACGCCTCATTTAGATCATGGATATTTTGGAAATGGCGTTTCAAGGAGATAATATTTCTGGCTAGAGCGGGATGAGAAGCTAACCCAGTTAACAGGGCAGCAATAGCATCATCTAGGGTGATCATGTTAGAGGTGGTTAGCCTTTGCGCAGTGAGGTAAAATCATTTGCAAAGGCAAGAAGTGGTTCACCCTCATACATGCTAAGGCGCATAAAGGCCTGTTTTCCCTGAGTAGACTCTGCTTAGATCCAAATCCATCTAAAAGAGCCTTTTTCACCTCTTTCCAAGTATGCGAAGGGTCCAGGTAAGGCACTATTCTTTCTTGTGCTAGGTAGCTTAAACAAGAAAGGATGTGTTGAACTTTTTGTTTATCAGTTGTGCCATGCATGGTAGCTTCATAAACGTGCAGGAAAGTGGCAATGTTTCCTTTGACAGGGGTGAATTTGTCGTTTAGAGGGAGTTTTAAAGGGCGCTGCTCCAACTCTTCAAGATGGGATAAGGCGCTGGCAAGCTGCTCATCAAGAGCAATGATTCTGGGTATACAGGGGTCCCCTGTAGTGAGCACCATTTTGTTGGAAACCAGCTGAATTGTTGCTCGCTGGTGCTTCACGCCAGCTGGTTTACACAAAAGTTTTTATAAAATAAAGTTAAATATAAAAGCACTAATTAAATCAGATTTTTATGATTTTTATTAATAGTGCAATAAAGAGGAAAAATGATCCCCCTTGACCTCCAACCATTTAGCATTTAAAGTATTTACAGGTCAAGGGGAATTCAGGGATATGTTCAGAATAGCTTAACCTAATCTGAATAAGAAAATATGAATGAATAGTGAATCACAACTTGGGAACTCACTTCAGGGCAGTGGAATGAAAGAAGAGAAATTTTTTTATTTATTTATTTGAGGCAAGCCAACCAGGGGATGGACATTACTGAAATAGAGAAAGAAAGTATTGACATGAAACCTGAGCAGGGTCAACTCTGTCATAGAAAGATTTTTTTCACCTCCGGATCAGGACTCAGATTTTTCTGGTTACATCATGGGTAAGGTTTTCGTGTTATTATACCTACTAACCGCCAATAGCTTCCTTCAGCTGGCACCCTAATCGATGTACAAAGGGCTGGAATTGAACCTGCAACCTTCAGGTTGGTAGCTGTACGCCCTACTGACTCGCCTTCCACCCCCAAGAAGAGGAATTTTGATCGGCTAAAATGTACCTGTGAGGTAACGTTTTTATGAACTTAAGCCAATCACCGCCTGATAAATTTCTTGCACCTTGGGGGACCCCCACCAAGCCTATAAAAAGGGGGGTCCCCACATAGGTTTTGAAGGACTTTGGGGAGGTGGGGGGAGTGCCTTCCAATGGTGGCCCCAAAGTCCATCATGTGGTCAGAGTAATCCAACCATTCAATTTTTGTTTGGTGCCTGTAGAGGTTTTGAACTCATGTTACCCCAATTAATGGGGCTCCACTGAGAATTGGCCAGGGACTTTTGGCCAATTTCCTTGACTTCCTCATTCTTATTATTAATAAACAAACTCTTAACCACATGGAAAATTGCAAGTGGCTGACATTTACCCTCTTTGGTTGAATTTGACTAAAACATTCTTATTTTTCAGCTGGGAGGGCAAATGTCTGACATACGCCAAACCCCAATGTTGAGAATATTTATATTGAACAAACTTTCTGCCAGTCCTGGGTGATGCAGAAAATGGCGGTTCATGACAATTAATTCCACTTGCCTCAAAATCTGTTGTAGTATTGCTCCATGTCTGGTGCTTCATCCCTTCATAATATAGACTATAGGAAGTTTTTAGTAAAGGATTTCCACCTGAGCTTATTCTGGGTGTCAAGTTTGCTTCAATCACTAGGGCGCTATTGGATATTTGTTGACTTAATCCTTAGTTTTATACTGTAGTCCTAATACAATTCTATTTTCATTATTAGACTTTGCTAAAAATGGATTGCATTGTAGTTGACCCCATGACTTTCCATTAAGATCTTTTCCTGACAAACCAATCCCTTTTACAATTGTACTATATAATAGTTGATGATCCTCATAACAAGAGCATTATTGTATCTTAAATGAAGTGATCATCTATAGGTAATATTCACTTATTCTAATTAAAGAGTCACTTTTATTTGTCAAAATTTGGTTATTCATGTAGAACTTTAGCATAGTTTTATCTATACTAATAAAAACTTTACAATGTAGTTGAGCTATATGGCAGAGATAGGGTTGGACTGACTGAAAATAACTTATAAAAGTAATGCATATAATGACTGTAAGAAAATTGCTTTTCTGAACAGTGAGCTCCGCTAGTGTGCCAGGCCAACCAGTAAGGAGACTGGTTGACCCTTGCTGTTTCACCTTTATAGGCGTACAAACCCCCTAAAAGTCCGCGTCAAACTTATTAACACAGCAGACCAACGACTTTACCTTAGCCCCATGGTCCATCATGGGTGTGCCCGGCAAGTCTGTCCTTATCCTGGGAGGCCATGGCAGTCCCATGATGTACCACCCTCATGATCAATCGCCAATCTAACTTGGGTGTACCCCAGCAAGTCCAACCCCCATCCTGGGTGGCTATGGTACTCCTTGCTGCACCAACCTCAAGGCTGATGGCCAGAAGCACATCATTGTTGATGGCTTGTTGGCCAGGTTCCCTTTGTTCCTCAGGGCTGAGGTATGTGAGCTGGCAGCATTGGACACTCCAGGCGCGCCACCCCGTGCCTACTTTAGGGATCTCCAGTCCCATCACTATCCACATTAGTGGCTCTTGCTACTTCAAATAAAAAGGAAAGTGGGCAAAAGAGAGATTGTTATTGAAATGGAATAATGACTATTTATACACTAGGCTACTGCACCTATTTGCAACCCATTGGCCATCAAGGCATAACTTCATCCAATTGTCAGTCATCCATGATACCAATTCCCTTCCAATATGCTTGTCCTGTTCACCAAATAATATATTGACTCATCCTCAGCACAAACAGCCAGTCAGTCATATATATAAATCTTTATTATATATGTAACTTTTGAGCATCCTCGGCATATTTTTCCAATACTCCAAATTAGGCAGTTAATTTATAAATAGACAATTGATAACGAATACTTCAGCTTTCTGGCAGAAAACCACAATCATTTTTTATAGCAGTTGGCGTTGAGATAAGATTCTGCTAAACTCAGATTTGAGGCAGCAAATTCGAAATCATATGGTTGATAAATATACGTCGGCTTTCCGCCAGAAATTCCCACAATCACCCACTTTTTTGCAGTCAGTGCCAAACTAGGAAGCCACCAAACCTAACCAATTAATAGATATAATAACATTAAATAATATTGAACTAGGTAATTAGCCAGCAATTACGTGGCAAAAACTTCTCTTTTTAACCCCAGTTATCCTGAAACCCGCTGGAGCATCAAGTCTTTCACTTGTGTGCCAGCTATTATCACTTTATCTGAGCATCAACTTGCTCAATACGTTGAGTTGATGGACACTGCTGGCCTCATAAACTATGAAAACCCACAACTATACCTCCTTATGCCCCATGTCACTGATGCTACACCTCAATGCTGTCCGCCAAACTTCACCAGCTAAAGCGGGCGCTGGATAAAAGTTTCCCCAAAGCCTCCTACCCTTCTGATATGGCTTCCTAGGATGTTAACTGAGGTGCCATATTAGGATTTTTTATTTCTAATAACCCTTTTGTTTGGCCCATCACAAATAAAGATGCGTGGCAGCTCCCCCTTTTGGGTTGTACACTAGTGCTAAAAAATAATTAGCTGGCAATCATGCCCAACTAACTGACACCCTAACTCTGATATTATCAGAAGGCATCCATATGGTTAATTTCCAACAGTGCCCATGCACTACACTAGTAGTGCTCACTACAGGGGCATAGGAACAGAAAAGATTAAAATTATAAATCTTATGATGAACCTGACTCAGAAATGGAAAAAAGTAAGAAAAGCTAAACGTCACTTTCTATGTTAATCCTACTACTAATTAGCTGTCACTAGAGGAAGTCAGATTCTAATATTCTCCTCAATTTGAGAGCTTTGAGACTTATACATTTACCACAGAGCAACTGAGAAAAATTTGGACATGTTACTTCAGGAATTCTGGTTATTTGGAAATGAACAAGCTGACTGATGCCCGCCTTATTTGATTATTAACAAAATCAGGACATCTGATTCAGCAATATGATAATTTTTAGTCTCTGAGACTTCAGCAAGTACTACAACAATCTAACAGCCTAGCTCAGATGATGCAATAACTTTCTGGGTATCTCCAATACACAGTGCAAAATCCACAATTGACCATTTTTTGCCACCATGCTTTAATCATGGAAGTGTCTTACAGAAACCAACAAAACATGGAATCAGATCAGAACCTGAAGAGGTGCAAAGTTATGTTTGGACCACCCAATGTGAAAAGCACGAACCAGCAAGCCTATATGAGTCAATGGAGGCAGAGAGACCATGGAAAGCTACCCTCGCCTTCAATGGAATTTCAGAAATTGCTGCAACCAAGCCAAGATAACTTGTAAGATTTGAGAATCTAAGGGGCATTACGCGGCCTCCTGCCCTAAAAACACCCTAAGGTGAACCTTGTGATATCTCAATAAGATGACAGCCAAGGAAAAGAACCTCAACAGTAGAAGGGGGACGCTCTACAGCCATTATCATCCCACCTTTCTTTAATGAAGGAGGAAAATGTGTTTTATTATCATACTCAAGAACTCAATCAAACTATAATAACATTGTCAGCCATCACCAGAAGTCAACGAGTAGCCATGGAACAAGAGGAAAAGAAGCTGTCTCTAAACCTTACACTACCCAAATTGATGAGCACCATCAGTTCAGAGATCTCCATGAGCCCAAATTCTTACTCTCCTAAAGGAACCAAAGTCTCCTTACCAATTAAGACCTTTTATACCAACTTCCCCAATGTAGGAGAACAGATTAAGACCATGATTAATGAAGTAAATACTATTTCTATACTTGTAATAGCTGGGACAAACCTATTTTACAATTTAATTACCATTCGCTTAAGCAAAATTCAAGTGCAAGGCATTGTTGACTGTGGCGCTCCTGAATTTTATAATATCTAATCAGTTTTCAAAATGGTTGAGAATAGCTCCTATGTAGCCCAACATCATTGATATGGAACTTCTGACCTTATGAGTACCAAGAGCAAAGGTACATATATTTTTTAAATCTATTGCGGGGAAGGCTGACCATGAGACGGACACTTCCGAATATGACTCAGGAAAGACAAACTTAGTATCAGGGAAGGCACCCCAGAGAAGCGATGCTATCTCTTGTTGCCAGCGGGAACGCCACTTATGGGGAGGGGGAGGGGACGTGTGGAGGGGCCGTAGCCACTATTGAGCACGTGTGGAGGAAGGGGTCTGATTTGATGAACTAGACTGGGAACCAGGAGGAGACCAGCTGTCGGTGACGTGGTGGGAGGTATCCAAACATCCATGCTTGAAAGTGGTCCACCAAATGAGACTGGAATCTGTGGACAATTCCTGGGAGGGTGGGGGTGGAGCCTGCTGTGGCATCTAAGTCAATCGTGTGGATAGTCCACATGGCGATTGCAACCACCAGAGCACGGAGGGAAGGTGGAAAGGAGGAGGCCATTGATAGAGCAAACATATCTCTTGATAGACTGAAGGGATGCGTTTGATCCTGGCCCAGCAGACGTTGAACTTCGCGCCATATCACTTTAGAGGTGGGGCACTTCTCCAGGTGGTGGAACAGCGTTCCATACTGGCCACACACGACACAGGATGAGTGTAAAGCGTTAGAGCGCTCAGCTGTATGATACACCCACCTCAGGCAGCGCCACACATGGGAGCGGACTTGAGGCTGCAACAGAGGGTGGTGTGCATATTTCCAGATAGTTTTTTGGGTCTCAGTGGAATAAGGGATGTCCATCATGTCCAGGTAGTCCACCCTGGATAGGACATGGGGCCGAATGGGGATCACGCCATCTTGGATGGGTAGCCCCTGTACCTCTTGTGTGAACTGAGGAGAGGGGCGGCCTCTTTGGGTTGTATGTCCGCTAATGTGAATTCTCCACTCTGCACTTCGCATGGAGAGTAGGATTCGCTTGAAGTGGGCTTTAGTCCCGTGAGGACCTGTGGCCGATGTGTTTGATGCGAGGTATTTCATCAGGGAGTGGGGGTTTGATGGATTGTTGAGGCCCAAGGCTTGGGAGAAGTTGGAGCAGGCTGCGCGGGACCAGTGTTGGGATGGGAGTGTAGGAGCAGTGACGGCCGCGATCCAGTTGCCCAGGATCTTAGCAGCATGGGCTTTGAAGTCAAGCAGGCCCATGCCACCTTGATGATAAGGGCCAAACATGACCTCTAGCCGTACTGGTGGATGGCGGCCTGACCAAAGCCATCCTTGCATCAAGGCATATAGGGATTTGAAGAAGCTTGGGGAGAAGGGGATGGCGTGGGCTCTGAACCAGACTTTGGATAGGAGAATCGAGTTGGCTAGAACAACCCTGCCAGTGAGGGTAGTAGGGTGGGCTCTGAGAGAGGCGATTCTCTTCGTCACGTTGTCCAGTATATGGCACTCCATTACTGCTGACGCGTATCCGCCTGCCTCCATCCACACGCCCAGATGGCGCACTGGTCCTATGGTAGGACGTGCATGAAGGGGAGCACCAGTGGAGTGGTGTGTGTTGAGTTAGTAAGACGTGGGCGTGGGCCAGCAGATGGACCAGCTTGGGAACTAATTGCTGGGGCCCAGCAGCTCTGAAACCGACCAAGGAGGATGATTTTGGTTTTGGAGGCGTTCAGTGTCGTGTTGCTTACCCGGGAATATTCCTGGATGAGGGCTTCAAGCGCGCATGCATCTTTATTATTAGACACCCCCACCACGCAATCATCTGCAAATGCCATCATCTTGACTGGGGTTTGGCCTGGCACATGGACCCCAGTGAGTTGGGCATTCACATTTCGCAGTAGTGGGTCAAGGCTGAAGTTGTATAAGAGTGGGCTGAGGGGGCCCCTTGTCGCAAGCCCCTTTGAGGGTGGACTACTTCCGTTAGGAAGCCTGGGCCACGCACTGCCATTGTTGCAGATTCCGTGAGCAGCATCACCCAGTTGATGAAGCGGGGGGTAGGCGGAATTGATGGAGGCAGGCCCTTAGGTATTCCCAGTTTACTCTATCATAAGCCTTTTGTTGGTCCAAGAATACCAGTGCCCCTGAGGCTGTGGACTGACATACATTAGCCACAGAGTGCACATTATACCAAATTGACCTTCTGGTGATGAAACCGAATTGTTCTGGGGAGATGGTGGCAGATGCTACAGTCCCTAAACGGTTAGCCATGATTTTTGTTAAAATTTTGGTGTCTGTGTTTGTTAGAGAAATGGGGCACCAGTTGGCTAAGTCAAGCTTATTCCCTTTATTGTAGAGTGTGACAGTAAAGGCCTCATGTCCTCCTGGTAGGAGGCGCGTTTCCAACAGGCTTTGGTTAAGTGAGGCGAGCAGCAATGGGGATATATATTTAAAATATTTTTTGTAGAACTCATATGGATGCCATCTGGGCCTGGGCATTTTCAGTTTGGCGCACTGCGAATGGCTGTCCATAATTCGTTTGGAGTAATTAAATTCATTATTTCTGGGTATCAGAAAATGGTGTGGATATGAGCTCAGTCGAGAAATTCCGCCATTTCAGCTGGCTGAATTGGTTCAGCTCGGTATAACTTGGAGTAATATTTTTGTGTTTCGATTGCCACTTCAGCTGGTGTGTCCACAATGGAATTATCTGATCTTCACACCTGTGTGTAGGCCACACTCTGGCGTGGTGCAAATTTTTTTTAAAGAAATATGTGGTGCACTTGTCGCCTTTAGTGATGCGTGTGGCCCTGTACAGAACACAAACCTGATGTTTGTGTTGCCTTTTGAGTGCGTTGAGGTGGGCGGCTTCCTCCGCCCACTTCCGGCCCCATGCAGGGCTGTATCCTGTAGCTGGAATGTTGGACTCCAAGTGGGCCAATTCTGCCAGAACGCGTGAGATAACCGCCGATGTGGCTTATGAGCGTCTGGAGGAGAGATGACGAGAGTGGCAGATGGTGTCCTCTTTAAAAGTTGCCCATGTGGAAATGGGGTCCACACAAAACGGTGCAACAAACGATTTTTCCAAAGTTGTCTCTTCCACCCATGTGGAAAATCCTGGCGACGCGAGCTTGGGGGGCGGATTTTTCACCAATGTGGGGCCTTAGCAACTGTGACAGGTAGATGGTAGGTTATCAAGACCAGCCAGTGGTCAGAGATTTTATTTTCGTTGTTTGGAAGTGGGAAATGTGAGGTTGGAATTTCGCTGGCATAAGGATAAGGTCTATGCGGGTCATGGACCTTAATTGGCCATTGTGGACATGGGGTCGCATCATGTTTTTGAGCAGCGGGGCTTGCCGCAGCAGTGCATCCATTAACCCAAGGGTGGCCTTTAGAATACGAAGTTCTACATGACCCTGGGGGGTGTGGGAGGAGGAAGGCCAACGGTCTGTTGGTGTGTTTAGCCAACAGTTCATATTGCCAACTACAAAAGGGTCTGGGGGTAATGGGAAGGATTTGACCAACAAGAAAAATTCCTGACGTTCTTATGCACAGGTTGGGGCATAGATGTTGATGATAGCATGTGCCACGTCAGCCCACGAGAAAGTGACAATGAGGACTCAGCCATTGAGGAAGGATTCTGACGATAAAAATTTGAAAAAAATTGTTTTTCTGAACTAGCACCCCATAGTGTTCTGACCAAAAGGATAGGGATGGGAGGAGGATGGTTTTCCAAGCATCCTCAGAACCTCACGGACAGTGGGACTCCTGGATGGCCAGGATATCCATGGGTAAATTTTTTTGTAAAAAAAACAGTTTCCTAGCCCGGGACAGCGAGGCCTTGAGTCCAGCGATATTCAACGTCCCTAAAGTGAAGGTTTCCCCCATCTCACCTTAGGTGTGAGGGGGTGGCACCCGGGCCCACTAGCCTCCTCTAGATCCCCATAGGCCTTCATGGCAGCACGGGTGTTTGCAGCAACGCTATTGGTAGTTTTGTTGATTTTAGCAGAAAGGTTTGCGTTGGCTTTTACCTTTGCTTCTTGCTCAATGTCAAACAAATTTTTTGCAGTGCGGATGAGTTTGGTGCACCAATGATTGGGTCAAACTTTTTTTTTCAGGTAGGTTGGACCCCAAGTTAGTTTCAACCAGAGCTTGGTTGCAAAGATTGGGTGAAATCTAGTCACCTATCAGATCCTCAGATTGGGTGGCCCAATCGGCATGGGCTTCCCAATCTGATTGGTTGATGGATTCCCAAGTTGCTTCCGCCACAAAGGTTTTGATGTCCTCCTGGCATTGGGAGTGTGGGATAGCGGTGGTGACTTTGGCCGCTTCCTTAGCCGCGGCCTTGCGGCCCTGCTTGGCCTTCTTCCGCTCTTATGGGGAAATAGGTTTTACCATTAGGTAGCAGCCTTATGCTCCCCACGGGAAAGCCTCTTTGGTGCTTGCGGTTGGTTTGTAGTGCGCCTCTCCACTGGCCATGGCTGCCGAGGGGTGCTCTTGGAATGTGATGCCCTCCTTGGTGGGGCATGCATGTGCCTTATGGCCAAACGCGTCACAGTGGGTGCAGATAGGGGGCGCGCTGTCCACAGTTACTCAGAAAGGGTGGGTATTATGCCCTTCAATATTTATATATGTGGAGTGCGGGATCTGGGTTGGGTCCTTTGCGATCTCCTCAGTTATGGTCAAAACTGAAATGGCTTTGCCGGTGCACAGGTGTGGCATCAGCATAAAGTGTTGCATCTCAAAAGATTGTATTTTGCCATAAATGGTGAGACCATATATCAGGTGCTGCTCCATAATGTCACGTTTTACGGTAGTAGCCAAAAAGTCAAATGTGAGAAAAATTTGGTTTGATTTTGTCCATCTGGTGCATTTGGTTTCGATGACCCATTGCCCTTTGGGGAGGTCAATCACTATGCACACTGCAGCAGCTTCGTCTGCTGCCTCCTTGTTTTCAAAACCAAGGTCCAGACAACCGCGTGACATGGAGTGAGGTGCAACGTACACCAGTTCAGGGTAAAAGTGTGCACATCCCCACAAAATTTTTCCCATAGAGCTGTTTGTTGGATGTCCAGAAACACATGGACTCCATATTCTACCAACGAGAGTGGTTGGGAGTGCGGCGTGTTGATGTACTGGTTGCATCGCGCTTGCCAAGTGAGGATTTCTGGGGAAATAGTGACCACCGGTTTTTTTATATTTTTTTCTATTCCACCAGTTTCTCCGGGGCGTTTTTGAACGTTTGAGGCCGCGGGCCTACCAACTGCTCCTCTTACCTTACTTGCCCAACTGCTCCCTGACATGGGCTTAGACTAATCTCCTCTGTGAGATTATCAACATAGAATCAGACTTGAATTGAATAAGTTGCAAATTTGATTGCAACGAGAGAGAAAAGTTTCCAACCAGCATTCTTAACTTCAATTACATTATAGTAACAATTGATCATCTCGCTAAGTGGGTTGAGGCTTGGCTCTCAGGGATCTTATATTGTATAAACTGAAAAATCTTTTAAAGGGAATAGGTAGTACACCAGCATGGCTGTCTGCAAGTTATCCTCACAGACAATGATACTAATGTTAATTACCAGTCTTTCCCAAGCCAAATTACTAATGGTAATCTGAGGTTTTTTTACTATTTCTTATCATAATGAGACCAACAGAATGGTGGAATGTGCCAATCATACCTTAGAACAAGCTCTTCATAAGTTTTACAACATTTTTAACTTTTAATGACAATATATGTGGACTTAACCTTTTTTTCTTAAAATATCAACTACCACGCCAGTATGAGATATTCATCCTTCCTAATTTTGTACACTCAATAACCAGCGTTACACCCCTGTTTCACTCCATTACTATCTTTTTTTAGCACTAGTGGTGCCCAACCCAAAAGGGGGAGCTGCCACGCATCTTCACTCCATTATTTTCAATAAGGACAAATATGCCCATCTAAATACTTGGACCAACTGGTAGAATCACTGATTAAGATTTAGACTGCAGCTTATGGAACAGACCATGAACAAAAATTATTCAGAAGGAGAGGTGTCAGACAATCTCCTTCTTGACTTAAGAAAAAGAATGTTGGAGGTACGAGTGCCCCCAAATCTGCTACCATGATTGGCCCATCACCTGCCCAATCTTCAAATAATATTGTGGTTATCAACAATATGAGTACCCACAGCAAAAAGACCTTGGCAGATTCTCAGTGGAATCCTAACTATCAGAAAAATATGGTTTATAACAAAAAATGGCTTAAAAAGGTAATAACTAATAATAGGATTACTCTGACTTCTCAGCCAAATTTGGGGTGTTTGTTACCACATGGGTCTGATCACCTCCGAGGTGAGAAGATATTACTTGATGATGATAGGGTGCAAATTAACCAATCATTACCACACGAGTCTGACCACCACCAAGGTGAGAAGATTTTACTTGACGATGATAGGGTGCAAATTAATCAATCATCTGACCACATGATAATAGTGCAAATTAACCAATCATTACCACATGAGTCAGACCACCGCTGAGGTGAGAAGATTTTACTTGCTGGTGATTGGATACAATACATCAAATTGTTACCACATGGGTCAGTTTTGCCTCAAAATATTTATCTTCAATCTGATAGGCTGAAAGCCTATATTTCCTAATTTAGATGACTCAGCTTTATATACTTTTGCCTTGAATACCCATGGTCTTGAAATTTGAACTAGTTTAAATAGGAAATACTAGTATTGAGAAAAAGGACCTTTTTTGGTTTGGCCCTGCTTAAACAATAAAAAACATAAAAAACTTTAACAAAGCGTTATTTATTACTTTTATTTATAAAGTAAATTTCTCACTTTAACAAAGAATTTGTGGCATCCATCGGTGGATCCCACAAACTGGTGCTCACTACAGGGGATCACCCTGAATACTTCTGATAAGTATTAAAGTAATGGAGAGTGTCACCCATTGGGTGCAAAATGGGGAAGGGACTGAAGATGATGATCAAATGGATAGCCCTACCGCTTTGATATTTGGAGAAGAAGAACAATTTGAATGCATATTAATACCTGAGTCTTGTCGCATCACCTGGCCAGCTACTGAAGCTGTGAGAGACCTTACTCATGGTATCCTTAACCCTGGTGACATTGCATCTCGCAAATGAGCGTCATTGGTAGAGGAACGCCACTTGTTTCTCTATGAGACTAGTGTCCTCCCAGAGACCTATGGTCAGCTTACAAATTTGACCACCTATGTATGCAAGTTTGCTCACCCTGCCTTGGTCCATATGATGCATCTCTTAGCTGGCCATCATGAAGAGCTTCATTGACACCTAGATACCCATGCAGCTCTGAATTTAGCCTATGATAAGTTGTATCAACTGACCTCCAAACATCTTGGAGCAGTTAGATCTGGTGTGGAAGCTAATTGCAACTTCATCATACAGCTGCATGATTGACTTACTACTATGGACACTGGGATTGTAAAGTATGTTGAGGAGGCCATGAAGATATTCTGGGATGAACTGAACGCTTCCTCCGCTAGCACCCGCTCGTTGTTGGAGGAGTTTGCTAAAGAACTTGAAAAGCACAATGAGCAAACGCACTGTGACTTTTCAGCCCCCAACTCCGTCCTTCAAGAGGAATATGAACAGCGTGTGGCTGTGGTGGAGCGACAGTTAATTCAGGCCTTTTCGCGTGTTGATGAGCTTGAACGTCATCTGTTGCTTGAACCATCTAGCGCCACCACCACCCTCGCGGCCAAGGTTGTTCAGCTAGAAAAGGAGCTAGCTCTCAAAGCTTCGTTTGAAAATACCAAATATTTGGCATGTCGCCTGACTGAATGCGAAACTGAAGCAAAAGTGGTAAAAGCTTCGCTGGAAAGCCCTGTGCTGTTGAAGGAAGTATTTAGTCAACTAATGCAGGTCGAGCGGAAGTATGAACAGATTAAGGAGGGAGTACAAGGCCCCAGCTCCCACTCTCATGACGATGAAGGGTGTAAACAAATGAAAGAAGAGCTGAAGAACCACGTGAAAGCCGTGGAAACTGCTCAATTAAACCTAAGCTCAATGGTGTCACAACTCCATTTTCAAGTCAATGCAATGGAGAGCTGAGTGGAAGATCTTGAAACTCATAAATCAGGGATCGAAGCTCAACTGAGACTATGTGAATCTGGGCCCCTAGAAGCCCTCTCTAAAATGGAAACCCGGCTTGAAGCCATGCATGACCAGTTTGATCGCCTTTTGTGGACCTTTGATCAGTTAAGCTACCGCTCTGAAACCTCAGAAGCAGAAGCTCCAGCTATTCATACCCTTACTGGGAATGACTATAATTCATTCAAACCAACGTTTAAAGACAAGTTTATCCCTGGGCGAGGGTAGCATTGCTTCGTTTTTATACGTTTATGAAGCAGCTATGGAAGGGGCGACTGATCGTCAGAAGGCCAAACATATCCTTTCCTGTTTGGGCCGCATGGCACAGGAGGTGATGGTCCCACATATGGATGCTCTTAGCACCTGGTCCGAAGTTAAAGAGGCCCTCATAAACACGTTCAGTTCAAAACAGGCTTTAAGTATGAAAAAGCAAGCTTTTATGCGTATGAGTATCTGAAAAGGAGAGTCAGTGGTCGCCTT
The DNA here is from genome assembly GCA_022478985.1 of Massospora cicadina. Taxonomy (NCBI): domain Eukaryota; kingdom Fungi; phylum Entomophthoromycota; class Entomophthoromycetes; order Entomophthorales; family Entomophthoraceae; genus Massospora; species Massospora cicadina. The sequence goes on from JAKSZP010002688.1 coordinate 119,021, forward strand.
TGTGGAATGATTTTATATGGAAGCACAGACGTTGTTAACTTCAAAGATGTTGACTTTGGATGATGCTGTAGCCGCCGTTTTGACTGGAGTGGCTACTTACCCATCGCTAGCGATGCACATCACCTCAGTTAAACGCTATTTCCATACCATTCAAGACATCAAGGAGGCGTTAATAGATGTCGCTGATTTCCATAAGCCCAAAGTTTCACGTGGAGCAGTATCTCGTCCTCGCGTTTTAACCATTGAGGATTCAAAGCCTAAGCCTCGGGCCTTAGCTATTGAAGACAAGAAGGAGCCCCTTCAGATAATGGGCCCTGAAGAGCAAAACCCCAAAGCAAAACGTCCTGAACGCCCTCGGTGCAAATACTGCAACAAGTTTGGACACAAGGAGGCTGTGTGCTGGAAAAAGAAAGCTGACGCTGAGGAACAGGAGCAGGGAAAAGAAATGTCAGCATAGGGAAAGGCACACCTATTGCTGACAAATCTCATGTGCCTGACTCATCTAAACAACTTATGCCAGTACCTCGCGTTACTAATACCCCAGGGGATGATTCTGAGGGGGGTACGGATGAGGTCAGCTATTATGTTGTAGGAGTACCTGCTGAAGTGGAAGTCCCCAATCGCTTGAATGCTGGAGGAGTAGATGAAGCCACCATACCTGAAGAGATGTATCTCTGCCAAGTTCTAGGGGAGCCAGTCATTATTGATACTACCAGTGATGCAGATGAGGTGTTGTCTCACCTTATTCGCCCTATCCAGCATGGCCATACCATGCAGTCCATCCAGGAAAATTACCCTGAGACCGCGTGCAAATTAACCTCCAATTTCCATCTTAAGGAGGTCTTAGCACTATCGCCCACTTTTGGGGGGATACTTATGAAGGTCGAAGTGGTTATCCAAAAAGTTCAGGTGATGGCTATCTTAGATACAGGCTCCCCAGTGAACGTAATCTCCTCCAAGTTGATGAAAAAGATCAAACTTGCACCTGACTTGGAGTACAACCAAGACTTTGGAACCGCTGGTCCTAACAACACCCATGCACTGGGTGCTTACTCATCCCTTCCCATTCGTATTGGGAAGCTTATTCTATCAGCCCCACAGTGGCTTTGGATAATAACGCTTATGATATGCTTATAGGTACTCAGTTTATGATTGAATATGACGGCATTATCAATATGAAGCAAGGGTTCTTGTCGTTGCTCAATTATAAAGTCCCCTTAGTTCTAGCCAATAAAGAACCCAGCAAGAAGGAATACTCTTGCATGGATGAGTACCCGCTTTCCACCTTACCTATACATTATACCAACCTCGCAAAAATGGTTACTAAAGAAGGCCAAGCTGCCAATGAGCTCTGAGCTCCTCTACCTTCATACCAAGTGTTGGATAGGGTTTTATATTACCATAATCGCATAACTCCCTGTAGTGGCAAACTTGGATCAATCTGGGAGGGGCCATTTACCATCATGTATAAGAGAGGAAATGAGTATTCTATAAAGTCTTTGGCTACAAGAATTATCATAAACTGGGTACATGGCCACTTCTTATGACCCTACACCCCTCCCAACATTCTTGAGGGGGCAATGTCAGACAATCTCCTTCTCAACTTAAGAAAAAGAATGTTGGAGGTATGAGTGCCCCTGAATCTGCTACCATGATTGGCCCATCACCTGCCTGATCTTCAAATAATATTGTGGATACCAACAATATGAGTACCCACAGCGAAAAGACCTTGGCAGATTCTTGGTGGAATCCTAACTATTGAAAAAATATGGTTTATAACAAAAAATGGCTTAAAAAGGTAACAACTGATATAGGATTACTCTGACTTCTCAGCCAAATTTGGGGTGTTTGTTACCACACGGGTCTGATCACCTCTGAGATGAGAAGATATTACTTGATGATGATAGGGTGCAAATTAACCAATCATTACCACATGAGTCTGACCACCACCAAGGTGAGAAGATTTTACTCGCTGGTGATTGGATACAATACATCAAATTGTTACCACACGGGTCAGTTTTACCTCAAAATATTTATCTTTGATCTGATAGGCCAAAAGCCTATATTTCCTAATTTAGATGACTCAGCTTTATATAATTTTGCCTTGAATACCCATGGTCTCAAAATATGAACTAGTTTAAATAGGAAATACTAGTATCAGAAAAGGACCTTTTTGGTTTGGACCTTATTAAACAATAAAAAACATAAAAAGCTTTAGCAAAGCGTTATTTATTACTTTTATTTATAAAGTAAATTTCTCACTATAACAAAGAATTTGTGGCATCCGTCGGTGGATCCCACAATATGATCACATCCCAATATTAGTTTTTATACTAAAACAGATTGCATTGTAGTTAATCCCATGACTTCCAATTCAAGTATTTTCCTGAAAAATCTATTCATTTTTATAAATTCATTGTATAATAGTCATTGATCCTCATCAAAGAGCAAAACTTTTCTTTATTGAAGTGATTTGATTATAAGTATTTTGCGCTTATTTTAAATAAAAGGTCACTTTTCTTGTAAATCTTTGTTGTTTATTTGCATATATCTTTAGAATAGTCTTATCTATACTGAGGGATCAAGAACTTTATCATATAGTTGTGCTATATGATAGCTGTAGGGTTTGACTGTCTAAAAACAACTTGTGAAAGTAGTGTATAAAGGGACCTCGCGCTACAGAGACTCTTGTCACCTTAGATTTTGGTGGAGTTTTTGCCCTGATAACCTAGACATTATAAACATCTATAAATTCTCAAGAAAATATTTATTCTTTACAATTATTGCTCAGATATTTCATGACTGATAGTAGCTTTAGGCCTGTAGGTGACTTTGTGGTGGGGGGAATAGGCAGGGGGGCTGTTGCTACCCATCTACCCATCCAGGTTATGCCCTAGATCAGTTAACTGGTTAAGTGGGAAAGACTTAGGATTGGAACCATTTTTGTCATGAAGGGAAATAATACCTACCCAGCTTACTAGCTGGCGCTTGAGGTCTTACATTAATCTTTCCTTAATAGGCAGGGATCACCCCCATTATAGGGTTTTTTCAAGGGCATAATTATTTTCAAGGAGTAGGTAATTTGATGGAAGAAATGGCGACCAGCTTGGTAGGGCAGAAAAAGGTGCATTTATGATTCTTCTTGTGTAATTCCTATAGTAGCTTACAACAGTTAGCACAATCCTTGGATTGGACTCAGCTTTTCTTATAAGCTAGGTGTCCCTCCCAAGAAACCAGGTAATGCACTTGGCGGTTAACTTGATGTGCATCCAGAAACTTCTCTAACTCAAACTCAGGGGCGCCTTCCGAAATAATGGACTCACCCTCCACTGGCTTATGCCTCTGAAAGGGGAGAATGAAGAAGCGTGAAAAGAGACATGAATTTTTCCAGTGAGGGTGCGGCTCCATGTGAAAAGCGCCCTTATTCACAACCTTTTTTTTTAGTACTAGATGGTCCCAACCCAAGGGGGGATTCATAGATGTTTATTGAATTACGCCTGGGCTCCTAAGAGCCTGAGGCGAGGGAAGGGGAGGGAGGAGGCATCGAGAAAGGGAGGGGGTTTGCGCGCCAGAGCCGTGCTGCAGTGATAACTGAGCGGGGGAGGGTTGGCGACATAGTGCAGACCTTCAGGGCCATCTCAAATTGTACCTGAAAGTGGGTGATCATGTGTGGAAGGGTCCACACCTGCTGGTCAAAGGCAGCACGAAGGAAGGAGTTATGGATGGTCCAGATGGCTGTGGCATAGGCGAGGACATGGCGGGGTCGGTGGCAACCAGGCAATGTCTGCTCAAACATGAGGTCTTGAACAGGGTGTCCAGACCAGGGCTGAGCATGGAGGAGCGCGCGGGCCTTTGGCCAAAATGCTGCGACACCTGGACAGGTGAAAAAACGATGGAGGAGGGAGTCAATAGGCTCCACACAGCGGGGGCATCTTTGGTGTTGGAAGGTAGGGCCAGTCCGGTCCCCTGTCCTGTATGAACAGTGGAGCACCCTCCATAAGGTGTTGGACACCTTTGCTGACAGGATGGGTTGATAGACGTCCTTCCACAATTCCTTAAGGTCAAATCTCACGGAGGGAGGGAGGAGCTCAAGGAGTCTTGGGCGGATGGGAGGACGATCTTGGGGGTTGAGGCGAGTTGTGAAAACTTGTCCATTGTGCACAATTGCATGGCGATGTGGGCTGAGGCCAGGGCCTTCCCTTCTGTATGGGAAGGCATGGTGGATCCACGCGCCTACTCGTTTCAGGGCAAGGAGAGCCTGGTTCCAGTAGGGGGATGAGGATGGTTTTAGGCGATGGCCTGGGTGGTTTGTGAGCCACTCCCCTAATGAGGTCAGAGATGCTCTAGGAAGACCCAGAGCTGCTGACACTGACTGGCGGAGGGCGGGCGTCCATTGGGGCATGGGGGTCGCGTCCCAGCAGACAATCGGCCATAGGAACTTCAGGAAGATTGTGGTGGCGTGGGATCGCGTGTCCAGAAGCCCTAGGCCCCCTTCATTGCAGGGTCGGGCAATGGTTGAGAGGGCCATTGGTGGATGGTTTGAGCCCCAGATCCAACAGCGGAGGAGTACATTGAGCCGAGTATAAAAGGCATCTGTGAATGGGCAGACGTGCGCTAGGAACCAGACTTTGGAGAGGAGGAACACATTGGCCATCAGAGCTCGACCCTGGGGGTGATGTGCCGCTGGTTCCAGCTGGCAATCCTGGAGTTAACTGCTGCAAGGAGCAAGTCCTCATTGTCTTTTAGCGCAACTCCTTGTTGGTTGGTGAGAACGCCCAGGTGACGGAAGGTACCGCGCTCAGGTTCAATACCAAATGGTGGGGGGAAGGTTGGGGAGCCGACCTGTACAACTGTTGTCTTGGAGGTGTTGACCATGGCGTTGGACGCCTTGGTGTACCTCTCAATGGTCACAGCAGCGAGGGCAACATCCCCAGGGCAGCCAAATGCAATGGCAGTGTCATCTGCAAATGCCATGGTGCGTGTAGGGCTTTACCTGGGACCAGAATCCCTGTTAGCTTGTCCTGTAAGGAGGCCAAGAGGGGGTCAAGGGTGATGTTAAAAAGGATAGGGCTCAGGGGGTCCCCTTGCCGGAGACCTTGTCCAACTGGTACTGCCACTGTAAAACCCATTGGCGCCAGGACTCAGGTGTGGAGCTGGTCATAGAGCGCTGATATCCAGCGCCTAGCTGCGGGTGGGAGATGGAAGCGGGCCAGGGAAGCATCAATATACTTCCAGGCTACCCGATCATATGCTTTCTCCATATCCAGGAGAGCCACAAAGCCATTCACCTTACGAGAGTTAGCAGTCAAAGTCACGTGAAGGTCATTATAGTTGTCCCATAACGACCTCCCCGGAATAAAACCGTACTGGGATGGGGAGAGGCGAGGTGACACCCATTTGGTGATGCGGTTGGCCAGAAGCTTCGTGAAGAGCTTGTGGTCTGTGTTGATCAACGCTATGGGGCGCCAGTTCGCCAGGTTCTCACGGTCTGACTTCTTGTGAATGAGGGTCGTGATTGAGCCTCTGGAGTCGGGGAGGACCTCGCCATTCACCAAGAGTGCAGCGAAGAGGTCGCGGAGGGTTCTGGCTATCACTGCAGGTTCCAGAAGGTACACCTCAAAGGGTATTCCGTCTGGGCCTGGGGCTTTAAGCAGTGGGGATTTCAGAAGGGTTTCCATCACCTCCTGGATGGAAATAGGCGCCAGTAGAGCCTCATCAGCCCGTGGGTCAATGGGCGGCTCTGGAGCCCGCCACAGGAAGTCTTGGATGTCCGATGGGTCCACCTGGGTGGCATTGAAGAGGCTGGAGTAGAAGCGGTGTAGTTCCTGCGTGATTTCCTCCTTATCTGAAGTGGTTGTAGTGCCAATCTTCAGTGCAGTAATATCCTGCGCTGTTGACCGGGCTTTCTGTTTCTGAAAGCAGAAGCGGGTGGGGCGTTCCCATTGAGCATAGTAACGAGATGTTGTAAAGTTTGCTGCCCGTTCTTCCTGCAGTGTGAGCTCCAAGCGGAGTGCTTCCTGCGCCGCTTCCCAGTCCTCCAACCATCTGGGAGAGGGCGAAGGCTGGCAGTTTCGCTCTAGATGTCTGATTCTGGCTTCCGCCCTTTTGACTCTGGCGCGAGCTGCAGTCATCTGGGATTTGGCACAGTTGTAAGCAACGCGGGTGATGCCCTCCTTGGTCACCGCCCATTTAGCCTTGTGGTCAAGCAGGTGGGGTGGGGGGAGGTGAGAGTCTCCCGGATGGTCATAGACAGCTTCTCCTTAGTGAAGGGGTTGTTGAGAAGAGCTGGGGCAACCCTGGGCCAGAACCTACGCGACGGTCTAAGTGTGGTGGTGAGGACAACGGTGAGTGACCTGTGATCACTCAGATGGTTGTCACGAGAGATGGGAGAGGAGACGCGGCCAATTAGCAGGGGGCCAATAAGTGCCATATCTATGCGTGACGCTGACTGGAAAGCTCCTCCATCATACTGGATCCTAGTCATGCAACCTAGGCCAGACTCGGAGGGTGGAAGCGCATCTATAAAGCCACTCAGGCGAAGGAAATCCTGGAGACGACTTGATCCAGGGCGTTCCTTTGCTGCAGGGGGTAAGAGTCACGGACGCGACTTATGGTTGTGTTGAAATCTCCTAAGAGGACTGTATTCCGTGGGAGATTGAGTTGGAGGAGCTCTTCCAAGAGCCGATTTTGCTCCTGACCTGCATTAGGCAGGTAGATGCTTGCAGCGAAGAAGGAGAAGTCAGGAGTGGTGAGTTTGGCCAGTATGAGGCGGCCACCTAGATATTGTGAAAAAGAATGGGTTTTAACCTGGGGATTCAAAACAATAAGGGCGTCATGGTTTTTCCAGAAAGAGTTGCCTCCAAACTGTTCATTCCATGCAGATTGTTCGTGGGGAGGATATGGGGCTCCTGGACAGCAGCGATGTCAATTTGTGCTGACCTGAAGTTTCGGAGGAGGCGGGCTCTCCGCTTAAAGTCCCGCAACCCATTTGCGTTGATGGATTGCAGGGCCAGGGTGCTGCCATGGGGACTCATAGCTGTTCCCCTCCATGTCCTGGGGGGTTGCCAGCGCTTAAACCTGCTGCTGTGAGGCGGCTAGTTTTGAGTCCTTTAGCTTGACTATTAGCTGTAATCCGTGAGGAGCGTCGAGGGTTCTGAGGGGAAGGAGAGGGTGGGGGGGCGGAGGACCCAGTAAGCCAGCCTAGGATGCTGCCCCCGCTCCGTTGCAGGGGAAGGACCTGAGGGTGCTCAATGGTGACCTCCGCGGTGTCCCCATTTGATGAGTCTGAGTCCATATTCACTTCCTCCAACACTGCAAAGGATCCGCGCGAAATGGACTGTGGGGTTGGGGTAGGACTCTTGAGGTGGCACTTCTACCGCAGGCCGCGAGTTGACAGTCCATGCTGGTGGGCATAGCTCCATTGGGAGCTGAGGGTTGATGCGATAAATCGCTGGTGGAGGTTGGTGGGGGTGCCGCGGAGCCCTGAGTGGGGGTGGCTGACGAGGGGCACCCTGTGGGAGATGCCTTGCGCTTGTTGAGAGAGGGAGTTGACTCTGGGAGATTGGAGGGGGTGCCCATTGGAAGGGGGGCATGAGCGCGAAGGTATCCCATACCAATAGTGGGGTTAGCTGTTTCAACTGCTAGGCGTAAGGCCTCAGGGGACAGGTCTTGAACGGGAACCCATTGTGTGGGTTGTGGAATTGCTGCTGCAGCCACGTGGGATCGTTTTTGGCCTGGTTTAGGCCCCTGGGTGGTGGCTAAGAGGGCTTGTTTTCGAGCTGTGCAGCCACTATACAAGTGTCCAAGAGCGTTACACCATGAACACCGGGGGAGCGCCTGATCAGGGTCGACAAAAAAGATCTCAGGGCATGCCCCAACTACCTCCACACGAGGAATAACCTCAATGTTGCGGGCTACAGTGGGGGAGGGGATGAACGACGCCCTAGCAGTGCGAGCTCTTTGAGTGGGAGCATAGTAAGAGGGGACGCTAAAGTCCACTGAAAGAACAGACCCAAACTCCATTAAACCACGATGGAGTGACAGTTTAAGAGACTCAGGATCAACAGTCGTTGGTAGGTTGGAAAAAGTAACCCATGAAATTTTCTTCAGGTGAGAGCGTGTGCGGGAGATGTGAAGAGATCCGCGTGGGATAATGACCTGGAGGGTGGCAGCATGGTCAACAAGGGCAGCTTCAGTGAAGCCCACATCGATGTAGTGGCCCTCCACTGATTCATGGATGGTGGTGTTAATAGGGAATGTCTCCGCAATCGCTGCAAAGTATGAGAAGTAATCCTCTGTATAGAATTCAACAGGGTTATGCCCATAATAAAGGCGAATTGCGTGGGAGAGGGTTGAGCGAGGTAGAGCTTTTGCGCTCTAGTTTCGGCCCATTTCTTCTTAACATCAGCAATAAACGCCACTTCACGGGGATCAGCTTTGGGTAGCGTTGGTGCCAGAGGTTTTTGCCACGCCCCAGTGGCTCCTTTGGTACGTTTGTGTTTGCTTTGGGCTGCAATTGCAGGTTGAGTGTGAGCTGGTGGTTTGGACAAGTTTGCGGAGTTCCCTTATTTCTGGAATGTTACAGCAGCTGGCGTCATATTAAATTGAGGGGCGGTTTGTTGGGCCTCGCTAAATTGGGGAGGCCCATCCAGATTGGAATTAACTCCAGCCAGTTGGGAGGAGGGAGATGTTTCATCACCATCCCAATCTATTTGGGTAAATTCAGCCCGAGTATTTGCTGTGATTTCGTGGGCAAAACTCACTGGCTGATTGGTGAATTGGTCGTTTTCAGCATATTGAGATAAAGTGCCGACTTGAGAAGTGCCGATTATGGGGTTTAAATGGGACGGGTGAGATTGGAACTGGTGTGAAGTTCCAAAATCTGAACCATTTAAATCCCCATTGGGAAGAGTAGATTGTCCAAATTTGGTGCTTAGTGAACCAGAATGTGCGGCTAATCCAACCTTACATCCAAGGGTTTGGGGGCCAGGTGATTGTTGGGCCTCGCTAAATTGGGGAGTCCCATCCAGATTGGAATTAACTCCAGCCAATTGGGAGGAGGGCGATGTTTCATCACCGTTCCAATCTATTTGGGTAAATTCAGCCCGAGTATTTGCTGTGATTTCGTGGGCAAAACTCATTGGCTGATTGGTGAATTGGTCGTTTTCAGCATATTGAGATAAAGTGCCGATTATGGGGTTTAAATGGGATGGGTGAGATTGAAACTGGTGTGAAGTTCCAAAATCCGAACCATTTGAATCCTCATTGGGAGGAGTAGATTGTCCCAATTTGGTGCTTAGTGAACCAGAATGTGCGGCTAATCCAACCTTACATCCGAGGGTTTGGGGGCCAGGTAGCTGGGTATCGCCCCTCATGGAGGGAGCCAGAAACACGGCGTCAGCAATAATAGATGGGGCTGAATTAGCTGACACAATGGGGGAGGTGAATGTCTGGATGGGCTGAGTTGCATTCAACTGAGCAGACGCCATTAAAACAGCGTGGGTGATGGCCTCCTTGGTTGGAGGGGGCCCAGCGGGTTGGTGGGAGGCAGCACACACTGAGCTTTTAGGCGTGCAGGTTGCAGAAGTGCGATCAGTTGAACTGGCGCTAGTTGGAGTAGCTCCAGGTTGGGGGGTGGTGCCTGCTTTCATGGCTGCTGCTTGAGAGCGGGTGATTTTGGTTGACCCTGAGGTGGGTAACCGAGGGTTGCTTCGTTTGAGGGGTGGTGCTGGCTCGTTTGGCATAGCCTGCGGGTTCTTTTGCGGGGTTTCCCGCCATATTTGCTAATAGTTTTCATAAATCTCTTTAGTGGAGCTAAATTTCAGGCTGAATTGATTTTCGAAAAGTGATGCTTAGCAGAAAGAGATAAGTTATATGCCCTTATTCACAACCTTGATGATAAGAAAGGTACTTCCCGTTTACAAGCTAACTTTTGGCATGGTAATTTCAGGTGCATATTTTTGGTATACGCCATGGCCAAATACCCTTCATGATTTTTAGGAGCCCCACATCAATCCTTGTCCACAAACGCTTGAATTCATTTATTTGTTTAATTAACTGGCCCTAAACCTGTTGATGAATCTTCTTTATATGGTGACAAAGAGGTCTGCAGCTGTAGTGATACTACTTGTTTGAGTCCCAATAGTGAACTCATGGTTATTATGCAAGTTGGCATAGATAAGTGACTTAACTTGATAATTGGAAGGAATTATTATATATAAATTTAGCCAGAGGGAGGTTCACTGCCCATATATCATTAGAAGCAGTAGCATAGCATTGAAAGTACTGCTCCAAGGACTTTTTAGTAATCTTTGTTTAGCCATCAGATTGGAAATGATAAACTAAAGATCCCAGGGCTTAATCTTCAGCATTTCATACAAAGCCTCACAGATTCTCGAGGTAAAATAAGGCAACCTATCACTGATTTCTTCCTGAGGGGAACCCCAAATTTTGCAAACATATATGCCACAAAAACTGTGTCATATCCTCAGCTATAGTGTTCTTCATACAGAGGATAAAGATACCATACTTTATAAAAAGAGATATACAACCATCATGATCGCATCTTACTCACAGGATTAGGTATACATTTGATGAAATATACTGACAGTAATTTCCATGGACCTACCGCCTGTTGAAACGGGTGGAGGTGGCCATTCAGTCCTTTTCTATATGACTTGGACCAAGCACAGATCAAGCATTGCTCATCTTGGCAGAAATTTTTCATCAAACCATTTTAACATACCTCATATGATTAAGTTGATGCACTTTTTCATAGGTGCCCCATGGTTAATGGATCATGATGTTCCCTTACAACTTGGGAATGCAACTCAGAGGGAACCCAAAACAAGTAACAAAAATAATTTAGCTTATCCTTTTGGGATTAACAAATAGAAGGAAATGTGCCAGCATCAATCTTCGCTAAGAGTCCATCCTTCAGGATCTTTAGACTGGGATGCCAGGAAAGCATACAGGAGGGAACCTTCATTGACAGGAGATACCAGGACTGGTTCATATGGATTACTTCACTTACCAGCTCTATAGAATTAACTGGGATCTTAAGGGAATGTGAAACTACAGGATTTATACTTGGATTTCGATTTGGACTTCAGCTTGTGTTTGGGTGTAGGCTTAAGTTTTGGGGTTGGAAATGGAACTGTAGTAATAGCTGGGGGTGGGGGAGATATATGGTGGCTTAGGGGAAATTACCATGGTTAATTGATAGTCTGTATCTAAAGTGGGACCCATTATAGGGAAAATGGCTGAAAATATCTGGTAAACTATGGTCGGCCTCCTTTACAAGCTCATACTTAAATTTAAATCTAAAAAAGGTCGCAGTGAGTCATGGTCTGCATGAGAGAAAACTTCTGAGGTTTGTGATAATAAGTAAGTGACTTGTGGTCTGTACGCACAACCACTGTATGTTTTTCACACCGTAACAGGTTTCACTAGTATTAAGGACCAAGAAAATGCCGCTAAGTCTTTATTGTATATGGTCCAGGACCTCTAAATGTGCTAAACTTCCTTGAGAAGTAAATCATAGGAAGTTTGCTTCCCTCATGTTCTTGCAGAAGTTTAGTACCAATTGTGGTACCAGAGGCATTGCAATACAAATAAAGGACTTATCTTCATTAGCATGACGAAGAACAGGAGTGGTGGTTAAGACTTCTTTTATGGCTCTAAACACCTGTTGGTATCTTGGAGTCCAGACAAACGAGGTGTTCTACCTATGAGGGGGTGAAGAGGTGAAGTAAGATCCAAAATGTGTGGTGAGAACTTCTTGAGGAAGATATGGATCCCAGGAAGCACTGCAGTTGCTTCTGCATTACTGGAGTGGGACAAGATTGTTGGCCTCCAGTTTAAAAGGTACAATGTCGTGGACATCTTAATGATCAAATTACCCAGGAATTAAACTTTATCTCTGAAGAACTCACATTTGGATGGCTTACATACCATAACATCTTTGTGAAGAGCTACATCCGCTGCTAATAAATCCTTGCTGTGTTGCTCAGCATTGGGAAAGTGGATCAAGGTGTCATCCACGTAAGTAATACCACAAAAGAATCTGAGATCCCCTTAAGACATTATCATCTGGTGCTGAAAAAAATGCTGTGGAGTTTTTAGATAAGGGCACAACTTTAAACTGGTAGATTTCATACTAATTGTGAATTGACATCAGCCACTCATGGACTGATTTGACCTGCACCTGATGGAAAGCGTTCACAAGATCAAAAAGTAGAGAAAACCCTTAACTTTAAATTGGCTGAAAAATTTCTGTCTCCTAGGCAAAGGACATGTATCAGCAACTGACACTATTCAAGTAACCATATCCACGCACAGTCTCAAGGTACCCTCAGGCTTATGTAAAAAGACTACAGGAGAGGACACATGAAATGGTTTCTTGACCATCCACCCCTTCTTTAGCATGTCATCAATCCAGGTCTTTAACATCTAGCTTTATCAGCCGTATAGGGATAGAGAAGGCAGTTGTCTAATGAGATCCACCGTTACCTAGAAAATCAGATCAAATTCTGAGTGTCTTAGCAAGTTTTAAGCCATCCACATAAAAATCAGACTTAAATGGTGTGATAATGAGAGGCAAAGTGGGCAGCTCTGGAACAATATCAGTAGAAGAAATTCCACTGTTTCTGCAGCTGCATTGCTTTTTGCTAACGTGGGAAGGAAGGGTATTTTACTAAAGAAAATTTTTTAAGGTAAAGGCTAATGTGTTATATCCCAGTCAATATTTTTTGACTGGCGGCGCCATCATCCTAACTCCAAAATTATTGATAGATCAACTAGAGAATTGCTTCAAATTTGGTCACAAATATACTCATGGGCCACAAAACACAGTGGTTTACAAAGAGGCAGTGTGTTCATGGAATTAGAGATGCCCCATGACAGAGGAACCTGAGGTAACCTTAAGATTTAAAGTATGTACAACCTTAATTTCAATGTAATTTTAGTCCACCAATGTCCACTAGAGCAGTTAATGTTACCTTACGCTGTACTAAAAAATATGAATAAGGAATAAGAAGTTTTATGGTTAAATTTTATTTTTTAATATAGGGAAAAAAGGTTAAAAACGGATTTCTTAGTCAAAGAGCTTTTCTAACCTTGGTGTATCTGTTGAGAAAAGAGTGGGCATTATTGATGCATAAGCATATGATAAAGAAGAATTAAGATCTTCAAGGTCTAATAAAGGCGCACGCCTGAAATATTATAATAATTGGGTTTACACAGTGCTATTCTTCCACTTGGTGAGCCAAGATATGTGATAATTATGATGGCAGAGAATGTGGGTTAAATAGAGATTGCAACCATATATAGAGAGGCGTTTGAGATATCACGGCATAAGGGGGATTCCTCATAATGAGGCTGGTCCAAGTGAACTATTATTGATTCATAATCACCACGGGAAGGTGTAGAATCAACTTCTGAGTAGTATACCAGTTTTACCTTATGAGTGACTGATCCCATTATATTGTACTCAAATTCACAACTTCCTATGTACAAGCAATTGCTGCAATAGTCAACAGCGTTGTGCTCAACCTTCATCAGAGGAATTCACAAATATCCCAGATTCTCCCTCACCATTGTAAAATTGTAACACTTGGCTTTTTTCTAGTGTGAGAAGACAAGGCGAAACTCCAACCCCTGGAAGCTTACATCTGTGTGAGGTAGACAGATGAGTTGTGAGTTGTGTAGAACAAGCTAGGAGGACATGCTTTGTCTTTACCAAGAGCAGTCCTCAGCCAACATGTAAAGATCACTCTTAAGAAGGAAACAAACTTTTGTTGTTATCAAAATCATACAAAGTCAAGATATCTTTAATGAAAACTTCACCGCTATACTTTTAGGTTGGGGTAAAATGTCATGAACCCGCCGAGCCAAGAAAATACCTGGCTTACTCTGTAAGTATGTTAAAACCCACAAAGTCAGCACAGTTCATATGGCACCGTTGGTCTGAATGGGCTGGAAAGAGGTACAGTGGGGGAGGGACTGAAAAGGAGCTGATTTAGGAACTGGTTCCCATTCACCATTTAATTAATTTATAAACAAATAAATTAAAGAGGGGTTTATAAAAAAGTTTTATCAAACAAAAGAAAACTATAAAAATAACCAGCGAGCTTCTAAGTGAAGGTTGTTGGTTCTTAGAAGAGGGAGGGAAGCATGAAGTCATGGCATTTTACCACTTAAAATCATGCCTACGCTATTCCCAAGAAGTTTATTTTATAAATAAATTAACAAGCCTCGAGTTAAAATAACTGCAATACTTATATTTTCTTTAAAGCCCATAGATATTATTGACCCAAGTCTGGCGCTCTAACTCATAAATATTTTGACTATAAGAAAATTTCATAGTAAAGAATTTTTACCTGGGCGTATTCCAGGGATCAGGTTTTCTTCAATGACTAGGGCGCCTCTTGACACCTTACACTTAGGATGAGTTTTTGCCATGATAGCCTTGATATTATAAACACTTTCTAAATTTTTGGGAGATTGTTGTATTATATGAATTAATTGCTCAGTTTTATTACTTATAGTATCTTTAAGCCTGAAAGGTGACTTTAGGGTGTTGGGATATACAAGGGGGCTGCCACTACCCATCTCTCATCCAGAGTATGCCCTGATAAGTTTATCTGGGTGAGTGGGAAAGCCTTAGGATTAGAACCCTTCTTTATCCTGAAGGGATGAAAAGCCCTATCCATCTTGATAGCTGGCGCCTGAGGTCTTATGAGAAACAGCTGGAAAGTAAACGCCATACTATTGATTAAACTGATTACAGTGCTGCTGTGAACAACCCACTAATTAATCCATTTACAAACTGAGATGATGACATTGCCAAGATTGGATTTAAATTGATTCCCACCATATTTATTTGTTCTGATAGTATGTCCACAGTTTATAATTCTTCTGATGTTTGTCTACAGATCCATGGAGAGCTGTTCTTCATTCCTGCTTTCCAAAATTAGCAGATGTAGCTGAATACCATGCAGTTGCCCATTACAGGATTTTAGCTTGTAGTGGGAGCACTTTTACTATGTTAAATTCCTACCTTACAAACCTCAACAAGAGTTTTTTTTAATTAAAATTATGCAGGTGTCTATTCCTCTGGGATTATGGGAATTCCATTGGGGAATGTTATACCCTGAGTGGAGGCCCAGTCTTTTTAAACTTAGCTTATACCTGACATGAATAAGGGATGAAGTATTCTTTTAGGATAAATTACATGGATGAGGGATGGCATTTATAAAATAGTAAAATTGATAAATGAGGGTCAAATGTGCTAAGGTATCAGTTCATGATTTGAGGAGCATTTTTAGATAGTGAAAATGTTCTGGACAAGAAAGAATATCAGTGAAATTATAAAACAAACTATAAAGTATGGGAAACTAATCACAAAACATATAAGTCCCATTAATGGATTTTGTCAATATGCAAAGTTTTCTTGATAGGTTCAAGAGTTATTATTTTTTAGAAGATCGATGTCGCAGTTTGCACCCTTTAAATTCTACCCAAAAACATATAGCAATAATTTGAAAACTATGGGAAAATTGAATCAGAAAAAGGGGATTAATATAAGAAAATCAGACTATTCTTTCTCGTTGAAATCAATTATTGCAACTGATTCAATTCAAGATGGCTAAGTTTGATAATCTACGTGAGGAGATGAGTGTGCACACAATGTTGGTTAATTGTTGGACAAGCGTGATAAAGGGCACAGGGTCAGTTTTTGCACCATCCAAAGTTATGAATTGCCCTGGTGACACCATTGGCCAAAACAAAAATAAGAAAACAGCGGTGAGTTTCTGGTCATAGAGTTTATCTTGAAAAGCAAAATGCAACCAGTACATCAAAACTCCACACTCCTAGCCCCTGTAGTCAGTAGAACATGGTATTTGAGTTTTTCTGGATATAGATTTAAATGACGCTTTAAGACAAGTTCTGAGGTGATGTGAACAAACACTTTCCAGCCGTTTTATGTCAAACCGCACTCTATGACCTGGGGTTATCTGGACCTAGGGTTTGAAACCAAATAAGCAGCAGACGATGCTGCACAGGTGCTCATGGTGGTTGATCTCCATGATGGCCAACTGGTGGTCAAAACAAAGTGCACACATTGGACTAAATCTAACCAAATTTCTGTCACTTTTGACTTTCTCCCCACAATGGCGTGACGTGCAGTACTAGAATGCTATCTCTCAGATGGACTAAAAATTATGAAGAATTACACTCTTTTGAAATGCAACGCTTCACACTTATGCTGAAGCTTAGCACAGGAAAAGCAATTGCAGTGATCAACCCAACTGCAGTCATTGCAGAATACTTAACTAGAATTCCACGTACTGCAGGTATCAATATTGACAGGCAGGACTCCAGCCCATTCCACGTTATGGTGGATAGCGCACCACCTATCTGCACATATTATCATGATTTTGGCCATAAAGCACACACCTGCACTTCCAGAGAGGTCATCACTCAGCAAGAAAATCTCCTAGATGCAATGGGAAGCGCTGACTCCAATTATGAACCCACCATTGAACTGATGTCGCCTTCCTGTGGGGTGCTCAGGGGTGTTATATTAAGGTAAGCCTGTGTCCCCAAAAGAGCGCAAAAGGCTAAACATGCTCATAGAGTAGTGGCTAAGGCAGCAACTTTGGCAGCATCTGCAATCCCACCTGCCCAGACCCAAGCCAACATTGCATCATTTTCAGCAAAGCGTCCCAAGAATTCGCTCACCATTCAAATTGGGCCCACCAACATGAAGAACAGCTGTTTGAGTCAGGTTCAACCACACAAAGTCACTGTGCACCAATTGAAACTGACTCTATCAACACAACCTTCCTCAAGTTTTTCTTGACCTCCAATGGTTCACTGCAGGAGCACTTCAATACAAAAAGTTGACCAAATTCAAAAACAACAAACTGAAAAATCATCAAAAGTAAAGGAAACCACCCTTAAGGACACTTACCTGGTAGCAAAGAATACATGTGATGCTGTCAAGAAGCGTGCTGAAAAAAGAGGCGAAGGAAGGGTGAGGGGGACCTTTCTATTGCACCTAAGGTGCAATGGCGGTCTACTTCACAATAGGGACGTTGAAAATCGCAGGACTCAAGGCCTTGTCGTCCTGGGCTAGAAAACTGAGTTTTTTTTAAAATAATTTACCTGTGAACATCCTGGCAATTTAGGAATCCCACTTTCACCATGGTTCCAAAGACGCATGGGCGACCATGCTCTTCCCCTATTTTTCTTTTTGGTCACTACACTGTGGGGTGCTTATACATGTGTCCCATAGTTTCATTTTATAATTAAAAGATGTATCTCAAAGGTCGTGTGCTGGTTATGTTCTTTTCATGGGACAATAAAGTGCACACTATAGTTAATGTTTACGCCCTGACTGTGTGTGGGCTCACTGGGATTCCCTCTCAGTTGTAACCTCCCTCCCACTTCCACCTGATCCCTTTGTGGTGGGCGACCTGAAAAGCTGGGCCAACCTGGCCACTGACTGCTGGCCTTCAACGACTACTCCCCTGCAGAGGCACGTTGAACTACGTGTCATAAAAGCCACCCTGAGGATTTTTAATACCCTCCACAAGCATGTGCCAGTGCTTCCCAAAATGTCTCATCTCCATGAGCATAAAGGTCAGCTGAGGTCTATGTCCCACATTGACCTCATTTTTGACCCGTTGAACTTTTGCCCCAAGATTGTGAATTTTACAATGACGAAAATTGATTTCTCTGATCATAGGATGTTATTGGTATCCTTCACTTTATTAAGCCCAGTGGCACAGGTGCTGCAATGGTGCAAACTTTGACTGGTCAAGATCACGTTGCCCATTTTCAGCATGTGTGAAATCAAAACTTTGGCACCAGATTTTGTCACACTGTTCTGTGCTGATCCACTTTCCAACCGGTCATCCTTTAAAGCAAACACCATACTTCAGGCACACCACATCTCATTGCAATGCTCTCAGGCTGCCTTGGAAGTCATTAAAAGTACACTGGTGGAAGTAGACCATCTAGAGTCTAATGTCCCTGCTTCAGGGTACAGCCCAGCTTGGGGTCAAAAGTGGGCATAAGTGTCTGCTCATCTCATCGCATTGGTAAGACAACACAAACATTGCATTTGTATTCAGTACAAGGCAAAAAATATAATGGCAGGTGACTGATGATCCTCCTACTTCTTCCACAAATTCTTTGCACCACGACAGAGCTTAGCCTACACAGGTGAGGCGGCCAGACAACTCCATCGCAGACACTTCAGCTAATGCAGAAGTTGAAGTTTGAAAGTTTTACTCTGAGTTATATAAGTCTGAACCAGTCAAACCTGCCGCAATTGATGAGTTTCTCAATGACAAACATAACTGCACCATTTCCCACTACCCAGAGTTAATGAGTTTAATTACTCATGACAAACTCTGGTATGCTGTTTGTGGTGCACCGCACAGGAAGTACCCAGGTCCAGATGGGATATCATATGAGTTCTACAAGAAAGTTTTTAATTCTTCTCACTAATGCTTGCCCAATGAACAATGTTTTTAAAAATGCGCCTCCTTCCTGGGGCCAGAAAGCTTATATAATAACGCTGTATAAGACGGGAGATAAGCTAGACTTGAAAAACTGGTTCCCCATCTCACTTACCAATACAGACACTGTTATATATTTGGCGGAATCATTGAGATAAGCCATAGGGTTTTTGCAAAGGGTCAAGCCCACTGAGCAGCGGACGGATGATATGGAAACCATTGTCCCATGAAACAATGTAAAGATTATAATAAAGTATGAAAAAATCGCTTCAGTCACACTACTTTATTTCTTTTAATATATAACAGCAGATTCCTTCTGCTCCGCTCACTTCTTTTTCAACAATCCTCCTCTTTCAAATCTTTGGTCTCGCTTATATCTATGCATTTCAGTCAATACCAACCCTTTTGCTAAGACTATTTGCTCTGCCAAATTCTTATTGTTTCCAGAAGATCTTCATTCAAGAAATTCACTATCACCGAGTTTGAAGCGATTTACCAACTATTTGTCATTCATCACCATCTCCTAATCGTCTCATTTGGAACTAGTACAATAACCATCCGTTCTAACCCAATATTTCCTTATACTAAGGCATTCAAATAATTGTAACTCATATTATGATTGGTGGATTCTACCCATTCCGCCACAATGACTTAGGGCTTATTGTCCAGTCATATCAGAATTGCGACATTACCCCCTTGACTGGATGATTTTTCTCCTATTCTTTATATGCCAAAAGAAACTTTGCGTGAACTCAGTTGATGATCCTACCACTTGCTGGGTCCTTGATGGTGTAAGCGTCAATGCCCATCCTCTCAGTTATCTCAAATGGACCAAACCAGGTGTTGGTTAACTTGTATTTCAACCCAAACCTGTACTGGTCATGGAACAGAACCATATCATTATCTTTGAACTGATTTAAGCTGCTATGTTGCATCAGATCGCCATCCTGATTCTTAATATTCTTGGCTAAGCTGCACAAGTACGCTTCAGTTTGCAGCTTGATCAGCATGTCCGCTATGTTAGTCAAATAACGTTGGGGGATCCATTTTTACCAGTATCTTCTACACAGGAATAAAGCAGCTCTGAAAGAGAAGGGTGTCGTCCATAAAATAATTGAAAGGGCTTTTCCCCATGGCGGAATGATAGCTAATGTTGTGTGCAAAAACAGCAGTAAAAAGGAGGGAAATCCAATAAGAAGGACAATCCTCACAAATTTCCAGAGTATGTTCAACAAGGTTCTGTTAACTTGCCCAACCATCCCATTGGATTTTGGGTGATATGGAGTCATCAAAACCCCATGAATAGCCATCAGTTCATTGAGCTTAGGAAGGATGTGGGAAGTGAAGTTAGTTCTGTTGTCAGTAAGGATGAACTGGGGACAGCTGTGTCGCTGAATTATACATTACATAACAAACTTAGCCACCATGATCACCCCAAATCACGTATTGCACATGACTCAACCCACCTAGTCAAGTGGTCAATTACCACCAGAATGTACTTGGACCAATTGGCTCCTGTTGGCAGAGGGCCAATGACATTAATAAAAACCATGTGCCAAGCAAAGTGAGGTTTCACTAATTGGTAGGAAGACTTCTGGCAGAACGTCTTTTCCACTTGGCACTGGTGGCAGCAGAAAATGGTTTTAAGCATGTAAAATTGCATGCTTTCCCAGTAGTACTGAGGTTGCAACAATTTCAGGGTCTTGCTTACTCTACCGTGTCCAACTGTTTGGTGTGCACACATGATAATGTTTGGTCGAGTGGAAGGTTTGGGGATATTCAAATAGTGTCCCCCATCCACTTGTACAACTTGCCGTTCTTTTGGAATGTATTGGCCCTTATACCATCTAATGCTTTGATGAATTGAGGCGGTTCATCATCTTAATTTCCACTGAGCATCTTATCAAACATTATGTCACTCAGATCTGCCATAACCGCAATTGTGACCAATCTCCACAAGCAAAATGCATTCTGGTGTTTGGCTCCAGGATGATGAAGGATTATAATATCGTAAGCATGCAGTTTGAGAGCCCATCAGGCTAGCCGCCCTTTGGGCTCCTTGAGATTCTGCAACCAGCGTAACAAAGCGTGATCCATTACAACTTTGAACTTCACTCCATGCAAGTACACTCTAAATTGCTTATACATGTAAATCACCGCTAAGCACTCCTGCTTGGTCACAGTATAATTGCGCTCATGGAAGTTAAGACTCCAACTGCAGTATGCAACCAGATGCTCTTCTCCCTTGTCATCTTTTTATGATAAAACTACCCAACAGCAGAAAGTGACATATCCATCTAAAAGGTAAACTCTTTTTAAAATTTGGATAATGTAGCACCGGCGCGCTAATTTATGCCATCTGAAGTGTATCAAAGGAAATTTGGCAACTTTCTGTCCTTAAAAACGCGGCATTCTTTTTAAGTTATCAAACAGTGGTCCTCCAATACAGCTGAAGTTGGGGATATAGTCAATTGTAACCTACCATTCCAAAATTACCTGTACGTTGCGTTTGTTGCTCAGCAGGGTCATTTTCCAAATAGCGTCCACCTTGGCTGGTTGAGGTTTAAGACCCTTAGAATCTACCATGAAGCGGGGTACTCCAGCTGATCCTTAAAATAGTGACATTTATGAGGTTTGATCTTAATGTTGGACTCAGCCAGCCAGCGGATTACCTCCTCCAAATGGTTAAATTGCTCAGAAAATGTGCAGGAGAATACATTGATGTCGTTGAGGTACACAAGGACACATGACAACTTAAGATCGCCAAGGATAGAGTCCATATCCCATTAGAGCGTAGCTGGGGCGTTACACAGCCCTTGGGGCATACAGGTTGGTTGAAAAAGCCCTTTGGATGTGATAATGTTGCATTTCTCCTGTTCCGCCATGGTCAACTCAAATTGCCAATAACCAGATATCAAATCCATCGCTGAGAAGTAATGAGCTCCCCTAACCAGTCCAAAGCATCATCAATCCACAGCAAGGGGTATGAGTACTTCTTGGTGATACATTGAGCTTCTGGTAATCTATTACTATGCGGTTGATGCCATCTTTCTTTTTTACAATCAGAACAGGTAAGCCCATGGACCTTTTGACGGTTTGAGCATCCCTTGCTCAAGCAGCTTTTTGTTTTCCTTGGTAACTACTTCTTTGGCTGCTCTTGATCAGCGGATTGGCTGGTATATGATGGGAGGATGATCACCAGTGTCCAATTGATGGGACACGCCCCATGCGCGCCCTAAATAATGATAGTTGAAAGCAAAGAACTCCTTGTAATTTTTGATTTAAAGCTTCCGCCTGATCTTTCTGGTCTTACAATAGCCCAATTAAATTTTCACACAGTACAACCACCATTACTCCAAGCAGCAGTTCAATAGGCAGACCAAATTAATCCAGCGACCTGAAATCATGAACCCAGAGGACCTCCTCAACTGGAAACAAATGCAATTACGCCACTATTTGGTGCCAGCGGATTCTCATTGATTTGTTCTGAAGATTCACTACCAAGACCTTGATCTCCCCATGTCCTGGGAGTATAATATCTGGGGCCACGTGAGGCTCAAGCCACAATTGCTGATAAGTCCCAATGACCTCCTCATAAAGCCCAGCAGGCACTTCCACCTCTAACTCCTTTTATAATTACTCGGTGTCTGGAGAGGATGAATATAGGGCCAGCGGCTCTAAGTGTTAGCCCTTGATATTCATATATTTGATAAGGAAGGTCCCGGGTATTGCTCTTTAGTTGTTGTAATGAACTGGAAGCACCCTATCACCATATTTAAGGTTAATTTGACCCATGTGCATCAGATCCTTTGGCACTCCGCTGGAGGTAAAGTAAATTGGTTTCCATTGTCCCAAAAATCCAAGGTCTCCGCCGTCTTATCAGCAACAGCTCAAAATGTCACATAAAAGCGGTTCCAATTAACAGGTCATAGTTAATGTTTGGTAGCACTATCGTTGAAGCCATAATAACAATCAACCCAAACTACAAGGGTAGCACACTGTACGCTCCCTCAGAGACCGTGCTTTCCAAAACTGCAGTCCCATACAACATACGAGTTCCTTGTCAGGTTTTAATGCCAACTTCTCCACAAACTTTGTGGACACTGAGTTAACTAGTGCCCATATCAATTATAGAGAAGACATGGGTTTTACTATGACAACGTCAAAGTATTTACACTCAGAGTAGGATGAATTCTGATTGTTTAGAACATGGACATTTAAGGAATCTCTTTCCCCCAGGAAGCTCATATTACCCTCAGCAACTTTATGGTACTCTTTAACAATAGCGTCCACAGGGAGGTCAACGTTTACCCTTTTTAAGAGAGGCGCATGAGAGGACAGATATGGCTCATCTTTAGAATTTGTCAAATACTTGTCATGTATAAGGCTTCAGTTGCTCTTGGGGTCCTTCTTCCACTGGGTCCTTGGTTCGCGCTTGTGTCAATACATCCACCCCTCCAACTGGCTGCTGATATAGGAATGCGTCATCATACTCAGAGATCTCCGCTGAATGTATGTGGATAGGTTCAGGTGGGACGTTTTGGGTTGGGATAGCGGAGGTAGAATATCCCATCTTTATTCTGCTCTGACTTTTCCTTGATTGTACTGATCCTGCAGTAGGTAATAGAACTGACGATTGGGCAACCTCTTGCCAGTTGCCCATAGCGACTGAACTCAAAACAATTGACCCCAATTGGCCTGCGTCCTTGATTGTTGTAATATGGGAAACACCAAAAGTTGGACTTGATCAGACAATGTAGATAGGCCCTGCCCAATAGTTGAACTGCTGATGGTAACTTCTTGGGAGTGAGGCGCGTAATAATAATAGGCCCAGGGGTTACTAGACGGACGCTGAACAGGGTGGGATAATTCCCCCAAAAAAGAACGTCTGGCAGCGAATGCAGTAGGTTTCTGATCTGTATTGGGCGGGGGAAAGGTAGCAGATAGACAGAGTAAAGGTCATCTAATTTTTAGCAAGGGTATATTGTCCTCTAAATATGGAGCCATGACATTATAAAGATTGCAGTATGGCTTCACTGCGGAGGTCATTGCTATGAATATTTTATATTAGGATAAAGTCCCTGCCACAAGTGACAAATGAGCTTCTGCTGTAAATCAATCAGCAAATGCGGTGAGGGTCTCATTAAGTTTAAACCAAATAGTCAAAAACTCTGCCTTCCACTGAGACATCTTTGCAGTACCCCCAAACAACCGCAGAACAGTATCCTTCACTTCATGGTATGTAACGGAACTGTTGGGTGTAACGGATGGGTTTATCCCATTCATTACATTCTGACTCAGATTCAGATTTTCTGAAGCTGAGTCAGATCGTTTTCAAACATTTTTGTGTTTGGTCGCTTTGGACATTGGGTGAGGGCCCAAAAGCGCTGCCTTTATAAGGCGTGCCCACCCATTACAAACCTCAGTTTGGAATTCTTACCTTAGCATGTCCCTTCCTGGGGAGCATTGTCAGTTGCTCCCCAGCTGAGCTCTGGTCAGCGGGTCCTTTTTTATGATTTCTGAATAAAAATAAAAGTTGTTTCAGGGTTCGCATACTTATCATACCTGTGGTCTTTTTGGTTTGCTCATTTCTGAGGAGCTTTTGTGTGGTTGGGTTGGACCAATCACGAGGTTGTGCATAACCAATAGTAGGTGAAATGTTTGATGCTTTCGGTGCTCCAAACCTCTTTCCTGCTTTGGTTAGGCCACTTTGGTTGCTTGTTGGTGCGCTAAAGGAACTTTATTATAGGCAGTTGGAACTGGGGTTTTTCCAGTCTGTTACATTGGGAAGATAGCAAGTAACTTGGTCAGTTCTTCCGAGATCCAAGGTGGATGTTAACAGTTCTGTTTTCTGCCAGTCTGAAGCTCCTTCCTCTGTAAACTCAAATCGCTTAAAGAACCCATGGTCGTTTCATTGTGATCAAACGGAGGCAGCTTATCAATCTAAAATTCCTTAAGAAGGTTATCCTGACTTTAAGCACAGCATCCAAGGCAAGTCTAATTTTCACATATTCAGTTGGCCTAGTGTGCTGGAAGGATTCCCCGTTAGTTCAGGCCTAATGTGACATAGCTGACGCCTGAATTTATTTTTATTTTGGTGTTTATCAATGGGCCCCTGTAGTGAGCATCCCTGTTATAATTTTGGCAGAATCGTTGAGATAAACCGTAAGATTTTTGCGCAGGGTCAAGCCTTCTGAGCAATGGATGGATGATATGATATCGTCATCCCATGAAACAACATAAATATTATAATAATGTATGAAGCTATTGCTTCCGTCTAACTACTTAATTTCTCTTAATATAAAACAGCAGATTCCTTCTGCTCCGCTCACTTCTTTTTGTAACAATCCTCCTCCTTCAAATCTCTGGTCTCGCTTATATCTCAGCATTCCAGTCAATACCAACCCTTTTGCTAAGACTATTTGTTCTGCAAAATTCTTAATTGGTTTCAATAGATCTTCATTCAATAAATTCACTATCTTCTAGTTTGAAGCAATTTACCAACTACTTGTCATTAATCACCATCTCCTAATCACCTCATTTGGAAGCAATCCAATAACCATCCGTTCTAACCAATATAGCCTCATCCTAAGGCACTCAAATAATCATAACTCATATCATGATTGGCGGATTCTACCTACCTACCATAACGACTTAGGGCTTATTAACCAGTCATATCAGAATCTGATTGACACTAAGTTATTTACTAAGATTATAGCTAACCACCTAGGGGAAGTTGCCTCTCAAGCAATCTCCTCTGAGCAGTTCAGTTTTATCCCCAAGCGGTTTATATGGGACAACATACACATTGTAGCCAATGTCTGCCAATCCCTGGCTACTGGGGCGCTTGTTATTAGACCAACAAAAATCTTCTTTT
Organism: Massospora cicadina; assembly: GCA_022478985.1. Taxonomy (NCBI): domain Eukaryota; kingdom Fungi; phylum Entomophthoromycota; class Entomophthoromycetes; order Entomophthorales; family Entomophthoraceae; genus Massospora; species Massospora cicadina. The sequence goes on from JAKSZP010002688.1 coordinate 144,428, forward strand.
TAGGATCAACTGGGATTACCTCAAAGCCTGCCTCCAAAAATTTTACCTCCCCACTAGTTCATAAATTGGGTAATGTTGCTCACGGAGCTTGCCACAATGGCTGTGCGTGGCACAGGTTTCCACACTGATGTGGTTCACCCTCAAAGTGGTCTCTGCCAAGGGGACCCTTTAAGTCCACTCTTAAACAACTTTATCCTTGACCCACTTTTTAACAGTGTGAATCCACGCATTGCTGGTGTCCATGTGCAAGAACAAGCACCTGTTAGGATGCTGGCATTCACTGGCAATTGCGTGGTTGGGGTTTTGACTACCATGATACATGCACGCTGGAGGCAACTATCCAGGATTACACCAGGTTCAGTAACGCCGCCCTAATGCCGCCAAAACTGAAATCATTCTCCTTAGCCAGTACTAAGCCCGCTGGTCACCAGTACCCCTTAGTCAGACTGCTCTTGAAGCTAGCTCTTGGGTTCACTTGCCCCAACCACCCTCATACTGCCCCGCTGTACTTTCTTTTGTGTCAAGACCCACTGCTGGTCTGATGCGCCACTTGAGTGTGTGGCTGGAGGCGGGAGGGTTCGCCTCATCAGTAATAAAGCACCACATACTAGACAATGTCACAAAGCATATCGCCTCCCTCAGAGCCCACCAGACCACCCTCACAGGCCGAATTGTGCTTTCTAACTCTCTGCTCCTGTCAAAAGTCTGGTTTGTGGCACATGCTATCGCTTTACCCCTCTTTCTTCGCCTCGTTTATATATCCTACAAGGGTGGCTTTGGTTAGGCCGCCCTCACCCTGTGCGCCTGGATATCATGTTTGGCCCTCGCCGTAGTGGTGGTAAGGGCCTGCTCAACTATGAGACCCATGCCATTAAAATACTTGGCACCTGGATTGCTGCAGCCACCAACACCACAATCTCAGACCAGCACTGGTCATGCACAGTCTGCTCCGATTTTGCCCGTGCCCTTGCCTCCATAATCCTACCCACCCCCATACTCTACTTAACTATCTGGCCTCTCATCCCTCTGTCATAAGCCCTCATGGGACACCGCCCCACTTCAAACTAATTTTCCTCTCTATGTGGAGCGCTGAGTGGAGATTCAGCATCAGTGGACACACCATCCAGAGAGGTTGCTCTACTTCCCATTTCAAGAAGGAAGTCTGTGGGCAAGTAGTTAAAAGACCTGGTACCCCAAAGTCCCCGCCTCATTGCCCATGTGAACTACCTTGACAAGCTGGATATCCTGTACTCTCTGGAGGCCCAAAAGACATTTGGCGGTACACACACCATCCTCTGTTACAACCTCAGATTCACGCCCAAGTGTGGAGATGCCCAAGAAAGATGTACTGAGCTTCTGAGAGGTCCAATGCCTCTCAGTCTTCATGCATTGTGTGTGGTCAATGTGAGTCATTAGTCCATTGCTTGAAAGATTGCCTACCATCACAAGCGATCTGGAAGGATGTTATGCGCCTCTTTTGCCAGGAGCGAGTAAAGACTTTCAGCCTGTCTAAGAACATTTTCGCCTTTCCCATGACCTCCCCTATCCACCCTTCTCTACACGCCTTAATTATTGCAATAGCGTTATGGACGATCCACACGATTGTCCTTGATGCACTTTCTGGCACTACCCCAACCCACCATAAAGCTGTGCGTCGCTTCCACTCTCACCTTATAGATCACTTCCAAGATTAATTGTTTGGCCACCTGCCATCCTTCCATCGCCAGTTTGTGTCATCCTGCTTGCCCATCTGGTTCCTCTCATCAGACCCTTTCCTTTATTTGTGTTCAGTTTTGGCCCAGGCCTCCCCTGACACACTCCTTCTTCCATCCACTGGAATCCCACTGGCAACAGGAGGTAGTTTTAGCTCCTCCGGGTGCCCTTAAGGGTTTCTTGGTATTATGTTGTTGATGTTTATTCGAAGTGTCCATCCCATGGTTGGCCTTTTCCAAATTATATTAAAAAACTAAGCAAATCCCCCAATTATCCAAAATCCAGAGATGTGTAGAATTTAGCAATACACATAATTATGCGTTGTTGAGAGTAAATTTTTTAAAGAGATTTTAGACCCAATTACTACATTGTATCTATTCAGGATAATCTGACCAAAGGATAGACATAAAAAAACTAAAAAGAGAAAATCTAAACTATTTTAAAAGGTTTAAAAGAGTTAATGAAGTTACTCAAACTGACACAAAAAATTAAGTAAATTATTCAAGTTGGAAGCGGTAAATTGCTAGCTGACTATAGTAGAGAGTGAAGGGGGATCTGGAGGATCAACATCCTCATCTAGGGTACACAAGGTTTGGCATAAAGCTAAGAGCACAGCATGAGCGCATTGTGACGTGGATGTCAATGTAGCAATGTGGTCTTATATTTAATCTTTGCTATGACTAGGGTAGTGATGTAATTATCAAAGTAACTTTTCTGCTACAAAGTAAATTATTCAGCTTATTAAAAGAAAAATGAGCTTCCAGTATGGGGGTGTCACAGCCAAGAATGAGGCCCATAATGCTAGTGGCACAGACGACCTAATAACTTGAAGGAGACTTCTAGGATTCCTGTGAGAGTGATAAAATATTTAAACATACTAAATACCCCCTTAACTAACCAGATAACTGCAATGGGGCAACCACAGGTTTTTCTAGGCAACCCCAAGGATGAGGGCATGTTTGAAAATCACTCCTCTTTGGCTTGCAGTTGCTTGCCTTTAGTAACTATACTAAGGTTCTCAGATTTGCCATTAAGCTTCTGATAGTCAAAAAACACATCATTGGGTACTGACTCATGATTTTAATTCAGAATGCGCAAATAAAGTTGAATCATATTAATTATTATCCTGTTAACTAAATAATTATTCTGCAGATGCTGTGTTAGATTAAAATTACTATGCGGAATTAGTAAAGGTGTCAGGGTGACAGATCATATCTTTTAATAGAAGCAAGTGTGTATTCATGTGTATGATGACACAGCCAAAACTAGAACCTGTATAGCTTTGAAATCTGTGTATAGTGGGCAAGAGGAGGTCCTTGTGCACCTTGAAGCTAGATTTTAATTTTCTTAATAAAAAAGTATTATATGTAAAAAGTGAACATTTTATAAGTTTTTAATAGATTTCAGTATTTTGTTATGGCTGAGAAATTAGATATTGGTAGATTTGATAGTATAAACGTTTTGTTAGGCAGTTGGTGTTTTAGGGTTAATTAATAAGCTTGATAATTTTAGTAAGAAGTAAGTAATTGGTTAATTGATAAGTTAATTGGTTTGGTAAGTTATTGGTGTTTTGTTGTTTTGATAATTTAGTTTATTTCAAAAAAATGAAGTGGATATAAGTTGATTAATTTGGTATTTAATGGTCTTAGTTAATAGTGAGTGGTTGGTGGTTTTGGTTGTTTCAATTTTGTTAAGTTTAGTTTTCAAAAGTGGTTAGTGATTGGTTGATTTAGTATATTCAATGGTTTTAACAAAGCGTTTTAGTGCATTATCAATATTGATTATCTAATAAAGTTTAAACAATAACAAAGCTTGTGAATCTTGATGTTAAATTTATATTATTTTTAAAAACCTGCCCAGTTTGGTTCCCTTAATTAATAAAATACTTTTAGCAAGTTAAGTTGAGATGATTTAGTAGTTTGGAAAACGTGTCACAAAAACATATTGTTTTTAAAGATAGAGATGTTTCAGATAGCAGTTTGGTGTTATCTGATTGATTCATTGGGTTTGTTTATTTGGACGAGTGGTTAAGGTTTTTGGTTGATTTTATAGGACACAGGTTAGTTTTAGGGATGATTATCTATCAGTTGATTTGATAAGTTCAGCTAGTTTTGGCTGAATGGTTTATGGTTTTTGGTTAATTCAATTGAGCAATTAGATTTTGCTGAGTGGTTATTGCTTAATATAATATAAAATCTAACTTAATCATTTTGAATCACCTGAATTTCTAGACACAGTAGCATAAACACAGGTAATGGATGATAGTCATCAATATAAACAAGGGTGGATGACCCCAAGGATGGGTGCTCTGGCTGATCTAGATCCTAAAACCCCTTTGGATAGAGAAAAAGCTTTACTTACCTGTAAACGGTGCTAGAATTGGACTTTGGCAAGCCACCTGTTGGCTGGATCAAACTAAGACAATGGTGGATTGTCAATGCAAATATTTAATTTAAGGTTGCCTTTGTATGTAGAAATGTAAATTAAATAATAATCATAGTTCTTTATGACTTCCACTATAGCGCGTGGAAAACTGTTGGATCAATGGATCAGAGTGCCTACTTAATGATCATCAGAGTCAGAACATGGATGGCAACGTGTGCACCGTAATAATAGGAGAATTCTGAAATCAAAAGAACTAGTGAATTTTACAGGAAACAATTGGGAAACAGAATATATTTATCTAAAAAAGGCTCAAATATAGGACTGAACAGACAAAATTCCCTAAGAGGGACTGTTATCTTTATTGTGGGAGGAAGAGAGGTAATTGGAAGGTGTCTTAGAACTGGCTTGACTTGGACTCCTTTCTAGCATTCTTTTAACTTTATTTGGGGAAGGCTGACTATGAGATGGACACTTACAATATATAAAGCTATCAAGCACTAATATAGGCTAGAGGCACCCCAGAGAAGGTAATGTTGTCTCCTGTTGCCAGCGGGAACACCAAATAAAGGAAGAGGGATACCGTGAGTAGAGGCTTGCGCCACTATTGAGCACATATGAAGGAAAGGGTCTGAAGTGATGAAATAAACCAGAAACCAGCATGAGACCAACTGTCAGTGATGGGATGGTATATAACCAACCAACCATGCTTGAAAGTGGTCCATATGGTGCGACTGGAATCGGCGTACAGCTTCCTGGAGGGTGGGCATATAGCCTGAAATGGCATCAAGACAACCGTGTGGATAGTCCACATTGTAATTGCTACCACTAAGGCTCAGAGGGAAGGTTGTATAGGGGAATTCAAGGACAAGACAAAAATGTCCTTAGATAGGCTCAAGGGCTGTGTTTGCTCCTGGAAAAAGAGACGTAGAACCTCACACCAGATCGCTTTTGACGGAGAGCACTCTTCCAGGCGGTGGACCAAAGTACCATATTGGTCACACACAACACATGAGGAGTGTGATGCATTAGATCGCTCAACAGTATGGTATACCATTTCAAGCAACGCCACACATATGAACAAACATGCGGCTGCAAAAGAGGGGGATGGTCGTACTTCCATATGGTTTTCTGGGTTTCTAGGGAGTAGGGGATGTCCAACATGTCCAGATAATCCACTCAGGCTATGATAGAGCACCTCCTTGGTATCAAACTTTTCAGAATGGCTTGGCCTTGTACTTCCTGTTTGAAGCGAGGGAGTAGGGTGACCCCTCTTGGCGGTGTGCCCATTGATGCAAATTCTCCACTCAGTTCTCCGCATGGAGAGGAGAATTCATTTAGAGTGGGGCGACGCCCCATGTTTGCCTGTAGCAGAGATATGTGAGGTAAGATATTTAACAGAGAATGGGGGTGGGTAGGATTGGTGAGGCCCAGGGCGTGGGAAAAATTGGAGCAGACTGTGCGTAACCAGTGTTGGGTTTGGAGAGTGGGGTTGGTGACTGCAGCAATCCAGATGCCAAGTATTTTGGTGGCATGAGCCTCGAAGTTGAGCAGGCCCATACCACCACTATGGCGAGGGCCAAACAAGACATTTAGGCGCACTGGCGGTGGGCGGCCTAACCAAAGCCACCCTTGTAGGAGGGCATAAAAGAGGCAAAGAAAGAGGGGAAAAGCGATAGAATGGGCCACAAACCAGACTTTCAACAGGAGCAGAGAGTTGGAAAGCACAATTCGGCCTGTGAGGGTGGCCTGGTGGACTCTGAGGGAGGCGATGCGCTTTGTGACATTGTCTAGGATGTGGTGCTTCATTACTGATGAGGCGAACCCTCCCGCCTCCAGCCACACACCCAAATGGCGTACTGGACCAGCAGTGGGTCTTGGCATGAAAGTGAGCACAAGTGGGGCAGTATGAGGGTGATTGGGCAAGTGAACCCATGAGCTAGCTGCTGAAGCAGGTAGGAAATGGGGTTTTGGTGACCAGCCAGCTTGAAACTGACCAAGGAATATGATTTCAGTTTTGGAGACATTAAGTGCAGCTTTACTTATTCTGGAGTAAGCCTGGATAGTAGCTTCAAGTGCGCATGCATCTTGGCTGCTAGAAAACTCAACCACACAGTCATCAGCAAACGCCAACATCTTAATCAGTGAGTGGCCTTGCACATGAACACCAGTAAGGCGGGCATTCACATTGCGTAAAAGTGAGTCAAAGATGAAGTTATATAAGCGTGGGTTAAAAAGAACCCCTTGGAGGAGGCCCCTTTGAGGGCGAACTACTTCAGTGAGGAAGCCAGGACTCGCATAGCCATTGTGGCGGAAATCATAAGGAACATCACCCAATTAATGAACTAATGGGGGAGGTGGAACTTTTGGAGGCAGGCTTTGAGTAATCCCAGCTGACTCTATCATAAGCCTTCTGCTGGTCTAAAAAAACAAGTGCCCTAGTAGCCGTGATTTGGCAGACGTTGGCTACAGTGTTTGTTGTCCCATATTGACCGCTTGGGAATGAAACAATATTGATCAAAGGAAATGAGATCAAAGGTAACTTCCTCTAGGCGGTTGTCCATAATTTTAGTAAAAAATTTAGTATCTGTGTTAGCAAGTGGATTGGGGCTTCAGTTGACCAAGTCCAGCTTATCCTCTTTTTTATACAGCATTATTGTGAAATCCTCCTGGCCCCCAGGAAGATGGCGCGTTTCTAACAAACACTAATTTATTGAGGCAAGTAACAAAGGGGAGAAATAATTAAATTATCTCTTATAGAACTCATTAAGAATCCCTTATGGACTTGGGAATTTCCTGTGCAGTGCATCACAAATGGCATACCTGAGTTCATCCTGAGAAATTAAATTCATGAACTCCAGATAACAGGAGATAGTGCAGATATGTGCACTTTTATAAAATTCCTCAACTTCAGCTGGTTTGACTGGATTGGTCAATACAATTTGGAGTAATAATTTTCGAACTTCAATTGCCACTTTGTCCAGAGTATCTGTGACAGAGTGGTCAGGCTGCCTCACCTGTGTGCATGTGTTGGGATTTTTGCCCATATTCCCAGCCTGCTAGATTACCTGATATCGCAAGGAAAAATTCCCTAAGGTGAAGTGAATTGAAATCAGTTGGCCTGAGTTTTTGAGAAACTATGTTCAGGGGATTTTGGGAAATTCACCTGGTTGTATCCATTGGGGATCTATCCAGATGAATACCAAAGATCTCACTGGGTGGAGTGGCTGACGAAATAGGGGCATCTGATAGTTATTAACTATCAGGTGTACCAATTGGGATCAGTCGGGTTTCATCACCAACTGATTAGGAATGAATAGTGAAGTTGTGAGGCGAGTGATGTCACCTGCAACTAGAAAATCAATTGGTTGGTTTGTGACCTGCCATAATGGGTGATAAGTCCCATACCTAAGCAGGTCGCTAGCCAATTATGGTTGGTTCGCTTGGATGGAGAGGAAAACGTTAGGGAAAAGTTTTCTGACTCTTTCCATTTGAGGTCTCAAGGATGTCCAATGACACAATCCTAGCCAGGATGGGGAAGACCATCGCTGCCAAGACGAGGAAGGGTGATTCAATTGCAACGGCTGCTGTTTCATCAAAGAGGTGTCAACTGAGGGTTAAACAGCCGAATCCCCTACTATATAATTCCCTAGGATTTACTATAATAAAAAACCCTTAGAAAACTCTGGTTTTAAAGATAACAAGTACTTTACATTAATATTAAAAATATGGTGTATAGTTAGACTATCAGCTTCTATTGTGTCGTTCTATCCCAAAGATATTATTGCAGAAGGCAATAATTGGAAGACTCTCAGAGAGAAGAGTAAAGATCTGAGCGGGGATCTTGAGATGAAGGAACCACAATCAGGGATAGCTGCTGACTGTGTGTTGGACCAAGAGAGACTGTCACCAGGGTATCTTAATGAAGATCAGGTGGACAAGAAAATAGGGAACAAATCCCTAAAAGTACAACTTACAGAGTATTTAATCAGAAGTACTGGCTGAAGCGTTGGGCCTAATAATTGTTCAATCTCAACTACAAATAATAGTCTCTATACTATTATCAATTAATACATTCTATACAACGTGACTAAGTGCACGAGGAAATTGAACTTGTGCAGTAAAAAGGTTACTGGGTTGACAGCTGATAATCACCCAAGAGTAAATTTTTTACAGCACACCAAGCTCTGTAATGGTGCGAAGAATTTTTGGAAAAAATAGGTGAAGCACATGTCACCCACCGCTATGTTTTTCCCTTATACTGCACATAAACACAATGATTGAATTGTCTTACCAAAGCGTTAAGATGAACAGACACTTCTGCCTACTTATGACCCCAAGCTGGGCTGTAGCCTGCAGTTGGGACATTAGACTCCAGGTAGTCCACTTCTGCAAGCGTGCGCCTAATAATTGCTGATGCATACTGAGAGCGACGCAATGAGAGGTGGCATGCCTGGAAGATGGTGTTTGCTTTAAAATTTGACCAGGTAGTAAGTGAGTCCACACAGAACGGTGTGGAGAAATCAAGTGCTGAAGTTTTGTTGTCTACTAATGATGAAAACCTGGGCGACGTGATCTTGGATGGACGAAGTGTGCACCACTGTGGCACCTTTGACACTGGGTGTGACAAAGAGAAGGAAATTGACACTAACCTGTGGTCAGAGAAACCAATTTTTGTCATTTTAGAGTGTGCAACCTGAGATCAGAAGTTTAACGGGGCAAGAATAAGGTCAAAGTGGGACATAGACCTCAGCTGACCGTTGTGCACATGGGGATGAGACATGTTGAGGAGCAGCGATGTATGTTTAGATAGGGTATCTAACAGCCCCAAAGTGCTTTTAGAACGCAAAGTTCTATGTGCCCCTGCGGGGGCAGGCTCAGAAGGCCAGCAGTTGGTATCTAGGTTGGTCCAGCAGCTGATGTCACCCACCACAAAGAGGTTAGGAGGAAGGGGGAGAGAACTAACATCTGAGAGGAATTCCTGGTGAGCCTACGCACAGGTTGTAAAATTTATCAAGAATAACATGCACTTTGTTGTCCCACGAAAAGTTCACCACAAGCATATAGTCATCGAGGTAAGAACGTTTAGAAATAAATTTAAAATTATGGGTAATATGTATACAGCACCCCACAGTGCGACGACCAAAAGGTTAGGGGGAGGAACATGGCTGCCCATAATTTCTCTGCACCAAATGGACAGTAGGTTTCCTGATTGGCCAGGATGTCCGCAGGATAATTATTTTTAGAAAACTCAGTTTCCTAGCCTTGGACAATGAGGCCTTGAGTGTAAGGAGAGTGTCTATAACTCTCCTGTTCCCAGAGTGGTAGTGCCAGGTCCACATGGTCAACGCTAAGGAACTAGTTGCAAGTATCAAAGTGATTAGAGCCCAGCAGAGGGTTCTTAAGCAATAATAATCTAAGTTAAGGAGGGTGATCATTAGAGAAATTTACAATTAGGAGCAACGCGGTGCATGAATTGGTAAAATATGGGCGTCCTAGGTTGGAGGGAACCTGGGTGACCCAATAGTGCACAGGAGGGTAATGTAATCATGGATAAAATTAAGCGGCTAATGTAGTGTGAGACCTCCCTAATGAGGTCAATGCACAGGATCATCCAAGATAACATTAATATAAAATGGTGTACTTAGCAAAGGGATTTATTATATGGGGCAGAAGTTGACCAATAGGGATTCATCTCCACATGAGAAATTCAAGGTAATTTGGAAAAATGATCAATCAGAGGAAGTGGGTCTAAGCCAAGGCGCGCCAATAGGCGCACACTTCCATTGGGCAATATACTATAGCTGGTAATTGACTAAACTCGGGTAATTGATCATAAGAGAAGCTGACCCAAGCTGGAAATTTCAAAAACCAAACAGGTTTAAAGACCTTATTCTTCTAGAAACTGAAGCAAACCATTTTCATTTATTGGAAAGCTATTCTTTTTAACGCCCCTGCTCTCATACAAGGCCAAAAATCACTTGAATCCATAGGACAACTAGGGCATATTTTGCCTTCACCCAGCGTTGGTCTATGGTATACTTGAGATCAGGGAGGCCTGCTAACTTCACCTTCTTGGCCTCCCTGCAAGCAGCTTTGTCTCTCACGTTGGTCCCAAGGATGATGTCATTTTCCAACCATGACATTACCCCCTCCTCCTTTTGGGGATCAACCCCCTCCAGGGGCTTATGCCAGGGAAAGGTTATTATGGGCTGTGGCCAACTTCATTGCAGCAATAGTTTTCTTTGGTTGAGAGCTGGCGGCCTGGGGGAAACGCTTGTGGAAAGCCTCAATCAGGTATTGGGCATGCGCACAGCGCACGCTGGTACCCAACTGTTCTCTGCAGCGTCAAAACCCTTCCAGGTTACCAGGTACTCAAGTCTTCTTTTTACTCTGCAGGAGGCTGCTATTTCCTCCACTTCCAACTCTGGAACCCCATCCACAATATAAGCCTCAGAAGACTCTGGTGGGGGCCCTCAAACAACGTAAATTTGCTCTCATGAAAGACAGAAAAGATCCAAAACGTAGAGGGAAGATCTAACTGGTATGAGGCATGGCCCACCTTTCTAACCACGCGATAAGGTCCAATCCTCTTTGGTCCCAGCTTTTTCATGGCCGCTTGATAGGGATGTTATGAGTATCAAGCATCACGAGATCCCCTTCTTTGTAGCTGGACCCACTCATCGCTTAGTATCAGCGTCTCCTTATATACTTTTATTGCTTCCCACAAACTTGTGGAAACCCCATGGTGTACTCTTGATAGTCTTGGCAAAGTCCACCACTGCTTCAACCTTAGATCCACAGTTGGGCTCCATGTTAAAGGCAGGGTTAAAACCATGGTTGGCGAAAAAGGGGAACAACTAAACAAAGAATGCAAAATGTTGTTTGTCAAAATCTGAGGATCGCTCGCTTGATTAATTAAATCCTGCATGGTAAATTGGGCTGAAGTTTGGCTGGCAAATCCTCAATTTAGCCAGTTGCTTACAGTTTTAGAACTGTTCAGAAATGCACTATGCATATGAAAATGGCTCCGACTTTTTTGTCTGACTTTGGGTTCAATTTTCCCTTTATAATTGGGAACTTCAGCTGAGGCAGGCAAAGTTGCAAGCTGTGGATTCTGAGTTCCGAGTTTGCCAACACTCTCCAAAAGCGACTTTAGATACAAATTAAATAAAGATAAAATAAAATAAACTTTTATTAGACTAGATTATCTGATAATAATTCATTAGGCTAGGAGCCAGTATTTATACCTCTAGGGCATCTCCTGGCCACATTTTAGCACAAAATTTCAACAGCTATTTTAATAACTCAGTTCAGCCTATGACTGAAACCTTTTCTTAAGTTCATTGGTGACAAAATACCTCAGAATTGGGAGGATTTCAGGTACAAAAATTGCAATAAAAGCATGCAAAATTGTCCTAGAATCTTCTGGATTTCAGTTTCGTCATACTGATGACAAAACACACCTTCTGTAAAATTTTGGCCTCAATTGAAGTAAATGACGCACCCCTAATTGGGACATCAGCAGTCCTCTTCCTTGATAACACTAGGTAACCCCTTTTGAGCATTCCATGCATGTGCTATTGTGCTGATTACATGAATTGACATATAAATTTTAGCCCTAGGATGGAAAATTGATTACGTTGTTCATTTGTTTGATTGTCCATGGGACTTTTAAATGTAACTTTGGGTCGTCCCAAATAATTTTGTATACAAATTTCTTAATATTAGTCCCAATGAATTGGGACTAGTTGCCAAGGATTGGGGAAGAGATAATTGGTACAACTATGCAAATGTATTTGGCCCAAGCTTCTGATAGAATAATTAATTAAATTGACATTGAGTTGATCAACCCGGCCAAGTAGTTGCAGAGAAGGTTAACTTAAATGAGTGGGGATATTCAGCACGAGCTTTAGTAATATAATTAAATCCACGTAGCAATAATCAGCCTGTGCCATGTTGTTGTAATAGGTTTTAATTAGATTATTAGTTCAAGCATTAGGTGGGAAAATTGGCCCAATCTGTAGGTTGTCAAAGGGTTTATTTTTGAGTCAACCATAGAATATGACTTATCCCCCACTTGACTTAAACATAAGCCCTATGATTCCCAATTAACTTTCACTGATCATTGTTATAGTTAATTTCAGCCCAACTGATGACAAATATTGAGTTGTATTCACATTATTGTTAATTTCAGTCCAACAAGATGATGAATCTTGAGTTAAATCCTTTTTTGTCCTGAACGGCTGATGGCTCTGGAGTGTATCCTTTTATTGTTAATTTTGGCCCAAACTGCTGACAAATCTGGAATGGAATCCTCTTATAAATTTTGGCACAAACTGCTGACGATTCTGGTGTAGGATCCCTCCCCACCCCAAGTTCAAACTAAAGTAGTTAATAGGTATTATATTTTTTTTAGTTCTATACTTTTTATATAATCTTTTTTTCCTTTAATTTTTTTTTATTTTGTATGCAATGCTAATATTTTATATGTTATAATTTTTTATTCTTTTCTATTTTTTTCCACTTTTTTTATGTTTTTTTGATTGGCCATCTTATTGAGTCTTCTTAGGAATGGACTCAGGCCAGTTAGGGTTGTCAAATCTTCAGGAACATCTTCTTGAACACTTGGTGTATCACTGTTCATAATTGGCACTCTTTTCCGTTGAAGAGTACCTGGGTTTGGGATTGTTGTATCTGCATGAGCTCCCCCCACTGTGATAAGATCCAGGGAGAAGGAAGTACCCACTTCAGATCTAGATTCTGTCTTGATGTTGCTTCCTCATCTGGCTAAATCTGCCAGGAATTGGGTACACAAATTCATCTCAGAGAGTGTCACCAATTTTGAGTGAGCACCAATTGTCAAAATCTGAGAATCGCTCACTTGACTAATTAAATCCTGCATGGCAAATTGGGCTGAAGTTCAGCCAGTGGACCCTCAATTTAGCCAGTTGCTTACAGTTTTAGAACTGTTTGGAAATTCACTATGCATATGAAAATGGCTCCAACTTTTTTGTCCAACTTTGGGTTCAATTTTCCCTTTGTAATTGGGAACTTCAGCTAAGGCAGGCAAAGTTGCAAGCTGTAGATTTTGAGATTTCAGCTTGCCAACACTCTCCAAAAGCGATTTCAGATACAAATTAAATAAAGATAAAATAAAATAAACTTTTATTAGACTAAATTATTTGATAATAATTCATTAGGCCAGATGCCAGTATTTATACCTCTGGGGCATCTCCTGGCCACTTTCCAGAACAAAATTTCAACAGCGTTTTTAATAACTCAGTCCAGCCTATGACTGAAACCTTTTCTTAGGTTCATTGGTGGCAAAATACTCTCAAAATTGGGAGGATTTCAGGTACAAAAATTGCAATAAAAGCATGCAAAATTGTCCTAAGATCTTCTGGATTTCAGTTTCATCATACTGCTGACAAAACACACTTTCTATGGAATTTTGGCCTCAATTGAAGTAAATGACGCACCCCTAATTGGGACGTTGGCGGGCCTCTTCCTCAATAGCACTAGGTAACCTTTTTAGGCGGTCCACGTAAGTGCTATCATGCTGATTACACAGATTGACATATGAATTTTCGCCCTAGGGCGGAAAATTGATTACGTTGTTTGTTTGTTTGATTGTCCATGGGACTTTTAAATGTAGCTTCAGGTTGTCCTCAAATAATTTTGTACACAAATTTCTTAATTTTGGTCTCGATTAATTGGTACTGTTTGCTGAGTATTGGGGAAGAGATAATTGGCCCAACTGTGTGAATGTATACGCCCCAAGCTGCTGATAGAATAACTAATTAAATTGACGTTAAGTTAATCAACCCAGCTGAATAGTTTCAGAGAAGGTTAACTTAAATTTGCGGGGATATCAAGCATGAGCTTTAGTAATATAATTAAATTCATGTAGCAATAATCAGCCTGAGCCATGATATTGTACTAGGTTTTAATTAGATTATTAGTTTAAGCATTAGGTGGGAAGATTGTCCCAATCTGTAGGTTGTCAAAGGGCTTATTTTTGAGTCAAATAACAGAATTTGACAGTTGTAGCTAAATTGTACCATAGGAAAGTGATAAACCCAATCTGAATGATCCGCAGCAGTGTAACACCACAGAAATTGTTCCAAGCACTGGTTCACTCGTTCAGTCTTCAAATCTGATTGGGGGTGATAGGCAGTTGAATGGCAGGGGAAAATCAGAAGAGTCTTACACAATTCTTCCCAAATGATGGAGGTAAACTGGGGTCCCCAGTCACTAATAATTTCTTGGGGAACCCCATGAAGTGCAAACACATGAGTGACTAAGAGCCTAGTCATCTCAGCCGCGGTTATTGTTGTTCTGCAAGGAATGAAGTGGGCGAACGTGTAAAACAGTCCACCACCACCATGATGGCATCATAACCATCAGAAACAGGTAATTCCACAATAAAATCCACCAATAGGGAAGTCTAGTGCCCTTCAGCCTTTCAGACTTGTACCAACAGAACCATTAAAGGTTGATGATTTGGTTTCACTTGATTGCAGATCAGGCACTCTTTACAATACCATCCCACCTGAGTAGGTAAGCCCTTCCGGATTGTAGGTGCATCAAATTAACTCCAAGGTCTTTTCTTTCCCAGGATTACCAACGGTGATTCCATCATGATGGTCCCAGATGATCTTCAAGAGAAGTGGTCCACCAGGAACCCATAGGCGCCCCTGAAACTACACCATCTCATCCTTTACATGATAACCCCTGGTTAGATCCTCCTGATTCAGAGCGCTCTTAGCAAGTACCATAGTATATTTGGCTGATAGCGGATGAGAAAGGACTACCTTACTAAACATACTGTATTCCTCCGAATTTTCCAGAGTTGCCAGTGCTGGCCCGTTAGCTGGGGGAGATGGAAGTTGAGACACAATTTTATTTGATGGAATCGTCAACTGGGTGTTATGAACCTCTACCTCCATTGGGTCAATAGCTAAAGCAGGATTGTGGCTCAAAGCATCTGTCAACCCATTCTTTTTGCCCTTGGTGAACTCATAAGAAAATGCAAACAGGGCATGGGTCTCATGCCAACAGGTCTGCATTAGGTTTAAGACATGAGGAGCATGGTAGTACAGTAGGGCACGGTGATCTGTATGTACATGGAAAGGTTGGGAAGATCTATACAAGTGATGATGCCAATATTTCAGCGCCTCCACCACTGCTAGTAATTCTTTATCATAAACAGCATAGTTTAACTCAGGCAAAAACATTTTCTAGAAAATTATCTCACCGGATGCTCTATACCATCTTCGCCTAATTGTAACAAGGCAGCCGCTATGTCGAAGTTGGAGGCATCAGTAGACATAAAAAACTCTTTGAAGGGTTGACATGGCGAAGGACGGACGTGTACAACAGGGTACATTTCACTGTTTGGAAAGCATCCTCCAAAATGGGGGACCACTAAAGTACCTTTGCACCACTATCCTTATACAAGGGCGCTGCCACCTCAGAAAGATTGAGCTTGAACTTCTTGAGAACCGTACACGTCACCAAGAAACTCCTCAAATCCTTGACTGAAGTGGATTAGGCCACTCACAAATCGCCTTCTCCATGTTTGGAGTTATCATATGTCCTTGGTCAAACATGACGTTGCCCAGAAAAGTGACCTGGGACTTGAAGAATTCACATTTGCTAACCTTCAGCGTAAGGCAGGCTTCCCTTAACCTCTCCACCACTTGCCAAAGGTGTACCGCATGGGACTCATGATCGGGGGAAAACACTAGGATATCATCCATGTAGGCAACCGCGCATACCCCCAGCAAGTCCCCCAACACTGTATAAATGCGGCGTTAAAAGTTAGCAGGGGCATTCTTAAGAACAAAGGGAATGACCCAAAACTGGAAAATCACTTTTCTGGTGTGGAATGCGGTTACCCACTCTTGTCCCTTCTTAATCTAAATATGATTGAACGCATTGAGGAAATCCAGCTTGGAAAAGACTTTAGCCTTCTCCACATAGCGCGCAATCTGAGAATACAAAGGGATGGGATAGAGTTCTGGTACATTGACGTTGTTGAGGTTCCCATAGTCTACGCATGGGCGTAGAGTACCATCAGCCTTCTCAACAAGAAGAAGTGTGGAGCATACAGGAAAGGTACGCTGAAAAATCGCGCCTTTGGCTAACTGCTCCTTAACCCACACATCTAAAGCCTCTTCATCCCGGACAGTCAATGGGTAAATGGGGATGATATACGCACCAGATCCACAATGAGCTTGAACTCATAATCAAATTCAGAATGATCAGATAGTGCGTTAGCTAAAGCCGCATAAAACGAAGATTCCAACCCCTCCAAACAGGAAATTAGAGGAACTAATACCAAGGGTTTAGCAACGGAGCAAGGCTAAGGGTGTGAAGGTGGGGCCAGTGGGGCAACTCGCCCTGAACGTTAGCCTCAGACAAAGTAACAACTAATGTGCGACCATTCTTCAAAGATAAGAATAGGGTATTTTTTCAAGTTAGTCCTGATGTCAAACTTTCGCCACCACTCTACACCCAAGCTGATAGGGTACAAGAGGTTTTTGATAGCTTAAAAGTGGTCGATCAAATGATAGTTGCTAACTTTATAGTTCACTAAACCCCTAATTTTCAGCGTTGGAATACCATGGGAAGCACCTCCTCCAACCATACCACCTGGTACGTAACTCAGCTCAAGGTAGTCGGCCAGTCTTTGGTCCATAAAAATTTCAGAGGCTCCAGTATCCACCAAAATAGTGGTGCTGATCTTTCCTAAAGGGGATGGAAGGGTAGCAGTCAGTATAAAATACCCCAAATGTTCTTTATTTAAAGCAGAAAACGCCAGTACATAACCAACAAACTCCTCATCTGGCACTACATGTCACCTTGGTATGTTTTGAATCAAAGAATGTAGAGGGATATTTGGCCACTCTTACTACTGAGGCGACATATCCCACCATATCTTCAGCAAGGGCTTAAACATTTTTATATTGTAGACGCAGTTCTTTTTCAACCTCCCGAGTGCTGCGGATCGTGGAAGAGGTCAAACGGGGGTTTTCTGGGGTAATTTGATACACAGGAATAGGTTCCATATCTGAGCCATATGAGAGCACATATGGTTTAGAGGTATATATGGTGTTTTTGTTATAAAACGCATTTTTAGACGTGAATGACCCTATTCCCATAACAGCATTGGAATTCCCGACTTTATCCAAGT
Source organism: Massospora cicadina (assembly GCA_022478985.1). NCBI lineage: Eukaryota > Fungi > Entomophthoromycota > Entomophthoromycetes > Entomophthorales > Entomophthoraceae > Massospora > Massospora cicadina. The sequence goes on from JAKSZP010002688.1 coordinate 161,724, forward strand.
CTATCACCCCCAGGCGCATCTTTGAAGATTCCGCTGGCATTGTCTGACCGTGCTGCCAAAATGAACCCCATTTAATTAAATCAATTTTATTAATATCAGTGGAAAGTTGGTGAATCACAACTTTTAGACTGCAAAGCATCTGTATCCGCTGGGTACAAGCAAGAAGGGTGGGTACTTTCCAGTTGGAGGCAGCCAAAAAGAGCTGAGATGCTCCAACCTTCAGTAAAAAGAGGAACAGCGGTGCAGCAGACCACAGCTGAAGCCCACAGCTGGCACACACCATTTACACTTTGTGAAAATTCCACACGGAAAAATTCGTGCACGTAAGATGAAGTATTTGGTCGATTAATGTAAGGAGAGTGTCAGTAAACTCTCATGTTCTCAGCGTGGTAGTGCCATGTTCACGTGGGTAACGCTAGGGAATTAGTTTCAAGTATTAAAGTGATTAGAGCTCAGCAGAGGGTTACTTAAGCAATAATAACCTAAGTTGAGGGGTGATCATTAGATTAATTAACCAAATAGGAGCAACGCGGTGCAAAAGTGGTAAAATATGGGCGCCCTAGGTTAAAGGGAACCTGGGTGGCCCAATAATGCACAGGAGGGTAATGTAATCATAGATAAAATTAAGCGGCTAATGTAGTGTGAGACCTCCCCAACGAGGTCAATGCACAGGATCGTCTAAGACAACATATATATATAATGGTGTACTTAGCAAAGGGATTTATTATATGGGGCAGAAGTTGACCAATAGGGATTTTCTCTACATGAGAAATTTAAGGTAATTTGGAAAAATGATCAATCAGAGGAAGTGGGTCTAAGCCAAGGCACGCCAATAGGCGCGCACTTCATGAGGAGATACACTATAGCTAGTAATTGACCAAACTTGGGTAATTGATCATAAGAGCGGCTGACTCAAGCTGGAAATGGGAAACTAAACAGGTTTCAAGACCCTATTCTCCTAAAAACTGAAGAGAACCATTTTCATTCATTAAAAAGCTATTCGTTTTACCTCCCCTGCTCTCATACAGGGCCAAACTTTGCTTGCATCCATAGGACCAACTTGTCATATTTTGCCTCTAACCAGCGTTGGTCTATGGTATACTTGAGATCAGGGAGGCCTGCTAACTTCACCTTCTTAGCCTCCTTGCAAGCAGCTTTGTCTCTCACGTTGGTCCCAAGGATGATGTCTTTTTCCAATCATGACATTGAGTCCAGAAATGCTCTACGTCCCTATTGTGAAGGCTCCCCCATTGCACCTTAGGTGCAACGGGAAGGGTCCCTTGACCATGCTCCAGTTTTGTTTTCATCATGCAATATGGAACCACATGTGCGAGAAGCAACAGAGTCACCTCTGTTATAGCGGTCCTTTTTAGGGCACTTTCAAGAGGTTTGGTATAATTCTTAGATTTGGAGGAATCTGCCTTCTGCTGAATTTTTGGGTTACTATGTTCCTGATATGCACCATCAAATGTCTACAAACTTTTGGGAGGGAAATGGGTGGTAGAATTGGTTTCATCAAGGCTTGGTAATATTGCCTGGGAAATCTGACTCACCCATTGAGTCCTCAGATTGATTGGACCAATCTGTTTGGTGAACGGATTCATGAGCTGCTTTAGCTGCAAATGACTCAATCCTGGGTCTAAAGCAGGCATAATCACAGATGCAGCTGTGGCCGCTGCCTTATCCGCTGATCTGTGGGCCTGTTTGGTCTTCTTGCACTCCTGCGGGGACACAGGTTTGACCTGAATGCAACACCCCTGAACACCCCATGGAAGGCGGTATCAGCGTCTATAGCCAGTTCATAATTGGTGTCTGCACTGCCCATTGCGTTGAGTAGGATTTTGTTTTGTGTAATGCCCTCCTTGGCAGGGCAGGTGTGGGCCTTGTGGCCAAAAGCGTGACAAAAGGTGCAGATAGGGGGCGGCGCACTATCCACTGTGATGCAGAATAGGCAGGATTCCTGCCAGTCAATGAACATAACTATGGTGTGGGGGATTTGGGTCAAATTTTCCACAATAACTGTGGATGGGGTAATCACAGCAATTTCTTTGCCCATGCAAAGGTCCAATATGAGCGTAAAGTATTGCATTTTAAAGGAACGAATTTTATATAGCTTTTAAGCCCTTCCTTGAGGTTGAGCTCCAGCACTGTGTACTATATCATTAATGTTAGAAAGTTGAAGGGTACAAAAATTTGATTTGACTTGGACCTCCAAATGCACTTCATCTCAACCACCCATTGACCATCTGGGAGGTTTACCATCACACGCACCTGTGCAGCTTTGTCTGATGCTTGTTTATTTCCAAACCTGAGATCCAACCAAATGTGGGTCATGGAGTGCGGTGCTACATAAACTGTGGCTAGGAAATTGTTGTGCACATTCCACAGAACTTTTCCCAAAGAGCCGTTTACTTAAAATCCAGTTAAACTCAAACCCCATGCTCCACTGATGACAGTGGCTTGGAATGTGGAGTATTAATGAACTGGTTACACTTTGATTGCAAGGCTAAAATCTCTGTGGAAATACTAAATGCTAGTTTTTTATTTCTATCTAAGCTTCTGGTGTCACTAGGGCGTTTACAAATTTTGTTATTTGCAGAGCCTGATCCTGTGCCCTTTAATTGCTAGCCTAAAGGCTATCTGACATTGGGTGCACACTAATCTCCTTGAAAAGATTACAAAACTTACCTAGTCTTGAAGTGAATTTGTTGCAACCAGTAATTGTAACGAGAGAGAAAAGTTTTTTCTTCTTTCTAGCATTCTCCATTGGCTTTTTTGGGAAAGCAGGATGTATTGGAAGGACTTTTGACAAATCATACATACTTTATGAATCCTTGCCATTAGATATTTTGGATCAGCAGAAGAGAAATCTGATAGAGCTAAACCTGAACGGATTTATCCAGATCAATTGCTTTGCATATCTTACTTCACGGTGATTTAGTCTTTTTACACAATTAACATTTAAAATTCCTTATATCAATATGTCAACTCATATTAGTAATTCTTAATTCATAACTTCATAATTTATGATACAATATAGCTTTTCTGACTGAGTAAAGGGGTTAATAAGATCTTATAAGATATCTATTATTTCTAGGGGGTTGGGGTTATTGGGTTTGGGGTAGGGTGAGTTTTTGGCCCTATTAGTGACCCCTGATTTGAGTTGCCTCCCTACAGAGCCCTTAATCCACACTTATAAGGAAGAGGTTGAAAAGGAGGGTGCAGTTGGTGGATCTTCAGAGGCCAGCGAAATGACACACCTTTCATCTACAACATGAGCAAGAATTTGCTCAACTATGACAAGGGTTCTACTAGTACCTTTAGTCCCCTCTTGCACCTGTGGGGTAAATTCTCGCAGTCTAGACAGAGAGGCTGGGTCTCTAGACTTATATACAAGGCAGGATTTGAGGGAGTGTAGCAAAGGTGCATAAGTTCTTCATATTATTTAGGTCTTCGAGCTATCAATTTCTACCTTTGTGAAAAAATAAGCAACTGGCTCCCTACGTGGTATCTACTATTGCAAAAGAGTTTAGCTTACAATAAAATCGTCTGTTAATATCTTTAATTTTTTTTACTTATACTTTTTACATTTACATTTACATTTTCTTTTATGGTTTCTTTTTCTTATCTATTTTCTTTTAATTTAATTTTATTCTTACTCTTACTCTTACTTTTACTCTTTAATTCTGTCTACAATTTTCTATAAAATTTTATTTATAAATTTATGTCATGTTAACGTGGACTCTCTTTCCGCTTGGCGTAGCTTTATGAGCCAAATTACACAGATTTAAAAAGACAAATCATGTTCACCCATAGTAGTTTTTCTCCAATGTTTTTCAGATTCTCCACCAGCTGCTCCAGCGTGGGGCAGTGGCAAAACTCCCCCCACCATTTTCCTTCCAGCAGGAAAACGCGCTAGGACTGGTTCACCTAATCATTCCAAACCCATGGGCCAAACTATTCCGCCCAAGGACCTGAACGCCCATCTTGCTCATACCTAAGTGGTACCACACTGCCCCCTAGTGCTCCCCTGGAGCAACATGCATTTTGGCCTTAAGGTCGAATATGGGAAACTCTTCCCCTATGATGACTAAGCCATTATCAAAATGGCACAGGTAGTGATGATACCCGCCAGATTTATTGATTTCCGCCCCTACAAGGGATACTTTGACCTCAGCTTCACCTGCAAATCTGACGCTGCAACTGCTGCACTGTGCCCCTGGTATTCCAGGGCACCCCTCTCCCCACAACTCAGACCCAGCTCCCAACAGACACCACCTTAGTGGTCCAGTTCGCTGGCTTGCCCACCCACCTCCCCCTGAAATGCTCCACCAGGAGCTGATGGCTGGTTTGGCAGCCTATGGCTCCAACCCCATCCTACAATTCGTGGTCCCAAATGGGGCCACTCAAATTGCTGGGCCTCAGGCATATGCCACATAAAGCCCTGAATTCAGTAAAATTGTGGCAGCAATTCCGCCATGCACCGTTATTCCATCAGTGCCTGACCATCCATTTTGGGCCTGCAACGAGGGTGGGTGGATGATCTGTCCATCATGTTTTGAGTTAGACCACTCGAAACACAAATGCCCATACTCAACCACATCAGATGGATCAGACATAAAATCCGCCAACCTCCAATCTGATGCTCACCCTGTACAATTTCAGGTAAGGGGCACAATCCTACCTCCTCCATCCTTAAAGCCTGTTGCTGCAGCTGCACCTGCAGCCAATCAGCCTTCTCCCCACATCAATGCTATAAATAATTTCTCCAATCAAACATTGGATTGGATCCCAGTTTGATTACATGCATCTGCAAATGAATCAAACAAACCTCAACCGTACGCTGATTCCCCAATCCAATTCAACCAAAACCCATGGGAAATTATTGGATGAATTTGACAAATCAGGTAACATCATTGAAGAACTGATGCTGCAAATCGAGTGGCTCTATAACGCAGAATGGGATTCGAAATTCTTGCCTTAGAAATATGTCCCACAACCTAATGCCAAACTGTTCTACAGCGACCACCAGCTTTCAGTAGAAGCAGCTGCCACACCAGATTGCTGTCCACTTTGCAAAGCTGCCACCAAATCTGTGGCTGCACTCGCAGGAGGAATTCCACCTCCTGTTATCCCCAAAAATCTTACTGCACAAAGTAAGATCAACATGAAAACTTTACACAAAAACGTCGCTGAAGCCATCTAGAACTTGGTAACAATAGCACGGAATCTGAAAGCAAAAATACCCAAACCAACATCGCCACAATTGTTAAATTCCCAGACGCCCGCCTTAAAGCTGAAGACACTTTGGGCAAATACATCTTTGGCGTTATGATGGCTGGCAACTATTCAGAAGTTTCAGTCATCAAAGATATTGAACTCCATACCGCCAATGCCACCACACCCTTACTATCTGCCTTAACATGCACCCTACTCTGGATGAGATGGATGCGGCCAAAGATGAGCCCCCCAATCCCCCCCTCCCCGTCCACCATGGAGGGATAGCAGTATTCGCTACCCACCTGGTTAGATATTTGTTAGGTATGATTCAATCAATCCATCCATTTTGGGCGTTTTGTTTGAATCATTAATTTTTTATTATAATGATTTTAGTTTTAGTTTGGTAATAACCATCCCCTGGTTGGATTACCTCAGTTAAATAAAAATTTATGTCATGTTAATGAAGCTTGTCAGGATTCTCCCTTTATTGGGGGAAGCCCTGACTAGGGGTCACAACCCGCCTATGGGTGGATGCTGGACTGGGCTCCCCACTAACTTGGGTAGAGCCCAATCCAAAGTATCAGGGATTGACCCCAATAATATTTAAATAAATTCTTTTTTTAACACTGGCAACTAATGCCAAAGATGTTGAAACTCAATTTGGGTCATGGCAAAATTCCTTTTGGTGCTCACACCTGAATCATGTTACCCTTTTGGGACCACTGGAAAATTATGCTGAGGGTGGTCCTGCTCCCCTTGTATATTTTTTATCTCAGTTGGCAATTGACTCCAAGATTTCCTTTCCTAATCTGATTCTAGCCTCAAGGTCCTATATACATTGAGGCTTATTTTAATGAAATTACCATTTCTAACCTATCTCCTTTCCGCTTTTAGCTTTACTAAAGGCCTTAATGGGCTATTAACTCTCTGGGGGCTTCAGGGCCCTGATTAATAGTGGCCAGGTTGGAGTTACTCCCCAAAGTCCCAACAGTGGTGCTCACTAGAGGCCCATTGAGTTCTCAGTAAGAGCTAAAATTAGAAGGAGGAGGGGCAGTTTCTGGCCTCTGACCCAAGAGGGCAAGCCAGGATGAGTGGGGCTAATGCCCCCCAAACTATCCTGGGTAACCAAGCCCAGGTTATGAGGTTTCAATCTCTGATGCCAGCACCTATGCCAATGCTGGCCCCAGTGCCAATGCTGGGACCTCCTCCCAATGCCAACTCCAGCATTGATGCTGGTGTCAACCCTGATGCCAGGACCTCCTCCAGATTTCAGCATCCACGCCAATGCTAGCCCCAGTGCTGATGCCAGGTATCAATCCTGATTCCATCTCTACGCTGATGGCCCGTCTCATCTCTGACCCCTAGTAAAGGCTTGGAGGGGGCTCTGTCAGGATTTTCCCTTTATTGGGGGAAGCCACAACTAGGGGTCATGACCCACTTATGGGCGGATGCCAGATTAGGCTCCCCATTAACTTGGGTTGAGCTTGATCTGAATTATTGTGGATTGGCCCCAATAATTAAGTTATATTTAAATTTATATTTGACACCGGTGACTAAATGCCAATGATGTCAAAACATCAATTGGGCCATGGGAAATTACCATCCAACGCTGACCCAATCAATTCACCCTTTTGGGATCACTGGCGACTAATGCTGAGGATGTTTCACTCCCCAATGTATTAATTTATTTATTTATGTTTATTTCGTCATTGTCAATCAATGCTGACATTCTTCCACTCCCAATTTCTTCCTTTCCCAATCCATCAAGGTCCTATAAGTACCTTAAGGATTATTCTAACAAAACCGCCATTTCTCGCCTATCTCCTTTTTCATTTTTAGCTTCACTAAAGGCCTTAATGGTCTATTAACTTGCTGGGGGCTTCAGGGTCCTGATTAATAAAACCAGGTTGGAGTTACTCCCCCAAAGTCCCAACACCAGTGTCCATGGTCCCACTGCTTGTTGCAGTGGATGTAAAATCACATTTCACCCTATTATATTAGATTTGGATAACATACAGGTTAGACAACATTCTATCCAAGCCGTCACATCTTTTTTAATCCATTCCAGTCATATGTTCTTTTTTCATGCTGGTAGTCTTCTTGCCTTCTGGATATCCCATTGTCAGCGGGCCATGATGTTCATTTATGACTCAAGGATGTAAACTTTTGGTCACCCATATGCTATCCTAGAAATCAATCACCCTATCTTTTTTGAGTACCAGCTTGAGGGACTTTTTCCACCTGTATATGGTCCCCTAGCACTTGTCCTCCAATAGTTTCTGATTGAGCATCCATTGCTGAGTCCAGAAGGGAACCATCAGCACAGATTGTTGGTCTTGACTCAGAAGTGTCCTTTCATGTGGGGTTCATGGTGTTGTCAGAGGGCTCAGGTGTGGCCATTGGGGTGGGGTTGTGGGTGTTGCGGGGATTGCAATGGCAGCAACTGTTGCTGGTTCCTCTGGTGGCTTGGACAGCACTTGTTTGAGGAGAATCACCATAATTGATTTGACCCCTTTAATGAAGCCAGCCTCAATCACCAGGCTCCTGCTCAGTATGTCCAGCAATATGTTTAGGCCCTTTGATGAACTCATATATAAAGTTAAATTTAGTAGGTCAAGGTGGGCTTTGGTTTGTCTGCGTGCCAATTTCTAAAGCTTGCAATAGTAGATAAGTGGTTTGTAATTCATGCATACCATCACCGTGTGCTTTGCTCCCTGTAACAAATACCGCCAGTGCATCATTGCCCATGCTACCGCGGCCTTCTCTTTATCATAAATTGTCCACAATTGTTCAGTGCCTATAAATTCCCTAGAGAAGTATGACACCGGGAGTTTGCAGCCCTCATGTTCCTGTAGCAATACTGCCCCCACAGCCATTCCAGAGGCGTTGCATGATACAATAAATAGTTTATCTTCAATGCATATCTAACAACTGGCACCAAGGTGAACTCTTCTTTGATGGTTTTAAAGGCCCATTGGCATTCCGCTATCCAGATAAATGGCGCTTTTTTCCCCATTAGTGGGTGGAGGGGAGCGGCTAGTTCTGAGATTGCTGGCGAGAATCTTTTAAGAAAAGTGACGGATCCCAGAAAGCTGTAGAGCTGCTTCTGGATGGTGGGCGTTGCCCACGTCCATAACACTTCCAGTTTAGATGGAGCAATAGAGTGCCCATCTTTAAGTACCACGTTCTCATGAAACTGCACATCATCTTTGAAAAATATGCATTTTGATGGCTTTGCGTGCAGGCTTGCGCATTGCAAGTTGGCCGCCACTGCCACCAAATCCTTCTCATGTTGCTCTGGTATATGTTAATGAACCATGATTTGGTCAATATATGCTACTGCTCATGTAAAGCGAAGGTCGCCTGATTTTTGCCAATAACCCTCTGGAAAACGGCGTGAGCGTTTTTCAACTCAAATGGCATGACCGTAAACTGTATCTGCCATGGCTTGTACAGATATCTTTCATCCACACTTGTCCCTCCTTTGCTCAGACTTGGTGTAAGGCAATGACTAGATCCAATTTTGAACTACTCTAAACTTGGTGATTGCTTGGGAGATTGCAGCCTTTATGGGAGTAATATATGTATCCAGTACTGTGACACTATTTTAAATGGCCATATTTACATAAGGTCGTAAGGTACCATCAGTTTGGGGATGAACATCACAGGGAATGACACTGGCGAGGTTTTCGTTATTAGTCACCCTTTGTCCATCATCTCATTAATCCAAATCTCTATCTCCTGATACTCAGCATCAGTATATGGTTATAGTAGACAATTGATCTTAATGAGGTCAGCCGTGAGGCGGAAATTGATGTCAAACTCAGAGTGGGGTGGCAAATGGTTAATTTTTTGAAAGTCAAAAATTTTTTCTGTAGTTCCAACATTTAGGGCATTATGGGGAGATCAGTTACTATACTTGAGGTGAAGTATTTTTACTGTGGCTGTCAATGCATTTCCTTTTGCCAACGTGAATGCAGGAAAATTTTGCTTAAGTGATAGTTTGTCAAGAACGTGAGCATATTTCGTTTGAGGTTAATGTTAACCGCCTGTCAACGCCACCATCCTAACCAAGGATTATGGGGTAGTTTAGGTCTGGAATCACCAAGATATTGGCATGGAACTGGTGCCCATGGGCTGAGAAGTGTAGCGGCTTGCATAGGGGCAGGTTGACCATTGGTACCTTAGAATCTCCCATGACAGGTGTATCATGGTAACTGACAGGTATAATGCCTCACCATTTTAAGGTTTATAAAGTTTCCTGGCGCGCCTGTGTCCATTAGTGCATTCATCACTGCCCATTTGGAACAAACTGTAACGTCCATGGCAAACAAGAAATAAGCACAGTTGAATTATTGAAGTTATTCAAGGTTCATACTCCCGTAGTGGTGGTTGCAATCATGGAATAATCATGTGATTTGTTGAGAAATTGGTAAGGCATTGCTACCACCTGAGTGTATGAGAGCAGGGCCGATGTGAGGTCTTATGAATCTGACAATGGGAGTACGTGGCTGAAGTCCTTGATTTTGGTATTACAACGACAATACTCATTATCTTGTTTCATTGTTTCCATCTGGTAAGGATAGCATGAGGGCCTCAGGATCAACAAGTATGAATATGGTGCCTGAGGCTCTGTCTGATACATTACTGACCAATTTATTAGTCTAGGTCTGTGTAGTTTTTCCTGAATTACTATAATCCCCAGGGCCTCCAGATGTGGGTTGAGTGTTTCCTGTGATAGTAGAGTGGGCTGGTTGTGTTGTGTGGTGTCAATACAATGTGCACACCATCCTAAAACATTAGAGGGACATAAGGAGTGAGGGCCAATACCTCTGGCACACAAGATGGGACATCTTGCTGATCTTTTCCGATGGACTGGTATCAGCCGCATTGCCTGTTACTGGAGCTTGTTCTGAATCCGTCGCGTTGCTCAGCTTTCCCTCATTGTCAAATACTACAAGTACCTCACCCTTATGGGTGGATGGAGCTGGCTTGGTTTACCAGACTTGTGGCTTTAGGGTGGCTTTTTGGTAGGTCTGATTACAGGGCGGTCCTCAAACTGATGGGCTAGTACTGCCCCCTCAAAGGTTTAGGGTCCTTAGTACCATGCCATGTGTGATTCCACTCCTTGGTTGAGAGAAGCTCAGAACGCAGCAATGGCAATGACCACTTGTAGTTGGCGGGACTCTGCAAGTTGATGGAAATCCTTAATATGGTCCTCCAAACTCATGGAAATCCTTTTTAAAATAATTGAAACAGGAGTTTTGGCCTTGATGCCAGAGCAGCCACCATGGACAAAATAATTTTGAATAGTGAGAGAGGTGCCTCCCCAGGTCACATTTTGGTACAAGAGGACGAGGACCCATATTTTGGCCTCTCCTTTCAAGGCGTCCGGTATGGCCAAGGTTTTTTGTCCTCAGAAGCCTTAATGTCCCATTTAAAGTTTCTCACAATGTAAAATCTGCCAGAACTCCCAGCACCTGGCGAGCCACTTTGTAAGAGGGGCAAGAGGTGAGCCCTATTACCGTTACTTTGCACTCTTGAGCACTTGAGGGGGTAATTAATTGTACTGTTCTAATGATCAGTACTTGTTTGATGGCTTTGATAAGTGCCACCCATGACCAACAGGTCAGGAGGGTGCGCATAAGTCCATATAAGCTCTGTTTAGTTGTTGACAAGCCCAGGTTCAACAAGACCTGAGCCAATGACGTGACAGCGGTGTTAATTGGCTGGGATATCATGTCAGACAACTGAAGTGCCAAGGAAAGACTCAGCTTCCATTGGGGGTACTCCAATACCCACAATAGAATCCAAAGTCCACAAGTCATCACTATTATGTTTATATTCAAATAAGAACCACGTGGGGATAAATGTGGAAAGTATTGATCTATGAACATCATTTCCACCCCAACCATTAAGCTGTGCGCTGGCAGTAATTTTGACCAACTTCACACATTTAGTCAAACTTTCAGTGTTAATGGGAGGGGACTATTCTGCAATCTGAGATTTGTGATTGGTTATACTCCCAACTCATTTGGATATGCTTTGATAACTTGGGGTGACAATTGGTACATTGAGTTTAATCCCAAAAGTTTCACTTAAAGTAGCATCTGCCAAATCGTCATTCCCATTTCCTCCATAATTGGGGCAGATTGGATTGATTGATGGATTGATCCGCCCTCCTTGGTTTGCATTCAGGCTGTCAAGAAAATAATATGACTGGATGATAAGCCATATATCTGGCGGATCATATTGTATGCGTTGAGGTGAGCTTTGATATTGAGGGGAATATTATGTTGATGTGAAGCAAATTGATCAAAATACTGATAGTATGGCGAATTTAGGGAATTCTGCCGAGGCCTTGAGATAGAACTAAGCCCCTAAAATGTAGCAAATAGAGAATTACTAAGCGGGAGGGTTGAAACCAATTAAGAATACCAAGAATAAAGAGTTGAGGGTAAGAACGAGAAGGAGGAGGTTTTTAGTTGGAAGAAGGAAGAAAGTCCACAGAGATAGTCTGCGTTTTTATATTTAATAAAAGAGCCATTTGGGGCGATAGCTCCATATCTTAAATATCTTATTATTTAATAAGGAACAGTGATCTTCATATTGTCCATTTGTTGCTCAGTGGTGGTTTACCTGTGCAACCAGCGTAGTGTATCTAAGAAATACCACAAAAGTTAACAGTGGATCTCACTATAGAGGGCCACTTGTCAACTGTAGTATAACGCCAACTAAGGCATCATGACGAGCCCCCACTTATTATGTCATAAAATAAATTGGTTTCATAACGGATACTCTGGGGAACCAATGGAGACATCTAACAAGGAACTGGCGCTATTTATGGTGACAGATCCTTAAAATGAGGACCCCAGAATGGAACTGCAGTTAGAATATTGTCCCTCTATAGAGTCGGACCACATGGTAGGTCCATGAACGTCACCCCTCAGCAACTGCGGGTATCAAAGAATGGCTCTTGTGGGGTTACCTCCTCTACAAAGAAGATGTGGGTGAACACGCCCTGAGTCTATTTGTTAATCAACGTGACTAAGAAGCCCGCTGTGAATTGTATATGTCTTACCTCAACGCTACCACAATGGGGTTTTCTCATAAGCTCAGCTCTCATGGAGCTGAGAAATACCTGGTTGTGTACATTCAGCCTTAAATTCGCCAACTACTGCGTGTGTTGGACTGACATAACATTGAGATTGGTGATGCCATGTGTTTTCTCCAAGCGCACCAGAACGAAACTCACCTCTTACTTGACCAACTTATCCACTCTTTCTCAGAGATCTAGGGGGCACTAGTGCACGTAAACAGTCATGTCGTGGGCATCCGCCATCGCCTGGATAAATTAATTCCACATTTGAATCATGTGTTACCCCAAGTCATAGGAGAAGTGTTAGACTGGCACAGGATTTTGGCTGAATGGATCTGGTATATCACGATGCTAGGTAGTAACACTGAGCGCATTATGGTAGAAAAGGCGGAATGGGCAGGAGGTATTGAAATGGCAGTGGCTTGGACTAGAGACCAGTTTACCCTGTTAGAGCGGCGGATGACTGATCACACTGACTCTATGGTAATCAAATTTAGTTAACTTCAATCTGAGTGTAGTAACCATCAGATGGCTGACCATTTGACCAGCTCTTTCTTGGCATCCTCAGGTTACAGCCAGTTGCTGGGTTAGATTAATAAGTTGTAGAGCTCAAGTCAGGCGGCTCAGGGATGAGCCATTATTCTTCCAGTGACGGTTGAGGCTTTTTCTTAACATCAAGTTGCTCTGATATTTGATAAGACAGTACAAGTAAGTGTGGAAGATAGAGGGGGTGAGAGAGCATTAGTCTTGACTAAACCCCAGGTTGGGACTGATACTATGGAAGAATGTCGTTTAGAACTTTCGTCAGGCCTGGGGTCAAACTAATTGGTTTTGAAGTGGGTGGGCTCTAAGTTAAAGGTGAATTTAAATCAGAATTGGAACGATCCTTGTTGTGGTGGCTCAGCCACTACATAATATAATCTGGATTAAAACAATGGGTGTTTTCTTACGATTTTTTAAAAGACATAATGTCAAGAATGATGGATGAGCTTGATCTACGCTTGCAGCAGAGAGCTATAAGAGAAGGGATCTGAGATTGGGAGGTTCTCTAGTTCTGTTTTCTACCAACTTGCCTAAATATATCCAATAAAGCTGTTCCTAAGTTTTACTTATTTTAATTATTGTCTTCCTAGGTTTATATTGTTAAATTTTAGTCTAACAGAGGCCATGTTTGGCCTATACAAACAGAAGGTGGACTTTAGGTGTGAGATCGGGAAGACTATTTCCTCCCTATACACCTTAAAATGGAGTAAGAGCATGTTTCTTGGTATAAGCATGCTCGCAACTGTCCTCTAAGGGGTGTTTATCCATGGCACCTGTAGCACACGCAATATAAGAATGGTCTCAAGGACCTTGTCCGCCCTTTGGTCAATTTACTTGGGCCCTGCTTCCCAATTAATTCGTGGTTCATTGGAAGGAGCTGGTGCGTTAAACTTCCATTCATTGAGATGGTGGAGTATGTGATATGCAAGTGCGCTTGGATAACCTTTGATGGGCCAATGAGAAGTTGGTTCAGGAACAAGCTGCTCTAGTCAATAAATTAGAAGAGGCGAGCCAACAAGCATGCGACACTGGATGGCAGGACGTGAGAATGTAGGGCACATTGGAGGATGTCCTTTTACAGCTTCATGAAATGGAGCGTGAACTGGACACAGAGCGTGAATTCTGCCACAAATCTTTAATAAATTTGAAGTGCTTTGACAGGGGATGAGAGATGGGAAGTGATGGTGCTATTTAGTCAAAGCAGAGCGGATAATTGACGAACATTTTTTGAACATACTGGTGAGGTAGGTAAGGGTTCAGTCTGCAGAAAGTCTGGAGAAGAAAGCTACATGTTATCCAGCAAGTACCCCCTAGGATTACGGCAGTCCCTCCCATAATCCAACCTCTTCTTGTTCTACTTCATTGGATTTGCATCCATCCTCACAACCCTATTCTGGCCCTCAAGATATATATCCCTTAAACAATCTGAACCTGTCCCATATATTCCTCTAGTCTGAAGCACAGAGTCAGGTGATTTTGTTTAATTCAAAATTTGCCACCTTTCAGTCATAATGGGAACATGCATGAATATTTTAAATGATTCAAATTTTCCATGGAGGGAGCATCAGATTGGCGGAAAGCTAAACTGTTACTATCTGCTTTGGATGTTGAGAATGCAGACCAGGTCACATGTTACCTAAAGAGTAGTGTTGTAATGTATCAGGAGGTGAAGAAGATGGTGCTTGTTGGACATTTGCCCTCTCAGCTGCAAAGGAATAATGTCCTGGGTTGAGATCATCCAAAACAGATAAATATTGGCCATTTACAAGTTTGCAATGAACCTAAACGCTATTTAATAATAATAATGCTTTAATCAACCAAAAGGCCCTGGTCAATTCTCAGTGGAACCCCAAAAATTGGGGTAACAAGATAATGAATAATAATTGGCCAACAACCATAAAATTGAGCATTTGGATTACTCCAATCTTGTGATGTACAGTGGGGCATCTATTGGGTGGTACTCCCCCAGCCTCAACCAGGTCCATTAAAGCACCTATGCGGGACCACCCCATTTCTAGGCGTGGTGGGGGTCCCCCAAGGCACAAATAATTTCGCAAACATGGATTAGCTGAAGTTTATAAAATCCTTACATCATGAGTACGTTTTACCCAATAGTAATTCCCCTGCTATCATTCAGCCAAAATAAAGCAAGTATTCTGAGCTAAAATAGGCTGATTTATAATATTTCCTATTTCAGACGGTAACAAGACATACCAAACTTACTAGTAAATCCCCTCTGACCCTCAATACTGGTTAAATATGGATTGGTCAGATATTGAGGGGATCACTTTTTCTTTCTTACCCCGCGTTACTAATAAAAACTCTTATAAATCCAAGTTTTTCAAAAGTGTAAGTTTATTAAATATATCAAAATTTTGTGGGATCCAGCGGCGTTAGAACCAGCGAGCACAGAAAAGCTGTATTCCTACAAATGGTGCTCACTACAGGGGATCCCTGTACACCAAAAATAGTTGCTCTTGAAAAGCAACTAGCAATCGCTTTGTCCCACCTTAAGGAGCTTGAGCAGCGCCCTTACAAACTCCCCCTTAAGGAAAATTTTACCCCCTGGTGAAGGGAGCTTAGCTTCGTTCTTATATGTCTATGAATCAATAATGCAAGGCTCATCGGACAAGCAGAAAGTCAAACACATCCTCCCTTGCTTGAGTCGTTTATCACAAGAAATGATAGTCCCATACCTGGACAATCTGCATACCTGGACAGAGGTGTAAGAGGCTCTCTTAGATGAATTTGGTTCACAGTAGAGTCTTAACAGGGATAAACAGGCCTTTATGCGCCTAAGCATGTATGAGGACAAACACCTGCTGCTTTTTCAGAGCGATTTTACCTCGCTGCACAAAGATTATTAATGTCTAACATGTTAATCCTGGATGATGCTGTCGCTGCCATGTTAACTGGGTTAGCTTCTCAACCCTCTCTAGCCTGGCATAACATTTCATTAAAGCGCTACATTAAAAACATCCACAACATAAAGGAAGCTCTGTTAGACGTTGTTGATTTCCATTGCTGTGCAACAAAAAAAGAAACTGAGGTGGAATCTTCAGTTCTAACAATTGAGGAGCTTTCGCCTGTAGAACATTTGGGGGTGAACATACCTGTACCTATCCCCCCATTGAAACCTGCTTCCTCAGTGCGACTCAAAGGAATATCACTCCTTCTTATGATTCTTAGCCCTGTGAGGTAGCTAATACCATACTCTTACAAAAGCACGCCCAAGCCTATGTGCCTTCCCTTCCAGCCAAGCTGGTAAATGCGGCCCCTAAGGCTAACCAATCTTCTGTGGTTGTCTCCCCTACCTCCATCGCGGCCTTGCCCATTGATGAGAATACCCTTGAGGAGGAATCTGAGGGGGGTTACGATAATGAAGGTTACTATATATTGGGAGCCCTGATAGAAGTAGAAGTGTCTGATCATTTGAACGCTGGAGGAGTAGACGAGACCACCATACCTGAGGAAACGTACCTCAGTCAAATTATAGATTGTCCAAAAGTTATTGACACTGCCAGCGATGGTGCCCAATTCTTATCTGGCTTGATACGCCCCCTTTAGCGGGTTCATACCACAAAATCAATCATGGATAAATATCCTAAGACTGCTAAAAAGATAACCTCCACCATCTGGCTCAAGGAGGTCTTAGCTTTGTCACCTAACTTTGGAATAACGCTCACTAAGGTTGAAGTGGTCATTCAAAAGATCCAAATACTGGCTATCCTGGAAATTGGCTCCCCAGTTAACGTGATCTCCACAAAGCTTATCAAGAAGATAAAGCTAGCGCCTGACTTGGAGTACACGCAAGAATTTTAAAACCGCTGGCCCCAATATTACCCGTGCTATTGAGGCATATTCTTCCCTTCCCATTCGAGTTTGGAAGCTTATTTTATCAGTCCATGCTGTGGCTTTAGATAACAACGCGTATAATATGCTCATTGGCACTCAATTTATGATTAAGTATGAGGAATAATCAACCTGAAGCAAGGTTACCTCTCGTTACTCAACTATGAAGTTTCGTTAGTCTTATCCAATAAAGAGTCCAGTAAGCACGAATACTCTTTCCTGGTTGAATACCCCCTCTCAGCTATACCTTTGTCTTATACCACTTCTGGGCGCAGCACATAGAAATTTCCCAATTCAATGGATGCTAGGGAAGGTATCCCTTTTATGTCGCAGAGGAAGTCTTGATTAAGCCTGGTGAACAAGGAGTGTTGACACAAAAGTCACGCTTCAAATCTCACGCCACTGTTTGTTGCACCTCTTTAGTATTAAAGGCTTTAGTCCCTTAAAGCCTCGGGTATTGCCTAGCGTTCTTGACCCAGCTTACAAGAGGCCCATTACTTTGCTGTTGGGGAACCTCACCTCAAAGTACATAGTTGTAAAAAAACACCAGGAGATTAGCAGAGGCTTGTTAGTCCAAGTGGAGGACATTGAACAAATTCAATCCATTGGTTCTATGATGGATATGGGCCTGCCAACGGATAACCTGGTATTTACCTTACCCAACGTCCATACCTCGGATGAGCTGGCCCTAGATGAGCTGGAAAAAGTTCACACTTTCCTCAATGACTATAGCGATATATTCTCCAAAAAATATAATTACTATGGCTACATGAAGGGCTGTTGCCACTCTATCAATGTGGGTGATGCCCATCCTATTATGTCAAAACCTTACTGCAAATCAAAGGTGGAAGAACATAAAATGAGGACAGAGCTTCATCAGTTACTAAACGCGGAATTGCTAGTTCCTTCACAAAGCCCTTTGTCTTCCCCCCTCTTGTTAATAAAAAGAAAAACGGAGGTCATCAGATAGTCATGGACTTTTGCAAGTTAAATAACCTCATGAAAAAGGATATCTATCCTCTCCCTCGCATTGATGACGCCTTGGCCCAACTCTCTTTCTCTAGCCTCTTTTATGCCATGGATTTACCTAGTGGCTATTGGCCAATGGACATCTCCCCTGAAGACCAGGAGAAATGTGCTTTTGTATTGAGGGTCTCTTCCAACCAACCCAATTACCTCAAGGGTTGTGCAACGCACCTGCAACTTTCCAGTGTTCAATGGGCCATATCATGCAGGACTTGAAGTTAAGTTGCGTCATCGTCTACCTCAATAACATCACAGTATTTTCAAAACTTATATTGAACATCTTGATTACCTGAAGGAGGCGTTTCAACAACTATGTAAGTTGAATCTCAAGTTAAAGCCCTCAAAGTGTACCATTATTTCAAAAGAAACTGGATTTTCTCAGCCATTCCACTTCTAAAAAGGTAATTTAACCAATCTAAAACAAGGTTGAAGCAATCTCAAAAATTCCTCTTCTAAAAATTTAAGGGATATTCAGGTATTTCTAGGGATGATGGGATATTACCATCAGTTCATCCCTAAGTTTGCCAACTTAGCAAGCCTCTTGTCCGCCTATTGACCAATAATACCCCTTTTTATTGGGGTGCTGAACAAAAGGCCGCTTTTGAGACGCTGAAGCAAATGCTGCAACAGCGCCATATCCTACGGCACCCAGATTATAATAAACCCTTCAACTTATTCACTGACGCTTCAGACTAAGCTGTTGGGGCCATCTTAGCCCAATTGGATGAAAACGGTGTAGATCATTCTTTATCCTATTTTAGTAAGATGATGTCAAAGGCTGAACGTAACTACAGTATATTGGAGAAGGAGTGCCTTGCTGTTATGTTAGCTGTAAAGCACTACCGCCCTTTCCTATATGGAACTACCTTCACTGTGGTTACTGACCACGAATCCCTAAAATGGTTACAGAACATAAAAGATACTACTGGCCGGTTAGCTCTCTGGGCTCTAAAGCTCCAGCCTTATGACATGAAGATCAAACACCATGCTGGAACACGTCACATGAATGTCGATGGGTTGGCTTGGCTACCAGTCCTTCACTTGGATAATAGTGAGGCGGGAATAAATGATCTCTTAATGACCCCCAATGGCTGGGAAGATGAGGATGAGCCTGTACAGAAAATGTTAGCATGACACTCCCATAACATTAAAGTGGAGAACGGTAAGTTGTTAAAGTAGGTGGGAAAAAATGGCTGCCTTACCTTCAGTTCTTGGAACGTGTACCTGCTATCCTAGAAGCTCACTCCACTCTAGATTATGGAGGTGCCAAGAAAACTTATGAGTAATTAAGGATTTTTTTTATTGGGATGGAATGATGGAATCTATTGTTGATGTCTTAAAAGCCTGCCTTACTTGCAAGAAGCAATCTGGTTTCAAGACTAGATTTTAGTATTAACCAACCATCCCTCAATAACCTTTCCAAACCATTAATCAGTATGTAGTAGGTCCCCTCCCTCAGACTACTAGTGGCAACCGATTTATCTAGTAGCCATTGACCATTTCAATAATTGGGTGGAAACCATGGCCCTCCCTGCCCAAAAGGCCAAGGCCATAGCTACCTTTTACATCAGAATATTTTTTCTTGACATGGCTGTCCTCAAGCACTACTCTGCGATAATGGTAAAAAGTTCACCTCCAGAGTAGTCAGAATCCTGGCCACTTCCATGGGAGCCCAAAAACTTTTCTTGCAACATAAAATCCATCTACTAATGGGACTGTGGAGAGAGCAAATGGAACCTTGGTATTCATTCTACGCAATATGCCCTCTTCTGATCCACTTCACTGGGATCAATGCTTACCCAGTGCTCTTATGGCATACCGAATAGCTACCACTGGATCCTTAAAGTGTCTCCATTCCATGTCTTGTATGGGCGGGAACCAGGAGTACATGCCCTCTTAGTTAAAGACTTCTTTTTCTCTAGGGGTGAGGAGCCCAATAAAGTCATGCAAAGATTGGCTCAGCACATCATTCAACTCCAATCTGAGGCAATGACTTATTTAGCAAAAACAGTAACTACAGAAGAACAGGCGGCCAATAAGCTCATAACCCCCTACCTACATTCCAAGTGTCTGACATGGTATTATACTACCATAACTGCATCACTCCTAGAAGCGGTAAGCTTAGATCAATCTGGGAGGGTCCTTTCACCATCACCTACAAAAGAGGCAATTAATACTCTATAAAATCGTTAGCTACAGGAAACACCATCAATCAGGTACATGGCCGCTTCCTTCAGCTTTATTCTCCCCCCAACATTCTTGAGGGGGTGATGTCAGATATTTGCCCTCTCTGCTGCAAAGGAAGAATGTCCTGGGCCAAAACAACTGAAAAGGGTAAATTTCAGCCATTTACAAGTTTGAAATGAACCTAAACGCGATTTTAATAATAATAATAATAATGATGATGATGATGATGATGATATAATTGATCAAAAGACCCTGGTCAATTCTCGATGGAACCCCAAAAATTGAGGTAACACAATTTTGAATAATAATTGGCTAACAACCATAAAATTGAGCAGTCAGATTGCACCACCCACGCGACAGACCATAAGGCATCTATCAGGTGGTACTCCCCCAGCCTCAACCAGGTCCTTCAAAGCACCTACGCGGGACCACCCCCTTTTATAGGCGTGGTGGGGGTCCCCCAAGGCACAAATAATTTCTCAAACAGGGATTGGCTGAAGTTTATAGAAGCCTTACCTCATGGGTACGTTTTACCCAATAGTAATTACCCTGCTATCATTCAGCAAAAATAAAGCGATTATTATGAGCTTTGATAGGCTGCTATATAATAATTCCTATTTCAGACGGTAACAAGCCATACTTAACTTACTAGTAAATTCCCTCTGATCCTTGATACTGTTTAAATACAGATTGGTCAGATATTGAGGGGATCGCTTTTTCTTTCTTACCCCATGTTACAAATAAAAACTCTTAAAAAACCCAAGTTTTTTATTAGTGTAAGTTTATTGATTTATCAAACTTTTGTGTGATCCAGCGTTGTTAGCACCACCGAGCACAGAAAAGCTGGATTTCTACAGTGCTTCATCTGTTCAGGGTCATAGCAAAGTTGGCGCAGCGCAAGGCTGAATTCCTGACAATACAGTTTCAAAAGAACGAGTCCCTGGTGGAGTTCGTGGAGCGGTTCACACCTGAGGCTCATGTGTTAGTGGGAGCAAATACTTTAACAAACGAGGATGTAGGCATAGTCATGATGGCGGTGGTTAAGCCATATCATGAACTGCATAATGCTATGACTCACATACTACACAAAGATGCAAAACTTCTACAAATTGTTAACACTTTACGCCATCTTTCTGTCACTTTCCTTGCTCCCAATGTGGGCTGGAAGGCTCCTTCAATTGCTACTGCATCCTCGTCAGGAAATGGACTGCAACAACCTGCTTATAATTCGTTGGGCAACTCTTGGCCATTTAATATGTCATCAGGTTCTTTCCACCCTCCTTAGACACAACTGGCCCATCCCTGGCCTAATTTCAATTCTTCAGTTAACCTTCAACTTGGATCTTCAGGCGTGAACCATAGATGGGAGCCATTTATAATTACTTGTTTCTCATGAGGCCAAAAAGGCCACTATGCGGCTAACTGCCCAGGAAACCTGCATATTCATGCAGTGCCATCTGTTTTGGTAAAACAGGGAAATGTTTGAGTGGAGTAGAGATGAGACGCTCTAACTCCACTAATCCAAATTTATTTTTCCCTGACGATTCCCATGAGTCTCACTGCATTGGTCCTGGTAACCAACTCAATGACTCATTATATCAACTTCCACATAATATCTCAGCCTCAATTTAAAAGAGCGACCATAACCCTACAGGCTCTGAGTTCCACTAAGATCTTCAAAATCCGTATGCCTGGCAAATTCTCGAACAAACCGTCACAAGTGATGTTGGACCCTCAGTGAATGTCGCCTCCCTAGTAGAGATATACATATCCATTCCAGTAGGAAAAATTGCCCAGGAGTTCGCTCATGTCAGTGAGGATATAGTCACTCTTCTTGGTAACAATAAGCACTTGGACGTTCATTTAATAAACACCAATGGTTCTTCTTATTTGGAGTGTACCTACTGTAATATTTTTTCAGAACACAAAAATCTGAGCTATTATAAATACTGGTGCCCCAGTTAATATAATCACTAAGCTCATGGCTAAGCATCCGCTGAAGCCTGATGCGGTTCACAGAGTTAGTGTATGGGACCGCGGGGCACAAAGCACTGTGTCAGAAGGAGCTTACAGCACGTTACCTCTGAGATTTGGCTCAGTAAGGGCTTCCACTCCAGCTGTTTTTTTCCTAATGCTAAATATGACATGTTGATTAGAGTTGCATTAATGCAGAGATTTGGGGCTGTAGTCAATATGTCAGAAGAAATTATTAGTATCCTGGAACAGCAGATCCTCATTTACTTTACCTCTAGCGGAGTCCCAAAGGACTTAATCCGCTCTATAAGATCAATCTGGCATACAGCGATGGGATGATTCCTGTTCAATATAAGAAGATGGAAAGGAGTACCAGAGCCCTCCCTAATCAGATCTACAAGTACAAAGAAATTCCGCTAGGAACTTCAAGCACTTTAAGCATACCATCTGGGCATCAGGGCATACTAGGGACGGAGCTTGAAATTGACATCATAGAAGGTTTATATGTGGAGATTATGGGACCCTACCAGCATTCATGGCTCAAACCACATATGACTCCTGGGTTACTGTTTCCAGGGCACAAGGAAGTGAAAGTATTAGTAGCAAACCTACAGAAAGAGTCTATGATGGTCCAAAGACACCAAGTGGTGGCTTATTTACACCTGACCCCTATTGACGAGGTTTATTGCATTCATGATTTTGGGTCTTGGGAGGACCTTGGCCTAAAAGTAAAAAACTTTTTCAGTGTAATGACAGTAATTCCTCGGGAAGCTCTGACTGGACTTTCAGAGGAACAGAAGGATAGGGTGATGGCCCTGTTCAAAAAATACTGAGCAATTTTGCATTTACCAACCACAACTTGGGATGTGCGCTTGGAATGGTGCATCAGGTGGAAATAGGCGATCACCTCCTCCCCATTTGTTCACGGCCTATTTGATGCTCAAAAGTGGCAGAGGAAAGTATCTCTTATGAGGTAGACCAATTGATTGAACATGGAATGTTAGAGCCGTCCAAGAGTCCTTGGGCATTGCTAGTGCTTATTGTTAAGAAAAAAGATGGCACCAACCAGGTAGTTATTGACTACCATAAGTTTAATAGCATTATGAAGAAAGTTTCTACCCCCTCCTGCGGATTAAGGATTCTTTAGATCAACTGGGAGGGTCTAATTATTTTTCTGCCATTGATTTGATATTGGGGTACTGGCAAATCGAGTTGCCAGCAGTGGAACGGGATAAATGCGCTATAATCACCTCTAAGGGGTTATTCCAACCCACACATATGCCCCAATAGTTATGTAAGGTCCCAGCTACGTTTCAGCGGGCAATGAACATGCTCTTAGATGGCTTGAAGCTGTCCTGAAACCTAGTTTACCTCAATGACTTCAATGCATTCTCTTAGACATTCATGGAACATTTGGACCATTTGGAACAAGTGTTCCTCTGCCTTTCTGACACTAACACATATATCAAGCCTTGGAAGTGTCATTTTTAAGGAGCAATTAAAATACCTCAGGTTCGTAGTGGACTCAAAGGGCCTTAAACCTCAGCTGGGTAAGGTGGATGCTATACGTAAGTTGACTTGTCCAGGCAATAAATGAGTTATCCAAGTGTTTTTGGGAATGGTCGGGTACTACCAATGGTTCATTACTAACTTCAGTTGTATTGGGTCACCACTCTTTGAGTTATTGAATAAAAATGCCACATTTGACTGGACTGAACAATGTTAAAACGCTTTTGATGTATTTCAGACTGCGTTAGTGAGCATGCCATTTTACAATATCCCGACATCAAAAAACAATTCATAGTGCAAACGGATGCATCACTTTCCACTTTAGGGGCTGTATTATCTCAGAAGGATGATGACGGTGTAGAACACCCTGCCACGTTTTGTAGCCAAAGCTTAAACTGTCATTAATGGAATTACACCGTGATCAAGTGGGAGTGTTTAGAGATGATATATGCATATAAACAGTTCTGGGCATGTCTACATGGGGTAAAATCCAAGTTGTAATGGATCATGCATCCTTGCGTTGGCTGCAGAATCTCCATGAACCTGAAGGATGTCTCTCACAATGGGGTTTGAAGCTCCAAGCGTATGACTTCAAGATATTACACAGATCATGGACAAAACATCAAAATGCAGAAAGTATTTCACGGTTACCAACGGTTGCCATTATGGTGAATTTGGTTGACATCATATATGAGAAGATGGTGGTGGGAAAATATCACAATGAACCGCCACATGTAATCAAGGCGCTAGATGGGCTTAGACAAGATACCTCCTTGCGCAATGGGGAATTATATAGAAAGATTGGAGAAGCGACTCTGAGTTTCCCAAAACCATCCGCCAGGCCAGAAATTATCTTGGATGCACATAGGGCGGTAGGTCATGGAGGGTTGCGGAAAACGTTGGAGTTCTTACAGCCCCACTACTATTGGGAGAGCATGCATTATGATGTGCTGGAGACGGTTGGTTGTTGTCATTAGTGCCAAGTGGAGAAACCTTTCCAAAAGAAGACACCTACCAGCTGGTTAAGCTCCATTTTGCATGACATGCTGTTTCTCTTGATGTAATGGGCCTTTACCAACTGGCGCAAACCAATCTAAGTATATAAGAGTAGCAATTGATCATTTGACAAGATGGGTGGAAGCCAGAGAGATCAATAATTTGGGGGCTGTCACCACCGTCAAGTTTATCATGGAGTGTGCTATACAGAAACATGGCTGCCTGCAGTTTATCCTCACGGACAACAGAACCAATTTCACATCACATATCCTGCCCAGGTTAAATGAACTGATGGCAATCCGTGGGTTCTTGACTACACCTTACCACCCTGAATCTAATGGCATGGTGGAACGGGTCAACAGAACATTGGTAAAATTTACTCCACAAGCTTTTAAAAGATTGGCCCTCTGAATGGAGTACCCTCCTACCCACCACTGTCTTTGCATATAATATCAGCTACCATTTGTCAACTGGCAGGATACCTAATTGCTCTATGGTAGACATTCGACTTTGTCCACTCTGCTTTACTAGTGTGTGGAGAATACTGGCAGTGTAGAACCGCAGCATTATTTTAACAATTTTAACGAAGATTCTGATAAAACTACAAATGGAAGCATATTCTACCAGCTTAGCTAAGAAGATTCGCAATTAGGCAGCTGACCAAGGTAGATGTAGTGAACTCCCATAGTTTGCTGTAGAAGACATGTCTTGTTCCACAACCAACATGAATTTGAAAGGAAGAACAAGCTTGCTAACTTTTGGACTGGGTCATTTAAAATAATTAAAAGACTGGTAATGATGTTTACACCATTAAGATACCTGTGGGTGGTTGGATTATCAACTGAGTTCGCATAAAGTTCCTCTGAGTATACAAGCAAAAGGAGCTTATCGTCCAGTCAAAGAGGGGTAATTTCTAGAAATTAATATGAGCGTATGATAAGTCATAAATCCAGCGTATCGTATTAATGAGTTGAGGTGAGCCTTGAGATTGAGTGAAAGATTATGTCAATGTGAAGCAAATCAATTGAAGTACTGATAGTTAAGCAAATCGGTGAATTCCGCCAAAGCCTTAAGATGTAATGAAACCCCTAGATGTAGCAAATAAAGATTTACTAAGCGGGAGGGTTGAAACCAATTAGGAATCTTAAAAATAAAAGTGATGGTGAGAACGAGAAGGAGGAGGTTTTTGGTTGGAAGAAGTCTGAAAGTCCGCAGAGATAGTCTGCGTTTTTATATATAAAAAAGAGCAGTTGAGGCGATAGTTCATATTCTATATATCTTTATTATTTATTAAGAATTGCCAATCTTCATATCATCCATCTGTCGCTCTATGATGGTTTACCTATGCAACCAGTGTAGCAGATCTAAGCAACACTGCCAAAAGTTAACACAGGCCATACACTCAACTTATTTTAACGTTCATCTGATACTGAGGGGCTTAAAAATTTAGGCTTGGCTGATACTAGTACACAGAGATTAACTTCACAGATTCAGTTTTGTGTGCACTATTTGTTTTGATTTTACTAATATAGATATATAATTGATAATAGTATGGATACTACTATCTTTAGCTGAATAAAAGTAAACTCAGATTGATAAGTTTAAAGCTAAACTTGGAATGCTCCACTTGATGTTGATTTTACTGACAAATAGGGACTTCTTCCCTCTTCTGGCAGAACTTAATCTAACCCTATTCAGAAGTTCTCATCCTTGGTTCCTGTCATGCTGAGTCTGCGGAGAACTTCTTCTCTTTTAAGGATATCTGATCTCTACTCTTTATTACACAAAATAGTCTACAATTACTGTACTAAAACAATAATAAACTGAGGATGAATAGAACTAGAAATAGAACTGCTTTATTGTTATAAAACTAGGTAATTTATAGGAAAATTTGGCGCCTAACTCCTCTATTAGCGCCTCAGTAATGAAACGACAGCCATTGCCATTAAATTCTTTTAAGGTATTTTCCAGCGATAGGCTTCTCCACTAGGTTAAGGATTCCTCCGTTGGACATCCCAGAAACCTAAAATGGAAAAAGCAAGAGAACGTGTCCCTAATATTTTTGCTCAATCACAGTGAATAACCAGATTTGGCTAGTGACCTGCTTAGGTTGTCAGACATTTGCTTCCTAGGCTTTAGAATAAGAATGTTTTAGGTGAAATTTGGCTGAATAGAGGAAATGTTAGGCATCTATGAGTCCGCAATGAGATAGAAATTGATTTGAATGATAATAATGATTTAGTCAGCCAAAAGCCCTGGCCAATTCTTTGTGGAACCCCGCAAATTGGGGTAACATGATTATAAATCCTCTGCGGGAAACTAAATCAATAATTAATAGTCAGATTACTCTGACCTCAAAGCGGACCATGGGGCATCCATTGGCGGTGCTTCCCTCACTATGCTCACGTCCATTCAAGCACCTACGTGGGGACCCCCTTTTATAGGCGTGGCAGGGTTCCCCAAGGTGAAATAATTTTCTAAGATGGGGATTGGCTGAATTACATAAAGTTGTTACCTCATGGGTACATCTTGGCCAATAATAATTCCCCATCTATTGTATCATCAAAGAGATGCGAGTTGCCAAGCCTCAACAGGCTAAAATCTCATATTACCTAATTCAGATTTCCCCAAGCTATCCAAACGTTGAGCCACAGATCTAAATATTCATATCAATTTACTATATGGGATTCTCTCTTTTACCCCCACGCAGCTCATAATAAAAATCCATAAAACCAAAAACTACTTTATTTACTTATTTTCTTTATTTTCATATAAACTTTGTGAAATTCTCCTCACCTATATTGTTGGATTTGAGGCTACCAGCACCAACGAGCCTTTTTCCCAGCCATAAAATCCAACATAGGTAATGGGATTCTTTGATCATTATGGAAGGTCGCGAACCAACTGGTCAATTTGCTAGTTGCAGGTGGCATCACTTGCCTAACGACTATTAAATATATCCCCAATTGATTGATAATAAAACCTGACTAATCCCAATCAGTACATTTAGTAGTTAATCAATGATTAATTATTATTTGAATTGATTCCATCAGCAAATTCTGCTCAATGATATCTTAAGCATTTGTGCAGATTGACCCCAACAGATCTGAACCTGAAAAATTACCCCAAGATCCGCTGGCATTATTAAACTGATATGGAATCATCCAATATCAAATTTATCTGCTAGCGGTACTTATACCCTAGTGAACCAGCAGATTATTTAACTTAGGAAGCTGAAAATGTGGGCAAAATCCCAACACATCCCCCTCTTACCTAGTTTCCAGCAAAATTAAGATTGGGATAGTAGAATGCCACCTCATGCCAGGTCAAATATTTCAAAATTTCCAGCTGAGCACAGCTCTTTCCACACCCAACGCTGCTCATGACAACCTTTAGCATGCGGTTCCTCTGCCTTTCTTCCTCACTGCCACCTCCACAGATTGCAGTCCTAATGACCCACTGCCTTGCCAGCCTAGTCAGTTGTTCATGCCAATGATAGTTCTGGGAAGCCAGTTTCCCTCAATCAGGTTTATATGACCCTTCATCATTTAAAGGATTGTGGTTTGGCGTCCTCAATTCCTTGATCCCTGTACTCCCTCAGGCTGGGTCTCCATTTTTGATCAGAGCAGATCCAAAGTAGGGCTACTCTCAGCAAACCCAGTTTTAACCCGTCCTGAATCTAATGGCACTTTGCGTATTTCTTGGGCCTATTTCTGGTGGACCCAGTTGCAACACATACTGATCCTACAAATGACAACGGTCTTCTCCATTGTAGCTCATCCCCCTCCTTATCCTTAGCAGGAGGGACTACTGCTGATGTATTCTCTCATGGTAAAAATATAAATTATTATTTAAATATATAATTTTCTTGTCATATATTTTTCTTTTCAATTTTTTTCTTATATCATTTTTTGTATGTTTTTTCTTTTGCAATGGGACTTTACCTATACCCAGTTCAGAGGTACATCTTTTCATTAATCCCCCAAACTGGTTCATAAATATACCTTGACCTACCATCTAGTACTAAAAAAATATACCTTGACCTACCAGTTCTCATGGTTCAAAGGTCATATTTTTTAAGACTTAACCATCTAATCTGGTTCAGTGGTCCTTTTTTAGGACCTAACCAAAATATTAAAACATAGCCAATTAATGGTTCAGCAGACCTTTGAAAACACTTTTATTATTTTTATTATTTTCTTGATTTCAATACTTTAAGTACTTTTCATGGACCCAGTTTACTATTCACCCCATCTGCAATGTTTTTGATAATATAGACGTCCATCACCGACTTAGCAGTAATTTCAAACAGTCCAGACCACAGCGCATATAGCTTGTTTTTTCTACTGAAGCCATACATATCACAATAGATCACCTTATTGCCCGCATGGTATTTGCATAGCACTAGTCAGTTCTTGTTGTCCATCATCTTGACCTTGTTTTTTGCTTCAGAGTCATATTGAATTCTTGCAATTGCATTTCAAACAGTATATTTTAGATTGGTGTAGGTTTTGATTGTCACTAATCCCCAATGTTGGTTTGACAGCTGTATATAGAATTGGTGGTAAGCGGCCCTTTTCCTATATAGCAATTCAAATGGCGTTCTTCCTTTTGAAGAGCTTAATTTATAAGCTAGAAATTAATTGTACCAAAATTAGAATAGATTAGTGCCTAATTCACACTAAAGTTGATAATGTGATCAAATATAAAAAATCCCACATATCTCACAGCTTGACCAGATCATCCAGCTCATATATCAAATTCATCTTACTCCCAATGCCAACAATATCTGGACAATCTTTCTGGTTAAAATGCCTGCCTTTTCAGAGCAATGAACTGTGCCGCTTGAAGGAATATCATTTATGGCCACATTGGGGTCCATACTTTAAGTCAGGACTTTCATAATTATTCCACAAAATTACCATAAATGGTATACATTCTTGATAAAGCTAGAGTGCTACTATCTCAAACAAGTCGCGGTCATTTCTCCCTCTTTTTATATATTGCCAAACTTAATTCAACACTTAACTGGATTCAGCTCCATTCTCAGCTAATCCCATAATAAATATCAGGCCTACTGAAGCCATATATATCAATATAAATAAGTCATTTTGTGACAGCTCACATTTTCTTCCAGATTTTCATCTCACTGGCCAATATTATAAGCCAGTGGTACTTACACTGAATTAACTATTGGGAATCATGAATACTTTGAGCTCCCATATGCAGATTTAATAATAAAAGTAACTGAGGCCCTTGCTGAGGCCCTTAACACCAACAATCTCAAATGCATATTATATTGATATGTTGCAGCCTGCACCCTTTATTTCTCTGGACAAGTTCTTTGCAGTTGGGCTACAAAGCTACCAGCCTCCCCCAACTTCCGTCATTCTTTTTGCTTCTTTTTCCAGGAAGCTCGCAGATATCTTCTTCAAGCTGCCATTTGCTCGTTGCACAACTACCTCCTCTCTAATGCTTCACATTGATATCCCCCTAATGACTCTGATTGGAGGAATGATTTAGCACCACCTTCCAGTATCCCTTACACCATGCTGTCCCACATGACAAGCGTCCTTGATGAAGCCTGCTGCCAATCACTCAAGATTAATATTTCAGCGCTGGTGCCATATAGGGTTTGTCTGTGGTTATTCGCCAATTGCCTCATCCTTTATTGCTGTTTTCCTCCATGAGCTGGAGGATCTCGCTTAGTCAGTACTTACATTTTTCTTCACTTCCCCTAATCTGCTTTCTCACAAGGCTCAGCTTCCACTCAAAAAACTTTGCTTGGGTAGATTTAGCCCTTGCCAGTGTTTGCTTTCAATTGAATTCAACAGCTTGTTCACTCCTACTTTCATACAACCTCTCTCCCCCAAAAGGCGTTGAAGATGGAATCATCCCCCAAGGCTAGGGTACCAAATAAATAGCTAAAAAAATTAACATTTTCTTTTTTTAAAATCAATACTTTTGGGGCTTTTAGTATTGACTTTCTTCAGTATATGACCAGCATTGCTGTTTTTCCATGTATAGGCAACACTCGTTGACTTTGGTGATACTTGCAAATAATTCCATCTATTGTGCCTTTGATCCTGACTTGTCATTCTTTTTTACAAGCCCTAACTTCATTTCATATTTTGGCAACCAGCACTTGAGTCTTGGTATCTCACAAAATTGCGAATTTCTCATTAATTGTCAGTTCTGTTCAATTTAATTGTTTGTCTCCTTTAAATAAATTCAACATTCATTGCAAACCATAAAGTTTGAAGTAATTTCACAGTTGGATCCAGAAATGATCCCCTAATCACGTATATTGATAGGGTAATGTTAACTCCATCTAATTTCAGCTTGAATTGATGTTCCTCATCTTTGGGATATTATGCTCACTCATTAATTAAATAATATTGGGTCAAATGATTCCCTCCACTATCTTGGTTCTATTGCTTCCATTTTTGACCTCATTATCTTCATCAGTATTGGATTCTGATACTCTGAGTTGATTGCTTTACATATCAATCTCATCTAATGTCCTATCTAGTGTCTCATTTAAACACCTCACACCTCAGGACTATTTCCAGCAGACCCAATTTCAAACTGAGTTGGTCCTGCTGATAATCTTCATCTTAAGTAGATATCAATTGGAACAGGTTCTCTTGCAGCGCTAGATAGTTTCCCATCTAGTCTGCAAGTCATTTTATTAAATCTTGAGTATCTTAATCCTCCTCTTGAGCATCACAAGATTCTTATTTCTCTTTAGTTTCTTCCCCCAATTTTGGTCAATAAGGTTTCCATCAAAGCTCATTTTTGTTGATTGCAATTTTTATTATTCACCAAGTTGAGGTGTGAATAATCTGCGCTGATAAATCAGGAAAATATTACTTAATTGCGCTTAAGGGAATTGACAAGTTCACTTCATCTATTTTGGTATCAACCATTTTTGTTTAGATGCTTAGTGGACCAGATCTTGTCCGCTAGTTTGTGTGCATAATGGCAAGCGACCTCCTTAATTATTTTGGGGTTTATCCCCTTTTCTATGGCTCTGGTTATGGCGTTGACATCTAGGTTATACACTTTATAAAACTGGTCTGACACGTCATCTTCTACAAACAGATTACTGATGCCAGTTTTTTCTTTCATTATATTGGGAGAAATGGGTTTAATTGCAGCTCTAGACTGTACCACATCTAGGCTGTGGGCTTTATTCCCAATTCTTGTGCAGTTTTGGCTCCCTTAGCATGTACCACAGTAATCTGCTACTTGGATTTCTTGCTGAAGCACTGGGGTAGTAAAGTGGCCTCTCCTCCCTGAACTTGTGGCAGCAGCTATAACTTTTGTCCACTTATTTAAAATACCTCAAACTTATTTCCTGGCACTATACAGTTAATGATTCCTTAGAAGTTTTTGACAAATATGTTGTTGTTTAAACTTCTGGACGGACTAGATTTGTATCTTTGGTTAGGGGCCTCAAATGTGGTGCCTAACATCTTCAAATGATCCACCATTTGCGAGGTGGATATTTCAGTGAGCAGCATGGAAGACATTTTTTAGTGTAAATTATGGTAGGGCCAAAGCGCTGCTTATAACGCGATATGCACATCTAATTTGTGACACTTTTGCCCCAACTAAAATATGCAATTCTTAAATTCATTAGTTGATGAAATTCACTATGGTTTCATCCTTAGTAATTGGCTTCTGATAAATTCTTGTTTGCATTTTGACAGATGTGAGGGAATTCTATACTCCTTCATGATAGCAGCTTTGAACTTTGAGTAGGACCAGTTGTCCCCGTCAAGTTGGGATAAAACCAAGATCTGGCAGTCAGTGTCCAAGAAGTTCATGACGGCCACTTCTTTCTGCCTTTCACCACACCTAAACATAGTCATATCAAAAAAGTGGAAGAACGCAGGGGCATTGTCTTGATGAAAATTAGGTATCTTGGCGTGCGTTTGAATTCCTTTAAATTTTTCTAACAGCCACTTGCTGCCCAGCTACCCAACTAATGATAGGGGAAATTCCAGGCGTCATCTCTAGAAATTGTGGAAAACGTATGTGGCATGTTTCTAGGTTCACCAACTTCCCAACTGGGGTTCTTGGAGTATCTTATTTGGCGTCCTTTGCCATATGTGGTTTGCACTACTTTATGCTTTTCAAATATTCGACTCATTTTACTAACCATCCCATATCTGAGCAGAGCAAGCGTATTTGCATACAATCCAATTCACGTTCCATTTTTAGGAATAAAACTTCCTTAATCAGCTCTCCTTATTTCCTCTTTAGGGACATTATTTTACAAGTAATTCGTTGCTGAATTTTAAAAAAAAACTTCTTCTACTCCTTCTTCATTCTTAGTAACTCTATCCTCTAGAGCAGCAAATTGTCTATGATCTGCTGAGTTCAGGGCGTTTTTATGATGGTTGCTAATTTTTTCATAGTTTCTTAGTTCATCCTTGTATGACATCATGAATGTGGTTTCACTATAATTGGCTTATCTTACTCAACTGATTCCTGTAGCTAGAACCAATTGCTAAAATCTGGGTCTGACTGATACTAGCACCCAGAGATTAACTGCATAGATTCTATTATTAGGTGCACTATTTGTTTTGATTGATACTAATATAAATATATAATTGATAATAGTATGGAGACTATTATCTATAGCTAAATATTGATAAACCAGAAGTTAGGTCTATTGCTAAACTTGATATGCTACATTTGGCGCTGATTATACTGACAAATAGTGACTTCTTCCCTTTTCTGGAAGAACTTACTTTAACCCTGGATTCAGTGTTACTCATCCTTGGTTCACGTCATGATGATTCTGAGGAGATCTGCTTCTGCTTCTCTTCTAAGGATATCTGATCCTTACTCTTTATCACACAGAAGAGTCCATAATTAATGTACTAAAACAATAATAAACTAATGATGAATAGAACTAGAACTAGAACTGCTTTATTGTTATAAAACTAGGGAGTTTACAGGGAATTTGGCTTCTAACTCCTCTGTTGGCACCTCATTAATGAAACAGCAGCAATTGCCGTTAAATTCCCTTTGAAGTCTCTTCCAGAAATGGGCTTCTCCATTAGGCTAAGGATTCCTCCGTTAGACATCCCATAAACCTAAAATGGAAAGAGGAAAAGAATGTGTCCTTAATTTTTATACTCAACCGCAGCAAACCAACCACATCCAGCTAGCGACCTGCTTAGGTAATGGTATTCTTTTCTCATTATGGCAGGTCACAAACTAACTGGTCAATTTTCTAGTTTCTAGGCGGCATCACTCAATTAACAGCTGAGATAAAATCCCCCTTCAGTTGGTGATGAAACCTGACCAATCTTAATCAGTACATTCAATGTATAATCAATTATTTACTATAATGAATCAAATTTTGTCAGCAACTCTGCCTGACAGTATCTTAGGTAATCATGTGGACTAACTCAGCGTATCCAAACATGGTGAATTACCCCAAAATCCGCTGACATTATTAAACCGATATCAAAATCATCTGCTAGCTAGACTTATGTCCTAGGAAATCAGCAGTTTTTAACCTAGAAAACTGGAAAAGTGGGCAAAATCCCAACAGGGGTAACTGTTAAAATCAGGGGTTTTTGGTTGCTTGCTGGTGCTTGGCACCCTGAATTTTAATAATTCGCGCAAGAGAAATTCAATCTCTACTGCTGATATAACTACTCTTGACGTGGCTTTGCCGACCATTTATACAAAAATAATAAGACCTAAATAACTTTAAAAACTTGATTTTTATATAGTGTGTTAGTAAGCATGACGGGTTAATAAGAGACCCCTATTAATCAGTCGCTGCTTAGTATTTAACTAATTTGAGGTTTGTAGTGAGACAGCCAAAGAATTCATTATATGCTTCAAACGTTCTAATCAAAAATATGAGGTTTTGACCTATCATATCTATCAAAACTCACATTGCTTCAAAAAAATGGTTGTGAAAGGGTCAATAGTAGGTAGAACCCGTCTGTTAGGTAAGTATTTGATATACTGGAACCAACCACCGTTAGGTTAGATTTTTTTTCACCCGTGGGGACCCCTCTGAGGCTAATTAAGGGGGTGGTCCCCACATAGGTAGTTTGTCTAAATTATATATGGAATGAAGGGGAACCTTAGATGGGCTCCCTTGATTCCGCTAATTGGTCAGAGCAATCTGACTACTTAATCTCATGCTATTTGGCCAAGAATTATTAATAAATGTATCGCCCAATTCAAAAGGAACCATCAAGAATTGGCCGGGGTCTTTTGACCAATTTAGTTCATATTTTGAACCAAAACACTCTTACTACAATATCAGACTTTTAGTTGTCCAACATTACCCCTTCAAGAGTGTTAGGG
Source organism: Massospora cicadina (assembly GCA_022478985.1). Taxonomy (NCBI): domain Eukaryota; kingdom Fungi; phylum Entomophthoromycota; class Entomophthoromycetes; order Entomophthorales; family Entomophthoraceae; genus Massospora; species Massospora cicadina. Next base: position 196,477 of record JAKSZP010002688.1, read on the forward strand.
GAAGAGTAAGGGTGCAAGGATCAGCCGTGGACACAGTTAATGGTAACTCCAGTAGCCAGGGGTTTTAGAGTATTCATCCCCTTGCTTGTAAGCAATGACAAAAGGGCCTTCCCAGATAGACATGAGCTTCTCACTTCGGGGAGTGATACAATTATGGTAGTATAGCACCAGGTCTGACCTTAGAAGGTAGGTAGAGGGGCTGGAGCACGTTAGCTGCTTGACCATCTTTGGTGACCATCTTTTACAAGTTGGTCATTGCTTCTGATTGCAACTGGATGATGTTCTGGGCTAACTTCTTCTAAGCTTGCTCAGGATCAATCTTATTAGAGAATAAATTTTTCTAGCAATTCTGGCACCCCGGGTTCTCGCCCATACAATACTTAGAATGGCGATATTTTGAGGATCTAGTGATAGCTGATACAGTAATCCATGAGAGCACTGGATAAGTAAAGATCCCAGTGAAGAGGGTGGGAAGTGGTCAATTTTTGTAAAATAGAGACCAAGGTCCCATTGTCTCTTTCTATAGTACCATTGGTCAAGGGGTTATAGGAAGCTGAGAAAAGCTGTTGTGTTCCCATGGAGGTAGCGAGGATTTCACCACTCTGGAGGTAAAAATTTTTCATTGTCATAAAGTAGAACCTGAGGACAACCATTACAAGAAAATATATACTTATGAAGGAACGCGGCTGTGGCTTTGTCAGTTTGATAAGGAAGAGCCACAGCCTCAACCCATTTGGTTAAATGATCAGTTCTGACCAAGATATAACAATTTCCAACAGTGGTCTAATGTAGAGGCCCCACCACGTCCAAACTTATGGTTTGGAAAGGTTGTTAGGGTGTAGTCAGTTGATACTTGTACCTGGTCTTGTAGCTAGATTTCTTTTTGCAAATCAGACATGCATCCAGGACTTCAGTTATTGTCTCCATGATGCCCTCCCAGCAATATCGTCCTTTAACCCACTCATATATTTTCCATACTCTGTATGCCCTAGAAGGGTATGGGACCCCAAAATATGGGTACTCGCTCTGATGGTCTGAGATAGGGCAACCAATTCGCTTCTATTTTCTTATACAATTTCCCACTTCTACATTGGTATTGTGGGAGTGTCAAATTAATGTTTTCTTGAAAGGTTTATCCTCAGCTTCACAGGCATTGGGGGTCATAAGGAGGTCATACAGCATCTTTCTTTCACTTCAATAACTAAATTGAAACTTAATTCGGATTTTTTAAAAAATTACAAAAAATGATTATTCAGTTGAGCCAAAACTTATTGATGTTGATGCAATTGATTCCTGATGCCCCAAATTGGAGTGGTGGTGCGCCGCCATCTAGCATCTTTCAGCCAAACTAAAGTGCGCCCAGGCTGGCTCTGCTAGCCCATTCACCGCTACTGGGTGTTATGTCCCCCCTTGGGGCTTGGCCACCACCTCGCAAGCTCCCAGGTGGTGCTCCCATGGAGCAATTTGCATTTTGGCCTCCAGGTCAAATATGGGAATCTCTTTCCATACACAAGTGCATCCATCATTGAAATGGCCACTGCTATTTTTAAACCTTCTGGCTATATTGACTTCCACCCCTTTAAGGGGTACTTTATCTTGGCTTACATTAAGAAGTCAATGTGGTGGCAGCAGCCAAGCTGCAATTTATTTTGAAAAAATTTCCCTCCCCACTCTTTGAACCCAGCTCGCAAATGAGGCCACTTTGGTGGTCCAATTTGCTGTGTTGCCCTCCCATCTCTCCCCCAAACGCCTCCACTAGCTCATGGAGGGTTTAGCCATGTATGGTGCAGACCCCATGTTGCAGTTTGTGGTTCCAAATGGGGTAGATCATCTGGCAGGGCCTTGCGCCTTTGCGAAGATCTGCCCATTTCATCACAATATCCATCTTGCGATTCCCCCCACACTGTGATCAGATCCGCCCCTGATCACCTGTTCTTGGCGCGTGTTAAAAATGGCTGCACCATTTGCCAATGTGCTCTGTGCTTGAACACTTGAAGCGCAAGTGCCCCACAGTTTCTGTTTCCACCTCTTCTGCTGCTCATCCCTTGGGCGTCAGGCCCATGGCCGTTTAGCCCCAATTTTTTGAATGAGGCTCAATACTCCCACCCCCAACCTCAGGGCAATTTGGCGCTGAACCAAAAGTGGCAGCCAATCAAAAAATAATTTTAAAAATTTTAATAAAATTTGACCAGATTATGGACTCCCTAGTCAATGGCTGAACCAGTTTCAACTGAGCTGCCATGGTTGACAGCACGTGACCAATCAGCTCCTGCCACTGCCCCAATTCTGGTGGCTGGCCCAGTGCTGGCTTATCCAATCCATTTGAGGCTCTCAAATGGATTAATGAGGATGAATGGCCATACCATGTTAAATCAGATTTTGCTTTGGAGGAGTTCTTCGTTGACTCTTAAATTGTGTCCCCGCCATTTTCGTCCTCAAAACGGTTTTCCAATTTATAAAAATATCAATAAAATGGCATTTGAGGCTGCAGCTGCCCCTGCCAACACCCTACTTTGCCAGAAACTTCATGCGGAGATGGAGCCCCTTGCTGAGTGTATTCCTATCCCCAATTTTCCTCACTATTTTGAAAAAGATGTGAAGTATGAAATTGAGGAGCTTGCTTTCAGTGTGAGCCACGCTTGCATTGACGCAGCAAAAACTTCCCTTTTCTACCCCAATTATCCCAAAACCCACCGGCGCATCAAGTCATTCACATGTGTGCCTGCTCTCATCACTTTCATTGATCATCAACTTGCTCAATACATTGAGGCAATGGATACTGCCAGCCTCATCAACAAAGAAAACCCATAATTATACCTCCTTATGCCTCATGTCGCTGATGCTCCTACCCCAATGTTACTCAACATAGCCTGCCAGCTAAAGTGGCGCTGGACAAAATATTACCAAAAGCTTCCTCACCTTCTGATATGGCTTCCTAGGCTGTTAGCTGAGATGCCATATTATGATTTTTTATTTTTAATAATTTGTTTGTATGTCCCATATAAAAATAAAGATCGTGGTGGCTCCCCAATTTGGGTTGGGCACTACTAGTGTTAAAAAGGAGGTTGTGCAGCCTCTCAGCTTCCCTATTGTCCAGGTGAAGGATAGACAACTGAGTTAACCCATCAATGTTCATATGGCGGGTTCCAGCTTGGTGCTCAATCTTCATATTATAGTTTTGGAGCTTTAAGGCCCAGCGAGCCAATCTCCCAGTGAGATCCTTCATATTTTGTAACCACTTCAGGGAGGTGTGGTCATTGACCACAGTGAAGGAAGTTCCATATAAATGAAGGACAGGAATACTTTACAGCCAGCAGGACCACAAGGCACTCCTTCTCAGTGACACTATAATTACATTCAGCCTTGGATAACGTCTTGATGAAATAAATGATGAGGTGATCCACGCCGTTAGCATCCAGTTGAGCTAGAATGGCCCCAACTGTGTAGTTGGAGGCATCAGTAAACAGTGGGAAAGGCTTACCATAATCAGGGTGGCGCAGGATTGGACGCTTTTGCAACAACTGCTTTAGTGTCTCAAAGGCGGCCCGTTGTTCAGCTCCCCAATGGAAAGGGTCATTCTTAGCCAATATCTGGACAAGAGGCTCACTTAGTTGACAAAACTTGAGGATAAATTGGTGATAATACCCCATCATACCCATGAATACCTAGATTTTGCGCAGGGTTTTGGAAGCATGCTTTTTTTATATTGCCTCAACCTTGACTTAGAGGGGTTGAATCCCTTCCTGTGAAATGGCATGTCCAAGGAAATCTAATTTCCTCTGGAGGATGTGCACTTGGAGGGCTTTAACTCAATGTTGGCCTCACGTAAGCACTGAATACTGCCTTCAGGTGAGCAAGATGTTCGTTGAATGTTTTTGAAAACACCATAATGTCTTCAAGATAAACAATGACGTAACTTAACTTCAGATTCTGAAAAATGTGGTCCATGACTCTCTGGAAAGCTGCGGGGGCGTTGCATAACCCTTAAGGTAATTGAGTGGGTTGGAAGAGACCATCACTGCATATTAGAGCGCATTTCTCCTAATCTTGGGGAAAGAGGTCCATTTGCCAATGACCAATAGCCAGGTCTATGGCTGAAAAGAAGTTAGAGCCAGATAGTTGAGCTAGGGAATCATTAATTCAGGGGATAGGATAAATATCCTTCTTGGTGAGGTTGTTCAGTTTGCGGTAGTCCATAACTACCTGATGACCTTTGTTTTTCTTCATTTATCAGTAGAAGTGAGGACGACCAGGGCTTTGGGATTACACCAAAAACCCAGCGTCCAACAACTTTTTAGCTTCGTCTGCATCTGTATCTCCTCAACTTTTGATTTATGGTAGGGTTTATATTGGATGTGACAAGAATCCCCAACATCAATAGTGTGAGTCCAACCCTTCATGTGCCCATAGTTGGTATCAGAGGTAGAGAAGATGTTGCTATAGGACTCCAATAACTTATGAATTTTTTAAGCTCTACAAGGGTTAGATCATAAGAGATTTGAACAGTGTGCAGAGTTCATAACGATTGATTAGCAGGTAGCCCATATCTGCCATAGATCCAATACAGTGGACTTGCTTGATGTCCTCAATGGGTATTGGCAGGCCTCTTCCAATGTCCTGATGCTTTTTTATGACCATGTCCTTTGGGGTGAGATTCTCCAACAGGAGAGTGATTGGTCGCTGATAAGCTGGGTCTAGCACACCTGGAAAGACTTGAGGCTCAAGAGGGCTAACTCTGTCAATGCTGATTAGGTGCAATAGACAGTTGTGGGGAATTTAAATGGCAATTTTCGTGTCAACTACCCTTTGTTCACACGCCTTGATTACTACCTCTTCAGATGCATAGAAAGGGATGCCCTATAGAGCATCCATTGATTTAGGCAACATCTTGGTGTTGCGTCCAGCCGCTGTATAGTGTAATGATAAGGCGGATGAAGTGTACAAAATAGTGCAAGCATACTCTTTTTTATTGAGCTCTTTATTGGTTAGAATTAGAGGAATCTTATAGTTCAGTAGGGATAGATAGCCCTGCTTCAAGTTATTAACGTCTTCATATTCAACCATAAACTGGGTCCTAATAAGTAGATTATAGGTATTATTGGTCAGAGGCACCACTGGAGCTGACAAGATAAGCTTCTCAAAATGTGGGCAGAGAAGCGTACGCCCCAATGGCGTGGGGGTTGTTTGGTCCCACAGTTCCAAACTCTTGGGTATAGTCTAGGTCATGGGCCAGCTTAATTTTCTTAATGAGCTTGGTTGACACAAAGTTCACAGGGGACCCAGTGTTGAGGATAGCCCTAACCTGCACTCCATTGACAATGACCTCCATTTTAGCTAAAGTTTCACAAAAGGTGAGGGGAGAGCGAGGACCTCCTTTAGTTGGAGAGTAGAGGCAAGTCTTTTATCAGTGTCAGAGTATTTTTTTAGTTAGACTGCAGGGTGTGAACACACTGAGTAGATCGGATTAATGTGGAAATGAGCTGATCAGCATCACTGGTAGTGTTAATAATCTCAAGACCTCTCAACACTTGATGTAGATAAGTTTGATTAGGAATCTTATCCCAATCCACTCTCTCCAGGTTCAATCTGCTAGATACTTTCACTTCACCTGGGGCTCCTAAAATATAATGACCCCTATCTTTGCCACTCCCTTCAGATTCGTCATCAGAGGGATTATCAATGAATGTTAGGGAGGCCATAAGGGGTGAGGTAGGTTCAGGACTTCCCTTATAGCATGATAGGTCCTGAGGCTGCTCCTCCACCTTATTAACTTTGGGGGAGGCGTTGAAATTGTCACAGCTCGATTTTCGACCTTCAAAGTAGGGGGTTTGTGCTGCCTCATGGAGACAGGTTTCAACTAAATTTAGCTGAATGAGATGTTGGTGGAGATAGCGCCATGGAGGGTGATGCTTTTGCATGCCAGATTTAGGTCAATCAGTGGCTGTGTGTTTTTGTGAAACAAGCAGCTTAGCTTTTGTGACTGGGTCATTTAACACATTGTTAGTGGGGGTGATTAGCACCCTAGAAAGGGAATTAGACTTAGGAGCAGGATTTGGAACCATTTGAAAAGGCTGCTCTGGAGAAAAAGATGGGCAAGTTAAAGGAACAACTGCTTTCACCATCTTGTTTTTGAGCTAAAGACAAGGGGAAGCACTGCCCCGTCACAGCCATTACCATCTGATTATTGTTATGGTAAGAAGAAGCAGTTTGTGATGGCAACTCCGTAGGAGCAGGTTTCCAGAGGGAAGCAGCAGTAGTAGAGGCCAAAATAGTCATCATAGATGTTTGGCTCAGAGACCCTTGCATAGGGTCAAGTTCATAGCTATAAACCACCTCTATCAAGGCTTCCTTGGTATCTCGTACATTTTTTATGAACATTTTACAAAAGAGAGATTCATTGCCAAGGAGGGATGGGACACTAATCCAGCCAAGATAGCCGAAATAGCATCGTCTAGGGATAGCATTTTTGCATGAAGTAAGGGTTGATCTTTATTGTAAAAGCGTTCAGCAAAAGAGATGATTGATTCACCCTGTTTCAGGCTAAGGCACATAAAGGCCTGTTTTGCCTGTTCAAACTTTATAGGGAGCCAAATTCCTCAGCGAGTGTTTGCTTCACCTCCGCCCAGATGCTGAGTTTGGCCATGTGCAAAACCATTACCTCTTGAGCGCCACGACTCAAGCAAGGAAGGAGTTACTTTTTTATGATGGTCCGTTTCCCCTTCCATAGCAACTTCATACATAAAGAGAAAAGAAGCAACACTTCCATCACCCATGGTAAACTTGTCCCTAAAAGGGGGTTATGGATACCAAGGAAGGCCCCATAAGGACCTTGCAATGGGTGCTGCTCGAGCCTTTTGAGGCAAGACAAAGCACTAGCTAGCTGGGTTTTAAGAGTGGCTAGCCAGGGGTTTACTTCCGTGGGAAGGTAGTGAGGGTTATTGACCCCACCAACCTCCATTGTTTTTGTTGTTTTTATATGGTGTACAGGTTCTTCTGTAGTGAGCACCACTTGTTGGAATTCAGGGGTTATTGGTTGCTCGCTGGTGCTTAGCACCCTGAATTTCAACAATTTTCACAGGAGAAATTCAACCTAAACTGCTGAAATAACTACTTTTGAGTGGACTTTGATGACCACTCATATAAAAATAATAAAGCCTAAATACCACTAAAAAGCTGATTTTTTATAGTATCTTAGTAAGCGTGACAGGTTAAGAAGAGACCCCTATTAATCAGTCGCTGCTTAGTATTTAACTAATTTGAGGTTTGTAGTGATACAGCCAAAGAATTCAGTATATGTGTCAGGGTAAATCCTGACATTAGTGGAGTTCCTAAGATTATAGATATTGTCAGTCATATCAATATGATATGTGATGAAGTTAGATCGAATAATTGCATATCAAATTAATGGTTGTAGTGAAAGTATTCAATTAATCGTTTAAATTACTTTATTTGCAATAGTATTCAGTCAATTAATCACATCAAAACGAATTTATGATGAGACTGAGACGATTCCAACTGCCTTTTAAAATCACATGCAAGTTGCAATCCCATAAGCTCCAGAGAAGAATAGTGCACTGTTTAAAATCAATTAAGCTTAGGTAAGTCTAGGAAGTTGGATGGTATATAAAACCAAGGCATTCATTTGGTTAATCTTTGCGGTCAATAAAATTATTCTTATAATGCAAACACTATTAAGTTTATTTACTAAAGTAATATCATAACTGATCTACCACCCCAACCTACAAGAAACGCCCTTCCAACTTTCTTTTTTAAAGCCATGTCTTTAAGCAACTCCTATACCAGCTTACCCACCATTCCTTATACCTGGACACCTCTAGTATCCTTGTCATACTGGGCTAAACCCCTTGGTTATGCTAACTCATGGTTAGCTACCCCCCAACCAGGTCAGTAGTACACCAGTCCCTGACAAGTTGACCGCCACTATTTACAATAAATATCCCACCGCGTCTTTATTATTAGGGGCTTTGATATATGCATTTTTGATGGGAAGTTACCAATTGCTGGTGCGGATGTTTTCCCCAATAAATAAAGATAAAAGAACTTATAAAGGAGCAGTAGGACCCAGTCAAGTGCAGACAGTTAGTGTGGCCAACCATACACCTATGACTTACCCTACAGTTCCCTTGCAAAAGAAATTATCTTTAGTTGAATTGAAAGAAGGTCTTACGTTGTTGGGGGCATATTTTAAAGCTTATCCTGAGACCTATTCAGATGATGCACGGAAAATTATGGAAGTGGGTTCACAACTCACTGGTGATGCGCTGAATTGGTTTATAAGTAACCTAGAAGAGAATGACAATGTGTGCACTATATATGAGGAATTCAAAAGTCAATTGTTAGCAGCAGCAACCCACACTAATACTAGATTAGAGTCAAGGATAGCCTTGATGAAATTTCAGCAAGAAGGGAAAACTGTTGAGGTATACATAAAGATGTTCCTGGAAATCTTTCAGAAGACAGAGTTAGATGAAGAAATGGGAGCACTTTACTTCAGACAAGGGTTAGGAAGCCGCTTAGCAGAATTAATCAGACATCATCCCACCACGCTGCCATTAAAAAGAGTTATTGATATCACACAGAATCTAATGATGAGTGTTAACGGACCAGAAGAATGCTGTATTCAAGGGAATTACAAGAAGAGAAACCCCCAGACCATCGTTTCTTCATTAAAGAATGATACTCAGTCTTATCCATTATTAAGTGTGAACTTACATGTTGGAAAAAAGTTTTTGAAAACTATGGCTTTGCTGGACAGTGGGGCCTCACGGAACTTCATCTCAGAGCATGCAGTGAAAATGCTGGGCTTGCATGCAAAGAAACCTTTGATAAAAGTAACCTTAGGAAATGATGAACAGTCTTTAGCTTACCGCTGCTCACGTCACATTGACTTGAAGTTTGGGGTAAGTAAAATGAAAGTTGAGTTTTGAGTCCTGCGTAGTTCACCCCATCCTGTAATTCTTGGGTATCCTTGGTGGACACAGGTTGAACTCCAGCACAATTTTGGACGGAACTCTATCACAATTAAGCTAAAAGATAAACTCCTTGAGTGTGTGTTAGAAGAGAATAAAACTTTGGACATGTCCACAACTGTAAATCAGGTTGGTCCATTGGAGCCTTGCAAAGGAAAGATCCCTTAGTATCTCTCAAAATGGGCTTCAATTTTTGGATAGGAGGAGTCTAAGCAACTACCAGCTCATGGATCCTTTGATCACGCGCTTGATTTACTAGAGGGAAAGCAGCCCACCTATGGACCTATTTATAGTTGCAATAAGAGGGAACAAATTGCCCTGAGAGATTATCTGGATACAATGCTTGAGAAGGGGTTCATACGGGTTTCCCGCTCTCCCTGTTCATCACCCTTGTTGTTTGTTAGTAAGAAGGATGGTGGACTACGGCCATGTATAAATTACAAGAAGCTCAATGATATAACCATAAAGAACCGGTATCCCTTACCTGATGCTGGTCACTTGAGTGACTAATTGTCTGGAGCTAGAATCTTTTCCAAAGTTGACTTGAGGGATGCATTCAACCAGATACGGATAAAAGAAGGTGATGAATGGAAAACAGCGTTCAAGACATGATTTGGGCTATTTGAGTATCTGTTGATGCCATTTGGGTTGTGCAACGCACCTAGTACATTCCAATAAATGATTAAACGGTGCTGGGTAGCTATCTGGACCACTTCTGCGTAGCCTACCTTGATGACATTTTGATCTACAGTAAGACGCAGAAGTAACGCTTACTGCACTTGAATTTTGTCTTTAAACAACTTGGAAGGTACAACTTGCATGTGAAGCTATCAAAATGTGAGTTTGCACAGGAGGAAGTTAAATTTCTTGGTTATGTTGTGGGCAGGGATGGGTTCACCATGGCACCTAGCAAAGTGGATGCCATCACATCTTGGCCTACACCTGATAGCCGGAAGGATGTTCATAGTTTCTTAGGCTTGGCAAATTTTTGTAGGGATTTTATCAAAGACTTTTCTTCTATTGCATTACCCTTAACATAGCTTACATCATAAAGTGTTCCATATAAATGGTCTCAGGCAGCGGAAAAATCTTTTTCTGACTTGAAGGCTGCCTTTGTTTCTGCACCTGTGTTGGCAATGCCCAATGATGAAAAGCCCTTTGTGGTCAAGACTGATGCTTCAGGATACGCTCTTGGGGGGTTTTGTTGCAGGAGGGGGATGATAGTATGCTGCATCCCATAGCCTACTATTCCAAGAAATTCATCCCAGCGGAATGAAACTATCCTATCTATGACAAGGAAATGTTGTTTGTTGTTCAATGTCTCAAACACTGGCGCCGGTACCTGTGTGGGGCAAAGTACCCAGTGAAAGTTTTGACAGACCATAGAAACTTGACTTACTTTTTCACCCCACGGCAATTGAACCAGCGTCAGGCACGATGGGCACTTAATCTGGCGGATTATGACTTAGCCATTGGTTATAAACCTGGGAAAATTAATTTGGTTCCAGATTCCTTAAGCTGGCGTCCTGACATGATCCCTGAAAAAGGGGAAATTACCAAGTTTAACACACAGGTGCTTCTGAAGACCAAGGATCCCGCTACAATATTACCTCATCTTGTGCTAGTGGGCCGTGGAGATGAGATTTTGGATGTTCAAAATGATGATGCTTTCTGTCAGAATGTGAAGAATGATCTCATTCAAAACTTAGACAGTGTGTGTGGTACAAAAAGAGTTACTCGTTAAAGGGTCAGTTAGTATTCTGGAAATGTTGTTTTTATGTGCCAGAAGGACCTTCAAGATTGGATGTCATGCGCGAGCACCACGATGTAGGCATGGCAGGACACCCTGGGAAGAATAAAATGATCCAACTGATTCAAAGAACTTACTGATGGCCTGGTCTTAGAGGGGATGTCTTAAAATATGTGGCAGGATGTGAAGTCTGTGGGCGCACCAAGGTTCATAGAGGACTTCCTGAAGGACAATTACAGCCATTGTCAATCGCACAAAAGCCATGGGAGTCAATATCCATGGATTTTATAGTAGAGCTACCCCGTTCCCAAGGATTCAATGCAGTGTTGGTGGTGGTAGATAGATTTACTAAAATGGCTTGTTTTATCCCAACTTCTACCAATGTCACGGTTAAAGGTAGCTCATCTGTTTTTGAGAAATGTATTCCTGCATCATGGTACTCCCAAGGAGGTGATCTCAGACAGAGGGCCTCAATTCACATCAAATTTTTGGAAATAGCTCCTTGTAGACCTTGGAATCAAGAGATGTTTATCCACTGCATACCATCCGCAGACTGATGGACAGACTGAGAGAGTTAATCAGGTGCTGGAACAGTACCTGAGATGCTATGTTAATGCAGAGCAGGACAACTGGGTTGAGTTGTTGCCTATGGCCCAGTTCAGTTACAACAATCTAGATCACTCTTCAACTGGAATGTCACCGTTCAAAGCTAACTATGGTTATGATGTGAACTGGGAACCATTACCATCTGTTGAAGCGGATAACCCCCCTGGGAGGGAATTTTTATGGAACATTCATCAAACTCATGCACTTTGCTTGGCTAACCTGAACCGAGCAGTACATACTTACAAAGACTTTGCAGATAAGAAGCGTGTGCCTGGCAAGGTGTTGGAAGTAGGTAGCCAAGTTTACCTGGATGCTTAAAATATTCCTTTGAATGTACCATGTCAGAAACTTGCCCATCGGCGCATAGGGCCATACAAGGTCACAGAGGTTATAGGAAAGGTGGCTTACCGTCTTGAATTGCCTGAAGGTTGGAAAATTCACAATGTATTCCATCGTTCCCTCTTGCACAAAAAAAGGAATCTTCCTACCACACTAGAAAGTCAAAGAGCTAGCACCACCACTGATTAAAGGTCCCTGTCCTGAGTATGAGGTGGAGGCTATTAAAGGGAGAAGAACACACCATGGTAAAGTGCAATATCTGGTTAAGTGGGCTGGATATCCTGCAGAAGAGAGCACTTGGGAGCCTGAGGAGAACTCAAAGAATGCAGGCAAGCTATTAAGTATATGGAAAAAGAAATCCTCGCAGGTAGCTTCAGCCTTGGTGGGGGATGATGTCAGGGTAAATCCTGACATTAGTGGAGTTCCTAAGATTATAGATATTGTCAGTCAGATCAATATGATATGTGATGAAGTTAGATCGAATAATTGCATATCAAATTAATGATTGTAGTGAGAATACATGATTAATCGTTTAAATTACTTTATTTGCAATAGTATTCAGTCAATTAATTACATCAAAACGAATTTATGATGAGACTGAGACGATTCCCACTGCCTTTCAAAATCACATGAAAGTTGCAATCCCATAAGCTCCAGAGAAGAATAGTGCACTGTTTAAAATCAATTAAGCTTAGGTAAGTCTAGGAAGTTGGATGGTATATAAAACCAAGGCATTCATTTGGTTAATCTTTGCGGTCAATAAAGTTATTCTTATAATGCAAACACTATTAAGTTTATTTACTAAAGTGATATCATTACCGATCTAACACCCCAGCCTACAAGAAACGCCCTTTCAACTTTCTTTTTAAAAGCCATGTCTTTAAGTAACTCCTATACCAGCTTACCCACCATTCCTTATACCTGGACACCTCTAGTGTCCTTGTCATATTGGGCTAAACCCCTTGGTTATGCTAACTCATGGTTAGCTACCCCCCAACCAGGTCAGTAGTACACCAGTCCCTGACAATATGCTACAAACGTTCTAATAAAAAATATGAGGATTTGACCTATCATATCTATTAAAACTCACATTGCTTCAACAGAATGGTTGTAAAAGGGTCAATTTTAGGTAGAACCAGTCCATTAAGTAAGGATCTGATATACTGGAACCAATCACCGTTGGAGAAGATTTTTGCACCTGTGGGACCCCTCTGAGACTATAAAAGGGGGTGATCCCCACGTAGGTGTTTTGACTATATTATCTATGGAATGAGGGGGGACCTTGGATGGGCTCCCTTGATTCCGCTGCTTGGTCAGAGCAATCTAACTACTTAAAATTAATGCTATTTGCTGAGAATTATTAGTAAATATATTACCCCAATTCAAAGGGTTCTTTCAAGAATCAGCCAGAGTTTATTGGCCAATTTTGTCCATATTATGAGTTGAAACACTCTTACTACAATATCAGACTTGTAATTTTCTGACAGTGACAATCATTTTGTCTGGTTATATCCCAGCAGTACCTTCCAAGTAGTGACCGCTGAAATAGCATTACCATTTTTCTTCATAGCCATGGAAAATTGAATTGATGCAATTGATCAATCTACTCATTTTGGTACTCTAGATATTCATTCTCCTCTGCAGGAACCTCATGTGAAACTGTAGGGGATGACTTGCAAAGGTTTCTGCGCTGAGAGAGACAATAGCTGAAACAACTAACATAACAGCCAAAATCATTACTGATACAAATGAATATTGGTCCACCATTGATTGGGGTGCTTCTTTGCACACAGCCAGGATAGTTGAAAATCATAAATAGCTTAAAGTTATTTTGGAGAAATTAAAGGTTTATTAATGATAGTTAAAATAAACCAGAACTCTACCATCCAAAGAGCATCATGTTTTAGTTGGAGGAAATGAGTTGTGGGGACTGTGGAATATCTCTTACAACAGGATGCATGAGTTTTCTCCAAAAATTCTGGGACTTTTGCATCATGAATCAGCTTTCACATTGCAGGTGCCTCAATTTGTGGTTTCTGCTGCCAAATTTTTCACTTCTGTTGGAGTTCCAGCATGCTCGCATATTTTGCAATTTGCTGAAAAAAATTTTATCCTTGGAGGGTCTTTTCCATAGTAATTTATGTACTGGCGCTCCTGTTGCGGCTTCAGTCTCAATCCACCCAATCATCCTCAGATTTTGTCACAGATTTTCCCAATTTTTTGTGACAAAGGCTTTGGTCAAATCAAACTTCATGGGGAAATCATCCCCTTCCACTCTTTGACTTGTTTTAAAATCTATATTAGGGGCCTTGGAAGAAACCCAATGATGGTCAAGGGTGTCCTAAATCCGGTATTTTTTCTAATGGAAGGGCTCAGTATTGTTCACCCTTCTTTTTCAAAAGGGGCGAATCAACTGATACAATTTATTGGTGCATCAGGGATCCTTACATCAGACAACTCTTTAGGTTCAGAAGTCCCCTTTTGGGACTTTACCAATATACCAGGACTCAACCAACTCTTTTGGTTCACCAGTCTCATATAAACATTGCAGTTATAATTCCTAGATCCAATACTCTTTAGTATGAACCCATGTAAACTTTTGGGTTAGTTTACTGTACAGGTTGGTTTTAAACTTAATAAAAATATTAGCTATATGGTGACAACTAGTGGGTTGAGTCTTCAAAAAGTGGCAACAAATACACTCTGGTAACTGTAACTTGAGAAAACAACCAGGGACTTTTAATCCCTTTAATCTTCAATTTAGAAGTAGATATAATAATTATAGTTCAGTTGAACTCTGTTTTTTATTAGAGAATGCTAGAGTTTTTATAGGCAGAAGGCGGAAACCTTTTCAGATAATTTTCTGAAAATCAACTGATTAGTCTCCTAAAACTTCTAACCTTTAAGATTAACTTCCAACGATGGTGAATGCCTTCATCTTAGTTAATCCTCACCAATGTAACCTTTTACAGATTGGCAACCATCCCCTTGTGTTAGGGAACATACAAAGATAAGCTGGGGGCCGTGTTATCTGATTATGACTACTAGCTACTGCCAAAGCAAGTGTTAAAACGCTTCAGTAACTTCATTAAATTACACCAATCATTCGTGCCACTGTATGAACAATCCACTATGGTAATCTGATTATCAGCAGTCAAGCCCTCATCAAATTGCCTAATTAACATTTCTGGGGATAATATTGATGAAACATTAATCAAAAATAATCATTTTTTTATAATTTTACCACTAGGTGGTCCCAATCAAAACTAATCATTGATTATATCCTTTGGCTAATTACAACTACCAATTTACTTGCAGATGATCCTTAATGAAATATTAATTGAAACCAATCTTTAGATTATATATTTTAGTTAATTTTGACTAACAATTTAGTTGACAACTATTGCTGAATAATAGATTGCTTTTAACAATCTTTAAAATTTTAATTAGCAAGTGAGATGGATAATGTGGTCAACCAAATTTCCAACAACTTGCTTCACTATATGACCATCAGAGATGGTTCTCAGCGTTTAAGAAACTCTTACTTACTTGGCAATAATTTCAAATAGTCCATTTCAACAGGCCTTCATTCCTGGTTTGTCACTCTTTTGGCATGTCCTAATTTTATTTCAAAATTTTGACAACTGGCACTTGAGTCCTTAGAACTCACAAAATGTAAATTCAGCGCCAAATGCCAGTTCTTATTATTAGTTTGATCATTTTTCTCATAAATTAATTTTCAGCATATTTGCCATCCCTAACATTTGAATTGATTCCAATGACAGATATGAAAATGGTCCCTTACTCACATGTATTGTTCTGGTAATGTTAACCATATCCAACTTTGATTTTAACTTGTTGGTTATCAATCTCAGCATTTCTTGCCTCATGCATTAATTGACTAATATTAGGTCAAGTGACTTCCTATACAATCTCTGGATCATTGCTTCTATTTTTGACCTCATTTTCATAATAACATTTGTCTTTGGTATTTTTTACTAACATAATGAATCCTCACTTAAATCCTTTATATATACTGATATATCTACTTCTTCTAAGCAGATTTTATGTGGAACAGGTTCCTTGGCAGTTCTAGACTGTTCTATATCTAGACTATAAAATATTTTCCCAAATCTTGATCATTTCATCCTCATCTTGAGGCGTCAAAAGATTCACATTTCTCTTAAGCTTCTTTTACCTAATTTGGGTGGTTAAATGTTCAGTTGTACTATATTTCTCATTTGTGGTTTTTTGAGTTTATCCATCCACTCTGATTAATAGGTTTTTCCCATCAAAGCTCAATTCTGCTGATTGGCAATTTTTCCAATGCACTTTAGAACGTCATCTTCTAATTCCACCAGAATTTGATAATAATTGGCTAGAATTTTATCATTTTCATCATTATTGGATTGTGTTTCCAACCTTAACACATTCTTCTTGACCTAATATAGTTCATCCAAAGTCTTCAAATCATTCTTAGAGAACATTATTAATAATTTTTTCTATTGAATTTAGTCTGAAAACTCAATTACCCATGTAGTGAGCACCAATGTTAAAATCTGAAGGTGTGTACTCAGTTACTCTTGGTAATTGGCACCAAAGGTACTTTTAACTATGTGGCTCAATCATCTTTCCATACTTCTGCACAGGTTCTTGATATCTGCAATAAATAGTTGTTGACACAATATGATAAAATATGTGGGTAAATGATACTAGTATGAAGACTAGTATCCATCTGGGAATTTCACATCCAAGTTTTTCTCCTCTGCTCAGGGTTCTCCTTGGGAAAGGTCCTGGAAACCTTCCTTCAACCTACTTGTGAAGGTTCTGAAAAAACTCTCCAGATGTAAAGGGAATTCTACTCCCTTCAACTCCTCCTCTGGAGTTGCAACTTTTGGATAATGGAAACTTCCTCATTCCTCATTTGGTATGCCAAAAAGAACTTGATAGTAGTATCTAGTTAAGGGATATTTAATATCTTTACTTTAATTCAAGAGTAATAAAAATACAATTTATGTATATGAAACTAGATATGTTTGAAACTAAAAAGATTATGCTTAATTTAATAAATTTTAAGGAAATATATTTGGGATTCAGCGCCTAAAGTTTTGGTTGGTGCCCATATTTTAAATGGCAGCTTTTGCTAATAATCTGCCCTCAATAAATTGCTCAACAATGAATGAGGCTTCCGCTTATCCACCCAAAATAGTTAGGATCTACTGCCAACTAAATAATGATCTGCTATAGGTTGTATTTAGAGGTAGCATGTCCCAATGTTTTCAGCCAACCATGGTGGAATAACCCCATTAAGCTAGCAACATGTTTATATAATGAAACCCTTTACCCATTATCAAAAGGTTGCATTGCCTAAAAAGTTATACCGCCAGTTGCTGACACCAAAGGTGCTGTCAATTTCCGGCAACTATTCATTAAACCCTTAGTCAATTGCTAACAAAACACAATTGACACTTACAAAAATATCAAATTACAAAATATTAAATCAATAACCAAACTACTTGTTTATTGTTGAGGATCATCCATGATGAAACATTAGAAGTCCATCAGATCAAAACCCAGTGGTTTACTCAATGTTCATTCAGGTAATTCAACAAACTTTAGTTATCATATAGAATGATAGCTCTCACATCCATAGAGGGCCTTATCCCCTAGTGGATAAGCAGATTTGTTATAATTTTGATCAGGTGGGATAGTGTAGTCATATTCAAAATCCCAACACCATGTATAAGTGCTATCATGCTGATTGTGAAGATCAACATACATTCTATCTCAGTGCATGAGACTGATAAAATGTATAGCAACTTGCTAAGTGTCAGTGATACATGGGATTTGAGTCCACATAATTGGGCATCAACCTTAAGATGAAGTTAATAGTGGCATTGCTGATTGAGAAGAGTAAGTTACTATTAGAAATTTTACATATATTAATATATTCAAATATGCTAAATATATGGAAAGGATTAACAAATCTATCAATAGATAATCATTAAGAATTAACAGTTTTCTCAAATGGCTTATTACCAAGTCAACTACCAAATCTAACAGTATCCTCAAGGGAAATAATCCTATTTTGATTATCAAACAGTCAGGTAAAGCTGGTTTGAGATCAGAAACCATCCTAAATTTTTTTAACTTAGGGTTAGTATAAAAAGGCTGTACCCAACAGTTTAAGGATTTATGACACCATTTAATTTAGTGTGAAATTGAGTCTATCACCCCTGCTCTTGGACATGCCTATCTATCCCACTGATTGATCCATCCATCTGACAAGTATTATCAGGTTGTTAAAAAATATATCAGAAAATATTTGATAGCAATTCAAATTGAGGGCTATAGTGATCAGACTCACATACTAGGGACTCAATTTTAATAAAATGTTAGTTAGTGTTAAGCCTCAGATTGAGTAGTATCAAGGATTGGTTGACCCTAATGCATAATCCATCTATTGCATAAGCAGTTGATAAGGCAACAGGCCTCAACAGGTTCTACTGTCAGTCTATTCTTTTGTTTAGTTTTATTATTAAAAATTGTAAAAAATTCCTCATTTTTCTACTTGAAATTAGTATTAGTATCCATTATCAGCTATGTTTACAGCTTCTGAAATGCATGGTCAATAGTGGATATTCTTTTGTCATATAGGTAAACTCTTGTGAGTAGCTGTACATTTGGTAATCTGGGTGGTGTTTTGGGTGGTCACTCATATAGAATGGCTGCTCTGTCTTATTTTATCAGCAGAACATATGACAACAACCAATAAAATAAATTTTATTATCCCCTTTCACATTTCTTATGGCTCATAATTCATTTACCAATAAAACCCCCGTCATTTGTGTTACTTTTTGTTTTATTATATAGTTTGTTGGGGTAGTTGATTTGAAATTAACCATTATGTGGTAAACCCCTATCTTGAAATTACATAAACTATACATATATTATAATTAACTTACTAACACTTACAGCAATTCACTCTATATATCAGGTTATTTTGACTAGAAATTTACTTACTATATAGATCTTTAAGATCTATGTTTATAAATAACTATAAATTTGATTAATATACTAGATAATAAATTATCTTACTGACAATACTAGCAAAAAATATTAGCATAATATTTTTCAACTATACTTTAAACACTTTTAATTCTTTACTTGAGTACTGAATAGTGTTTAAGCTAAGGATAATTACCCATACTTTCTGCTCAACTTATTAAACTGATTAATATACCACTGAAGACGCATCCAGATTATCAAACTTCAACAGTCTCTCAATGCCATTTTTAGATTTTTGCTATAATGTGAAATTCTTAATTATCAGTATAACCACTATAAATCAACTTTTAATTTTACTATAAGATTCTCAAAAAAGCATTTTTTATAAAAGTTCTAAATTTAACACCTTAACAAATACATTTTAATGAAAATAACTAATTTTTCTGGCCTAAGCAGCTTTTTAAAGATAGAAAAGGTACCGTACCAATATTGATATCTGTGCGTTAGCTGTATTCGAGTCACCAAGATTTACTCTGGTGAAATGGCTTTGGGCCAGACCCGGGAATGGAACTCGATCGATCTTTAATCAAGTCAGACAAATTTTGCCTTAAAATACCTCTAAAACTTTCTTATACTTTTTAGCTATAATAAAACAAACATTTAATTCCATATTATTAACTATAATGGCATTGTTTGGTTCTTCAAATGCGAGTAATCAAAAACAACAGATAATGGACCAAGTCAAGTCTGAACTTGCTATGGCAAATGCACAAGAACTTATAAGTGTAATGTTTTACACCTTGTCTTTTTTGGATCAGATTTGCCCCTTAAAGGTTGTAAATTAAAGAGAAATTCTTTTAGAAACGATCTATTTGTGTATTTAAAATAATTAACACGCTAATAAATTAGTTTTTGTAATTTGGATGAAATTTAATTTATTACTTTAGAAACTTAATGATAAATGCTTTGCCAGATGTATTCCCTCTCCTGGGTCCGAGTTGACCTCTTCAGAACAGGTAATTTGTTAACTTCTCACTTTTGTTGTTCTAATTTCTTCCATTTCAGACATGTGTTAATAAGTGCATCGATCGTTACCTTGAAGCGTGGAATAAAGTTTCAGAGGTTTATCTCGAAAGAGTTCAAAAAGAGTCAAACAAACATGCATAGAAATATAAAGAAGTACAAATCTACCTTTTTTATTATTTTTAATAGCTTGTCTAATTTTAGAATAGTTTTTGTTAAATTTTTGGGCTTATTGATTAGGTAAGGTTATAAGTAAACCGTAATGGGAGCATTTCTTATAATTTTTTCAACCTACTTTTTGGTAACTTTTTTTATCTTTTTAGCTCAATCTAAAACAAGGATATGATGAGCTTTAATAGCTTTTATAAAATTCACCGAATTTGAAATTTATCTAAAAAGTAGTCACTTTTTAAATTTTTACTTGAGACTACAATACTAAATCACATACACAACTCAGTTTTATACATAAAGGGAGTTAAGTTGCATTTTTTCACTTGCTATTCTACAATATTTACTACAATCTGATAAAGTTATTGCGCCAAAATCAACCTATTCAACGGGACTCCTATTTTTTAGCCTTGTATTAAATGTATCCTTATGTTTATACTTTTTAGTTTTGATTATTTATTAGAATTAAAATTTAATTATAATAATTATTACTAATTCTTATTATATGTATGATAAAAGGATGATATTGTTTAATAATATGTGATCAATATTATCAAATTCAGCCCTTTTGCCACCTGGGTGGCCTACCTTGGTTAAGCATACCATATTTGTACTATATGGTTTAACATTGAAGTATGCGTAATTATAAACATAGAACTAATGCTTTACGTAAGACAACCTCAAATAAGAACTTTGTGTGAAAATATGTGTATGAAACTTCAGAGAAAAATAAAAAGTATATTTGCTGAGCTCAACTTTATCAAATAGGTTTAATATGGTTTTTGATGGCAATGCATATATGAAATAAATATCTCAGCCAAACCTACCATACAATGTGGTAGCAAGCTATCTCCACCTAGTCATTTGCTCTTTCGATGAACGTACCAATACAATGTTACTTTACTACTTTGAAAGAGTAGTCTCAATTATCTCAAGGTAGTATAGGAAACTACAGTAATGATTTTTATATTACAACTTCTTTCAAGTACACTCATAAAAGTAATACCAATTATTTTTTGAGAAGTAGTCGGTCCCAGCTCGAAGGGAATAAGTTGACGTATTCTACTTACTAATTAAGTAGTGAAGTTTTCGTATAGTTTGTATTATAGAGACAGATATATATATATTAGCTAAAGTATAAATTGCTAAGTCTTTATTTACACTTTATATGTCCCATGGCTGGGGATAGTTCAAAACTGGGCAATGAAATGATGTCATAGTGTATCAGCTTGAAGTATTGTAGTTGGCCATCTTTAAGTTTAGTATGTAATTGAACCAATCAGTTAAAAGTCAAATAAATAAATTAAATGAAGTTTGTAGATAGCCAACATTAATTTCAGTATGTAATTGGACCAATCAAATCAGAGAAATAAGCATCAACCTCATACCAAAAATCTTTGAGCCTATCGAATCAACCAAATTCAAACCGCCCAGCTGAAATGAAAATACTGATTCCAATTAGTCCTATCTACCATTTTTACATCTTATGTATAACTTTTATTTAAATTTTTATGCTCAAAAAATAAAAAACCAGCCTATGTTGGTTTTCTAATTCACAAATCTTTGTAATAAGTTTTGTTGTTTTTGTTCATTTGTTAGGAGGAATCATGGAACAAATATACTTACCTGTATCTACTTAATAATCACATTAACTGACTGACATCTGAAATCTTCGAGTCTGATAGGCTCAATCTGTTTGGGCGAGTAGGTGAAAATTGGCAAATACTATCTAATAATTCACCAAATTATCCACCCTAAACTAAATAAAAATCAGTATTAGTTTTAAGTAGATTAATAGTTAGGATAATCAGCTCACCAGCCACGAGGGCAACAGCGAAGCTATTAGTCCGAGTGGCTCGAGAGCAGCGCTGGCACAGCCTATAAGCTGTCAGCGTTAGCTTATCACCTGATAAACTTTAAATACCGTAGCGAAGCACGGTATATGAATGTTAAGTTTATATAATTTTAAAAATCTGCTTAATTTGGCTCCCCTAATTAATAAAATACTTTTGGCAAGTTAATTAGAAGTTGATTTAGTAGTTTGGAAGACATGTTACTTCACAATGATTGTAATTATAGAGATTTTCGGGTAGCACTTTGGTGTTATTTGATTGATTCGATAGGACACAGTTTAGTTTTTTTGGGGGGGGGGGTAACTAAAGATCGGTTAATTTGCTAAAAATGGTTAGTTTGACTGAGTGGTATGCGGTTTTTAGTTGATTCCATTGAGCAATCAGATTTGGCCGAGAGTTATTGTTTATCTATAATATAAAATCTAAATTAATAAATTTGAATATCTGAAATTCTATAGACACTGTAGCCGAAGCATGGGTAATGAATGCTAATGATAGTATACAATAATTTTAAAAGCCGAGTTACTTGGCATTACTCAGGTTTATTTATGAGCTCGCACTGATAACCTAAAGGCTGTGCCAACATTACGCTTGAGCCACTCGGACTAAGCTTCGCTGTTTTCCTAGTGGATGGTGAGCTGGTTATCCTAAACTTACTTCATGTCTACTTAATAATATATAATAATCTACCTAAAACTATATGATTTTTATTTAATTTTGGGTGAGCAATTTGTTGAATTATAGGGGAGGATACCCCAGTGGTAGAATAGGGACCTCTACCACTGCCTCCCTGAGTTCGATTCCGGTACAGGAACTTTGGGTAGGGGACAATTATGACCGTGTTGGCGTTGCGCACCAATGCCCCGAACCGAGATAGCGAATAGCAAAGGCGGTCCATGGAGTTCCTGGCCTATCATACGCCGCGCATGGAGGTTTTCCGGATTTTATCCTCCTTCCCCATTCATTCGATTTCCCCTTAATCGGTGCGGTATCGTCCCAGGTCGGCCCACCTCGAATAAAATTTAAATTTGTTGAATTATTCAACAAAATTCCAATTCTCACCGACTCGCCTAAATTGATTAAATCTATCAGACTTGATTTTAGATTCGATAATAATTGTCAATTATCACCCACTCACCTAAAGTGAATGAACCTATCAGACTCAAAAGTTTCAGATTTCAATCAGTCAGTGAGTGAATGTGTTTTAAGTAGATACTTTCTTAAATAAATTTCAACTAAACGTAGCAAGATTTCAAATTAAAATAAATTTCTAATCTCAATCAATCAGCCTTCTCGTTGCTGTTGCTCAGTTTAATTTAGGCTAATTTGACCAATCGCTTAAGTAATCTATTAGAGTCATCTTTTAAATGGTTAACACGTTAGTCGCCTAGCGTGATTCAGTTGAGTTAGTTTCTCACGAGCCCAAATTGACTAACAAATTGTCGAATGCCAGGAGGCGAGAAAAAATATTTAAAAAATATAACTATTGTCCTTATTGTCCAAAATCACCACAAATATGTTTGGACTATTTTAACGAATACTATAAATACACTTTAATATAAATAATATTTTATTATAAATATAAATTAATAAAGGGAGGATACCCCAGTGGTAGAGTATGGACCCTCTACCACTGCCTCCCGAGTTCGATCCCGGTAATGGACTTTGGGTAGGGGACGTTTTTGACTGTTGGTTTTGCGCGCCAATGCCCCGAACTGAGATAGCGAATAGCAAAGGCGGTCCATGGAGTTCCTGGCTTATCATACGCCGCGCATGGAGGTTTTCCGGGTTTTATCCTCCTTTCCCATTTTCTTCACTTCCCTAATCGGTGCGGTATCGTCCTCAGGTCGGCCCACCTCGAATAAAATTTAAAAATAAGTATAAATTAATAAAGCATATAGTATAATATGAATTTTTTGCTATTTTTATTTTGTATCTAACCCTAACCTCAATTCATGCAGCTAGGTACTTTGTTTTGCGCACCTTTTACTTAAGTACACTTTCTGAGCTCCAATGGTAATTTTGGTTGATTTTAAACCACTTCAATTTCATTTAAGACATCATATTTGAAATTGCTATTAGCGATGCTAAACCTTTGAATTGTTCATTATATATTTGTTGCCCTGTCACCTATATTTGGGTGATAGGGCCCCCATGGAAGCATACCTGCCACCCATATTTGGGTGACATGGTGATAAATGTGTTGAATTTTATTTGAGGTGGCCAACCTGGGGATAATAATGCACCAATTAAAGGGAATTGAAGAAAATGGAAAAGGAGGATAAATACTGGAAATCCCCCATGCACAGCATATGATAGGCCAGTGTTGGGAAAGTAGGGAATTCTGATGTATTCCCTGATGGGTGGTAGGTGTAAGTCCAGGGGAACATCCCCTGTGTGTCAATCAGGCCCTCTTCCCATTTCCAAGTAAAAAGGCTCCAAAGAGGGTGGCTATACCCCTCATCACTCAGGGTGACCTTGCCCATATGGTGGATGAGCGCTGGGTAACAGCTCTCCCTCTTCAGATCCCTCCCCTGATGCCCACATTCACCTCTCCCAAACTTGTACACCTGATCAGGGAAATTTGTACCAAAATTACTGAAATGAAGTTGATCAGTCTGAAAATGAGTGGAAATGAGCCCAATGATCAGAATCCACATAGTTGAAAAGGAGTGAAGATTGATTCATTGACTGGAATTGCTGATAGTTTCAATTCAGCCAACACTGCAATTGTCAAAATTAACTCCCTCCCAAAATTGTTGGGGATGATCCCCAATGTGCAGGTAGCAGCATCAGACACCATTGACGATAGTTTGAAGCTCCCTTTCAGTAAATTGTGCATTGTAACTGATGCAATACTTTTGACTGAACAAATGGCCCAGCAACCAGGCATGGGAGGGTTGGGCATCCTGAGCCCATTCCCAACCAATTGGGACCACCCCTATGTGGGGTAACCTTGGGGGATTCCCATTGCTCATCAGGCCATATGCCATCATGCCAACTGCTGGAAACACAGTTGAGCCTCAGTTCAGGCAAATGAGGTTGAACTGACAGTGACTCAGCCTGCTGCCAAATCCTTCAATGTCAGTTCCCAGTGAGCTTATCTGCCCCCATTTCTGAATAATTTTCCAGTTAGGTCAAACTTGAGGGACCCAATCCCAGCTTGTTTCCTCATCAATTGACCACTATTTAATAAGTTTCATTGCACTGAGAAAATTGTTGGTTGATTTTTCTTCCTTTATTTTCTATTAGAACCTTTCTCAAATTTTTAGTTTTTTATATTGAAAAATAAACTGCCTTTTACACCAACACTCACACACCCCTTGGGGTTAACAGCCATATTTGTCTGGTATTTTATTATATGCCTGTACAAGATTCTGACTCACTGGCAGTTATTAGCAAAACTCCTTTCCAGTTTCATATCCATCATACCAACAGCAGTGTCTTTGGCATTCTGGTTTGCTATTTAGGTGCTCTGGCACTTAAGCTGGCAGGCTGGTCTAATTCTATCTTGCTGCTTGCCTGATATAATTGATCAACCATTACTCCTAACCGTTTCCACCTTTCTCATTAATATTGGTGTAGCAATGGCCCCTTCTTTGCAGCTAAACCAGGTTGTGGAGAAAATTTTCCCTATCCATAATAGCCTAGTTCCACTCAAAATGTCAAATCCACATCCCATAGTCGCTGTGGCTATTGTGCCCATGTTAGTAGGATCTGACATTCTGACTTGC
Organism: Massospora cicadina; assembly: GCA_022478985.1. Classification (NCBI taxonomy): domain Eukaryota; kingdom Fungi; phylum Entomophthoromycota; class Entomophthoromycetes; order Entomophthorales; family Entomophthoraceae; genus Massospora; species Massospora cicadina. The sequence goes on from JAKSZP010002688.1 coordinate 221,948, forward strand.
AATGAGCTTACTCCCCCTATGAACCTAGCGGTTTCCCCTGACCCACTACCATCTCTTTGGTATCACTGGATTCATCCACAACTACCAATAAAGAGAACTTCACTTTTTATTACCCATGAAGATTAGTGTTGGGTCACATCATGTCTCCTTTGAGGCCTTAGTGGATACTGGAGCCGCGGGCAATATTATGAGTGTTGAACTGGCTCAACAATTAGAACTTGACCTGGATGCAGGCCCTTTGGTGATGGTTGCATCGTCATCCTCCCAAACCTCATACCTGGTTCACTGACCAGTCACATTCTCAATACACCAGTTCAGCTTCTGTGATCAGTTCTCAACAATGCCAAACTTGGTGTTCCCGGTTATCTTAGGAGTTGGTTGGTGGCGTTGGCAACATGTTAAGATTAATCTAGAGTCAAATATGCTGTCTTTTACCAATGATCAAACTGAGGGAGAATTTCCTTTAGTTAATACTCTCAAGAAAGATCAAGGTCGCAGCTCCATAACTGTCCTCGTTTCCTCTTCAGGCCTCCCATTCAATTTTTCCAAAGAATTGATGCGTTACTGGAGTATCTTCGATTCCAAGAAGACAGACTGTATCCCCCCTCACACCAAATTTGACTGTGGATTCCATATGATGGTACAGTTGGTGAATATCAACTGCCCGTTGTATCCCCACACAGCAGAGGAGGAGGTTGCGCTCAACAATTGGTTGGACAATATGCTGAAAAAAGGGTGGTTGTTTAAGGAGACATCGCCATTCATGTCTCCCATCATCTTCACTTAAAAAGCTGATGGTTCCCTCCGTCCCTGCATGGATTATGGACATTTAAACAAAGTCACGGTTCACAATCCCTACCCCTGCCTTTAGAGCAGATGATAAGCCAAGCAATCGCCAAATCTCAGGTGTTCTCTAAGATGGATCTCGTCAACGCCTTTAACCAGATTCAGATAATGGAAGGGCAAGAATGGTTAACAGCGATCTGGATGAAGCGAGGCATTTTCAAATTCCGCGTGATGCCCTTTAGGCTGAAGAATGCCCCCACTATGTTCCAACGTATGATTGACAATATACTGGGTGACCTCCAGTTTACTTGCGCGGTCACTTATATTGATGAAATTCTGGTTCACTCCCCAACTCCCTAACAACACGCTATCAACTTGGAAGCGGTTGTGGCTGCTTTGCATAAGGCGGGCTTGTTTGTTAAGCCTTCCAAATGTGAGTCTTATAAGGAGGAAGTTATCTTTATCAGGAACCTCATCCTTAAGGATGGCTATGCAATTTCACCTAATAAGTTGGATGCTATTTGGGAATGCCCTACCCCAACAACCCAGAAACAATTACAGAGTTTCTTGGGAACCATTATTTTCCTAAATAAATTTTCCCTAACCCTTTCCCAGTTGGCAGCCCCGCTCCACCCCCTCACTGGCAAGAACATACTGCTTTGTTGGACGCCCAAATGCCAGCAAGCATTTGAGTCGACCAAGGAAATTTTCTTATCCCCTCCCATCCTGAAACATGCAGATCCTGCAAAACCGTATATCATCGCGTGTGATACCTCCTTGGTGGCAGTAGGGGCAGTGCTGCTCCAAGAGCATGAGGGCTTGGAACATCCTGTCACCTATTTTTCCTAGAAGTTTACATCTACAGAGAAATCCTGGGCCATTTATATAAAGAGTTAGCAGCCGTAGCATGGGCATTGACTGATTGGCGGTACCTGTTGCAGGGTGCCCAGCATGAGTTAACTGTTTGCATGGATCACCAAGCTCTCTTGTATTTCTATAAACCTCAAAAATTGGTGCATCGGTAAGCATGAACCTATTGGGACTTGTGCAGTTTCAATTTCAAATACAAATTTGTAAAACGTGCACTTAACATACTTCCCAAATTTTCTCAGCTGAAACCCCACTCACTGTTCCACGGATTCAGAAGAAGCAAACCTCATTACCATGATTCCCGCTGCCCAAATTTTGTTGATTGTTCCCCCTGTCATCTCTTCCACCGCCCTTGCCCTGACACCCCGCTTGTTGCTCAGGTCTTAGCCAGCCAAATGACCTGCCCTGAAGGGGTGGAGTTATTTGAGCAATTGACCCTTCAAAATCATAAACACTCTCTGTACTCCTTAGTGGAGGGACTCATCTATTTCTAGGTCGCTAATCTGGGTTCCCCCTCTTTTCTAAGTCAAGGTATTCCGTGCGCATCACAACCCTCCCATGATTGGTCATCCAGGCAACAAAAAATGCATCAAATTGATAAAGCAAACTCATAACTGGACAGGCTTAATTAAGGAAGTTCTGGGTTGGATCGCTGATTGCATTATATGTGCTCAGGCAAAGTTGGACTGTTCAGGAAGGAAGGGACTCCTGCACCCATTACAACAGGCGGAGGGTCCATGGACATTGGTGTCTGTGGACTTTATTGTCAAACTCCCATGCTCCAATGGGTTTACAGCAGTGATGGTGGTGGTTGATCACTTCAACAAATTTTCTCTTTTTATTCCCTGTACTTCTATGATAACATTTGAAGAGACAACTCAGCTCTTTGTACGCCATGTGTTCTCAATGTTTGGCCTTACACAGGAGATCATCAGTGACTGTGGACCCCAATTTACAGTGCAATTTTGGAATGAGATTTTATCCATCCTAAAAATCACCCCCTGTCATTCCACCGCTTACCACCCCCAGTCTGATGGACAAACTGAGTGGGTTAACCAAATTTTGGAACAGTATTTGCGCTGTTACGCTTTGGCCACCTAGGATACTTGGGCCAATGACCTCACCTCTTGCCCAATTTGCTTATAACAATGGTAATCACGCCTCTAGGGGTTTTCTCCCTTTGAAGCAACATTAGGTTATAACCCCTCTTTTTGGTCAGTCCTTGTATACCTCCAGAGGTTCCTGCTGCCACAGATCACGTTGAGCATATCCGGTTGACCCAGTCCTTAGTATGGGAGCACCTCACAAAGACTTTTGATGATTATAAACAGTTTGTGGATTGCAAATGGCTTCCCAGTCACAATATTGCAGTGGGTTCTCATGTCATGTTGGACACTCGCCACCTGCAGATGCTGGTACCTTCCAAAAAGTTTGCAAGTAAACATTTGGGTCTCCACCTGGTGGAGGAAAACTTGGGCAATGGTGCTTTTCGGTTGAAACTGCCAGCTCATTGGAAACAGCATCCCAACTTCCATGTGTCTCTATTGTCCCGTTCAAGGGGATCATCCCCACCAAATCTGGACCTATTGTGATAGAGGATGCGGAAGAAGCTGAGTTGGAAAACATCTTAGCGCCCCACAAATCCTGGCGGTCAGTCCGTTATCTCATGGCCTGGAAAGGGTATCCGGATTATGAGAACAGTTGGGTAAGGCTCACAATTGTGCTAACTGCATGGAGCTGGTCAATGCGTTTCACAAATTCCACCCTAACACCCCCTGTCCCCCCAAAAGGTCACAATGATAATGGCGATCAAACTACCCAAGGCGCACAAAAATGTGGCCCTTGTGCAGTTTTCCAGCGGTGGTGTCCTTCCTTTGGAAAAAGAAAAAGGTAATGTAAGTCCAGGGGAACGTCCCCTGTGTGTCAATTGGGCCCTCTTCCCATTTTCAATTAAAAAAAGACTCTAAAGAGCTGTCTGTACCCCTCATCACCCAGGGTGATCTCACCCACGTGGTGGATGAGTGCTGGGTAACGCTCTCCCTCTTCAGATCCCTCCCCCGGTGCCCACATTCACCTCTCCCAAACTTTTATGCCTGATCAGAGAAATTTGCACCAAAATCGCCAAAATAAAGTTGATCAGTCCAAAAATGAGTGGAAATGTTCCTGATGATCGGAATCCACATAGTTGAAAAGGAATGAAGATTGATTCATCAGCTGGAATTGCCAACAGTTTTGATTTGGCCAACACTGTGATTGTCAAAATTAACCCCCTCTCAAAATCGTTGAGGATAATCCCTGACATGCAGGTAACAGCATCGGACACCATTGACAATAGTTTGAAGCTCCCTTCTGGCAAATTGGGCGTTGCAGTTGATGCAATGCTTTTGACTGAACAATTGGCCCAGTGACCAGGCATTGGCGGGTTGGGCATCCCAAACCCGTTCCCAACCAATTGGGACCACCCCTATGTGGGGTGGCCTTGGGGGATTCCCGTTGCTCATCAGGCCAGATGCCATCATGCCAACTGCCAGAAATGCAGTCAAGCCTCAGTTCAGGCATTTGAGGTCTAATTGACAGTGACTTGGCCTGCTGCTGAATCCTTCAATGTCAGTTCCCAGTGAGCTTATCTACCCCCATTCCCAAATAATTTGACAGTTAGGTCAAACTTGAGGGACCCAATCCCAGCTTGTTTCCTCATCAATCGACCACTATTTAATCTTTTGCATTGCACTGAGAAAATTGTCAGTCAATTTTTATTCCTTTACTTTCCATTAAAAACCTTTCCCAAATTTTTAGTTTTTTATGTTGAAAAATAAACCGCTTTTTCCACTGACACTCACACACCCCTTGGGGTTAACGGCCATATTTGTCTGGTATTTTATTATGTGCCTGTACGAGATTCTAGCTCACTGGCAGTTATTGGTGAAACTCCTTTCCAGTTTCATATCCATCGTACCAACAGCAGTGCCTTTGTCATACTGGTTTGATGTTTGAGTGCTCTGGCACTTAGGCTGAAAGGCCGGTCTAATTCTACCTTGCTGCTTACCTGACAGTAGGTGGCAGAGCATAACTCTCAGGGTATCAGAATCATTAAATCGGAGGTTGTTGTCAGTCATCATGGGTGTTTATGACTTAAAATGCACAGATAAGGATATTTCTTAAAACTGGAAGATAAGAAACAAAACAGAAAATTAAACTTTAGAATATGATAATTTTTTGTGATAAGAATTGTAGGTATTTATACCTGTTTCTAGGGATATTTCAGTGCCTATAATATTTTAAGGGAATCAATGGGAATCAGGATAAAAAACAAATTTTCTAAGAACACAGAATTACTATTCAAGTAGATTATAATGGAATTATTAATCTATTTGACACATTCCCTATTCATTTTTATACTAGTAAAGTTCAAGACAGTTGCCATTGATGGTTGACTGATATGTCACTCCAATAAGGGTTTCTAGGTTTTAGTTTCCATAGGGGATTACTTTGGTAACTCTAAATGGCTTCTGAAGTGTGGGTGAGTTTTCTTGGTTTGGGAGTTTATAAGTTCATTTTGATACAGGAGGACTAGGTCTCCTACTGTAAAAACCTAGAGGGTTTTGAGATGGTTGTCATAGTTGGTCTTCATTTGATGGGCATGAACTTGTACCAATTTCTCCATGTCAGACCGTTTTAAGTGGTGGGTTGATGGGAAATGGTTGCTGAGTTGCTTGGCCAATGGGTTAGGCTGGAATTTTATTACAAACTGTCTTCATATAGCGTAAACTTGCTAGTCCTATGGATTTTGGTTCAGTATTCCCAAAGGATTGTGGGTAAGCAAATAGGACATTTATCAGGGTTGTCTGTGATTTTCCATTCTAGGAATGTATCAGTGTTTGATTCATCTGTTCTGTAGTCCATTACACTGAGGGTTGTATGCTGTTGTAATGAAATGATGGGTGCATACCTGAGACAACATTTCCTCAAATAATTTATTATTGAAATGTGATCCCCAATTAGTCAAGATAAGCTGAGGTGGTATAAAGATAGTAATTATATCTTCATATAGTAACTGGGCTGTGGTAGCTGCATTAGCTTGGGTAACTGTTTTAGCAACATGCCAACAGCTGAAGTATTCAATGGCTACTAGAATATACTTTGATCCATCAGTGGCAACCCTTAAAGGTCCTATAAAGTCAAGGCCTCACATCTCAAATAGTCCAGGTGCTGCTATAGAGTTCAGGGGTTTCTGGGCACCTGGTGACTTAGCAAAGACTTTGCAGGCATGGCATGTGGATACATAGTTGTTAACTTCAGTGTAGGCGTTTGGCCACCAGTATACAGTGAAGAGTCTCAAACAGGTGGCTTGTACTCCAAAGTGTCCAGCATCATCATGAGCCTCCTTCATCAGCTACATGCATTGACTTCTTGGAACCACCTGGGACACTGATCCCTTGGTCTGTACATTAGGTGCCCTTCAAATGTTAGAAATTTTAAACAAGTTTTTTAAAAATGTTGGTATATCCTAGATATCACTTGGTACTTCAAAATCCTCTAGGAACTTCCATATTTGCAGGAGCTCATTCTCAAGATCAATCTCCCCCATATGAAAGATTGCTGGTTCCACTGGATTATTGTTAATTCATGATAACCCATCTGCCACTGCGTTAAGCCGTCCAGGGAGGTGCATAAATTTTAAATCAAACTCAAAAGCTCATATCTACAGCATACCTGGCGCCCATATGGGATAGGATTATTTAGCAGAAAACTTACTGCTGTATTACAGTGAATACTGTGACCTGCCGGTCCAACAGATAATATTGGAATTTATGAGGAGCAAACACCACATACAGAACCTCTTTCTCATATGTTGAGTAGTTGTTATCCGCTGGGAAATTTTTTTTGGAGGTGAATTTGACTGGTAGGTACATGTTTCCTCGTAGCTGTGTAAGCACAGCCCCAATGGCGAAATCACTGGCATCTTTGAACATCTGAAATTCTTCATCAAAGTTGGGAAGATCAAAATGGGAGCTTATTCTAATGCATTTCTCAGGCTGACAAAACTATGGTGGGCAGCATTACTGAAATCCCAAGGGGTTCCCTTATTCTGGAGTTGGTACAATGGACCGGCTACCTTGCTGAAGTTTGAAATAAAGGCCTGATAGTAGTTGACAGTTCCCAGAAAGCTAAGGAGTTCAGCTGCATTGTTTGGGATGGGCCATGTAGAAATGGCTTCCACCTTAGAGGGGTCAGTGCATTTTCCTTCTGGTGAGATAATGTTCCCTAGCAGCTTCAGCTCTCTAGTGCAGAGTATCAGCTTTGACTCATTGATGTCAAGGTTTGCTTCTTTAATCTGTTGAAGTACTGCTCCTAGGTCCTGCAGGTGTTGATTGAAATAAGTGGAATAGTTGGTGATTCATCAAGGTAAACAGTGACACACCAACTTGTTAATCTATGTAATAATTTATCTATAACCTTTTGAAAGGTTCTAGGAGCTCTGGTGAGACCAAAGGGCATTTGAGTGTATTCAAACTGTCAAAATCTGGTGACAAACGCCGTTTTTGGGATAGACTTTTCCTCCATTGCCAGTTGATAGTATCCAGAGAGCAAATCAATATTGGTGAAGTACTGTGCGCCTCCCATGGCATTAAAGATGTCTGTGATCAGCGGCATTGTGTATGCATTTTTTTTACTCAGTTTAGAGGGATGTAGTCAACATAAAAGCGGAGTTTTCCATTCTTTTTGGGGACAACTATGACAGGGAACGCCCATGGTAATTGAGAGGGGAGAATGAGGCTACTGGCTAGACCTTTCTTGACTTCTGCTTCAACAAATTTTTCTTGTGCTTGTGGCAGGCGATAGGGTCATCTGGCAATAGGTTTAGCATCACCAACATCAATCTGGTGTGAACCCAAAGTTGAAAGGGGAACTTCAGTATCATCGTGGCAGAAAAGTGTCTCAAATTGTCTGAGTAGTTGTGATAGATCTGCCTTTTGCTGATCCCTTAAGTGGGTTAGAGCATTAGTTTTTCTGTTAACTCATCACACCAGTAGGTAGAAAGTTGCGCCGGGGTGTCTGATGGCCTTATTGGGTTGAAATATGTAACAGTCAGGGGTTTCATTCCTTTTTCTGTCTGCATAAACCATTGGTCCAATTTAAAGTTGGCATGTATTCCAAACTTCTTTAGGGACTTTTGAGAAAGCAACAACTGGAAGTGGTTGTGATCAAAGACTACTTCATCAATGTAGTGGATTTTTCCAGCTATTTCCACAGGAAGGTCAAATACTTGACCACAACAAGTTTATTGAGTTCCACCAGCCATCAGGAAGACCATGTCGCTCTGAAGGATGTACTCATATACAATGTCCAGAAGGAACTTCTTTGTTACAATATTTGCTGAAGAACATGTATTGAGGAGGATGGGCACTGAGTATCCAAAGAGGGACCCCATGGTTCAGGGTGTCCTGTATTGGTGAATAGGGACTCCTGTTTTGGGCCTCCATTTCAAAGCCAGCTTAGACCAATGGCTTGATGAAAGTCTTGTCATAGTGCCAGGCTGGACTTGCACAGGTCCTCAAGGGGTACTGGGATAATTGTCTCTTCTAAAATTTTGGTAGCTGAGCACCCTTTTGGTCGGTATGATGCTGTGTTTGGAACTGGTACCATAGGTTGCTGTGGTAAACAAAATTTTGTGGCAGTTGTTTTCTTCACTACCTGATGGGTTTCTGTAGGGACAACTGCTGTATTACTTGGGTAGTTTGGGGATTAAGGTTTTCCATAGCCTGCTTGGCAAATTCAGGTATTTGGAGAGAGGTATCATCCTGTTTTCTTCTGGGTATATAATATTCTTTCATAGGTACTCCAAGTGGTTCATTGGGTTCTTTCTGCTCTGGGTTCAAAATTTCATCAATTCACATTCTTTTAGTTGGGTCATATATACTGTGGCTGGATAATTCTTCTTTCTTCCTATTTTCAGCAGCATATATTTCTGCCAGTAGGAGTTGTCAGGCTTTTACTGTTTCATACTTTGGTGATGAGTACTCAATCTGTTGGAGGGGCCGAGGCTGTCCTGGTGGTGGCCCAACATAGGGGTGCTGGTAAGGCATTGTCCCCATCCCATAGTATTCATTTATAGTGGAGTTGTATAAGGATAGGGATACGGCGGATAGGGTCTCACTGGCGCTTCCCCATAAGGCGTTGGTGGCAGATTAGGGTACTGATGGGTACAAACTGAGCGAAATTTGCCTGCCCAGAAGCTGGGGTGCATTATGATTTCTTCAACTAGCTCTTGCAGGACATCTTCAATTTAAATAAACCACTTTGCACTGCCAGCAAAGATTTTGGCACTGTCTGAATGGTGCCCAGACTCATTAAAATGGTGGCAGCAAAGTTTGTTCCTTGGGGGTCGTCCTTGTACTAGCATAGTGAGCTGTTGTACTTGCTCTAAAAGGGCATTCATCTGTGTGGTAATCTCAGAGGGAGGGCTGATATGTGGAAACTTTGTGGTAGTCTCACCCTCAGTTTCTTCTTCCTCTAGCTCCAGTATTCTGTTGTTTGCTTTTGTAGGTTGACGGCTGGCTAGGCGCGCATACTGACGGTAGACTTCAATGGCATGGTTAGCATGTGAAGGTTGGGAAATCAGGACAGCATTTAGGTATGGTTCTTCTAAGGCATCAATAAACCATTCCAGTAACTGTTAGTCCACATCATCACAGCGTCAGTTTCTAGACTGGTGCCATTGTACAAATAGGTCTATAAATTTATCCAGAAAATGGTCAAAGTTATCATACTCCTTCAGGCGCATGCGCCGGAACTTACCTCATAGTTGTGTGGTAGATACCTGAAACTTGGCATGGGCACGCTCCTGCCATTCACCCCAGGTGTCGAATGGGAGGTTGGCACTATGCCATCACCTTGCCACGCTTGTTAAAAGGCTGGTTAACTCATGGAGTCATTGGCGGCCAAACACATTATAGTCATCGCCCCAGGAGTTATAGGCTTTCCAATCATTCATCTATTGGATCGTTTTCAAATTTCTTTAGGGTTTTCCTTGTGTAGAATTTCATTAACGTCAGGGTAGCAGTCTGGCTCTGGAAGGCATTCACAGGCTCCCTGGCAAGGTCACCAATTTGTTGGGGAACTAGGGGATTCTGATGTATTTCCCAACAGGTGGTAGGCGGCAGAGCGTAACTCTCAGGGTTTTTAGGATTGTGAAATTGGCAGTCATCATCAGTCATCCTGGGTGTTTATGACTTAAAACTCCCAAGGAAGGATATTTATTAAAAATTTGGAAGATAAGAAACATAACAGGAAATTAAACTTTAGAATCTGATGATTTATTGTGATAAGAACTGCAGGTATTTATACCTGTTTCTAGGGATATTTCAGTGCCTAGAATATTTTAAGGGAATCAATGGGAATCAGGATAAAAAATAATATTCTAAGAACGTGGAATTACTATAAAAATGGATTAGAATGGGATTATTGATCCGTTCAACACCAGGAACTTTATGAACCGCCTTGCTATTTGCTATCTCAGTTTGGGGCATTGGTGCGCAATGCCAACACAGTCATAGTCGTCCCCTACCCCAAGTTCATGTACCAGAATCAAAATTGGGGAGGCAGTGGTAATGAGCCCATATTCTACCATTGGGTATCCTCCCTTAAGTTATACTCCTTTTGCAAGTCATTAGTTTGTAGTTTATCCTACACATGTTAATATAATAAAAATCTTTTGGTTTTCTGTTTAAAGTGTTCTATTTTGAGAGCTCTGCAAAAAATAGTATTTATTTAGATATCAGGTGTCTCCAAATGTGAAAAAAGGGGTTGAATTTCAGACAAGTATGAAGTTTTCCATCAGAATAGAAATAAATGTTTTCATATTTTAAAAAATATTTAGGAAATGGGTTCAATAAAAAGACTACAAATTGATGCAAATGATCAGATTTCCAACATATTTTATGACAAAGTTTTTATATATAGCATGTAACAAATATAAGTAAGATATTTGGACATAGTATACAATATTAGCAATAGCTTTTGAATATAATATACAATTATAATATATTTTATATAATAGCAACAGTATGCAGTAAATGGAATAAGCATCTTGTTAAAATGACACATATTTTTTAAGTAGCATCTATTTTGTATTACATATATTTCACAGTCTCTTTAATTCATTTCAACTTGCATTCATTAAATGACTACTATTAATTTTTTCAAGTAGATAATATTAAATAATAGTTCCAGCAGCAATATAATCAAAGTTTTTACTATTAATAATACAACATAAGTTAGACCAATTTGAAACTTGTTGCCACCAATATAAAAATTGTTTTATCCAGAGTTATCCCTTGAGATATTTGCATACTGATTGCATATCTAAGCATAACAGGAAATTCTTACATGAACAACTGATTCTTCTTTAATTTAATGAAAATGTAATAACCACAATATGGACTGATCTTCCATAAATAACTGGACCAGTATATTTTTTGAATTGAACAATAATGATAATTATATATTTACTATCAGTCTCATATTTAATTAAAGAATTAAAATTATATCAGCAATTGTGACAAATGATCCATTTTCAAGACCCTTAGACACCCAAATCTTTGTCATAGTAATTCTGGCTCCTTTACATAGATGTAACTCAGCGGACAATCCTTGAGATTCATCATAAGATGCAGCAAGGGCTTCTGAGCAGTTATGTATAACTTTCATCAAGGCAATCAGTTGTTCGTTTTTTGTAACTTTTCATTTAAAGATTTATCAATATCAATATTTTTTACCATTTTTCAGACAATTACAAGTCTAATGTATTAATAAGAGTGGTTTGGAGGAAAATAATCAAAATACCAGCCAAAAGACCCTGACTGATTACCAGTGGAACTTAAATTGGGATAACAATTTTATTTATAATCAAGCAAATAAAATGAGTTCTGCTGGTCAGATTGTGCTGAATTGTCAGCTGAATCTGAGGAGTCCATTAAAGGTTCCTCAGGCCACTTCTAATTTAGTACAAACTACACCACAGAGACTGGCCCTTTTTATAGGGTCAGAGGGGTCCAGCAAGGTGCAATTTTTTTACCCACTGATTGGTTAAAATATATCAAAACTTTACAGCACTGATTTATCCTATCAGTCCTCCATTAGCCACCCCATCAAAGCAAAGTGAATCTTCTGAGCACCAATAGATCAAATCCTAATATTCCCTAATTCAGATGCGCCTAGCTTATAATAAATTTCTCATCTGACTCACTTTGAGCCTCAAGATGATTTCAATACTAAGCATCCCAATATTGAGAGGGTTCACTTTTTCTCCCCTCACTGCATATAATAAAAAACACATAAAATTAACTTTTAAGTTATTAGATTTTTTATTTTTAATACAAGTGGTAAGTAATAACCCTCTGAAGCAATTATTCCAGTAGTAAAGTATTACTTCTACTGTGGTAATATTGTTGGAATTTAGGTGAAGATGCACCTGCAAAGGGACCATCTAGTACTAAAAAAAGATGCACCTGCAAGCACCAAAATAAATTTAAAATTCAACATCATTATTCACACTACATTTAAAAGACTTATGCCCAATATTATTGATAAAAATTAAGAAGATAAAAGTTGATGATCAAGCTCAGTAATACTTCCATTTAGATCCTGTTAAAAAACACTCTTTCCGCTCAGCATAACTTTCTGAGCAAATTATACAAAACTAATAAGAAAGTAAATTTCAATCGCCTGTTGTAGTTTCGCTCCAATTTCCTCAGATTTTCCGCCAGCTGCTCCAGTGTGGGGCAGCGGCGAAACTCCCACCACCATTTTCTGTCTGGCAGGAAAATGCGCTCAGACTGGCTTGCCCAGTCATTTTAAACCCATGGGATGATTCATTCCTCCCAAAGATCTTGATGCCTACCTTGCTCATACCCAAGTGGTACCTCGCTGCCCCCTGGCGCTCCCTCAGAGCAACAAGCACTATGGCCTAAGGGTCAAATATGGGAAACTCTTCCCATACCATGACCAAGCCAATATTGAAATGGTACAGGCGGTGATGACACCCACCAGATTTATAGATTTCCACCCCTATAAGGGGTATTTTGACCTCAGCTTCACCTGTAAAGCTGACGACGCCACTGCAGCAACAGTGTTCCTGGTATTCCAGGGTACACCTCTTCCCACAACTTGGACACAGCTCCCAGTGGACACCACTTTGGTGGTCCAGTTTTCTGGCTTGCCCACCCACCTCCCCTGCAGTGCTCCATCAGGAGCTGATGGACAGTTTGGCAGCCTATAGCTCCAACCCCATCTTACAATTTGCAATCTTAAATGGGGCCACGCAACTTGCTGGGCCTCAGGAGTATGTCATGATCAGCCCTGAATTCAATAAAATGACCATATTGATTCCCCCTCATGCCATTATTACTTCAGCCCCTGACCATCCATTTTGGGCCCACATTGAGGGTGGGCGGACAATTTGTCCATCCCATTTTAAAGTTGGACCACTCAAAATGCGAGTGCCCCCATTAGCCACTTCCAATGGATCAGATTTATCATCCGCTGACCTCTAATCTGCAGCCCAACCCACATAAATTCTGGCATGGGGTAAAATCATACCTCCCCCTCCCCTAAAGACTGATTCTGCAACTGCACCTGCAGCCACCAATCAGCCTCCTCGCCCCAGTGCCACACAGGATTCCTCCAATCAAGCATCATATTGGACCCCAGTTTGATCCCATGAAGCCTCCAACAAATCAACCAAACCTCAACATATGACGATTCCCCAATTAAATTCAACCAGAACCCATGGGAGTTATTGGCTGAAATTGACAAATCAGGTAATCTCATTGAAGAACCATTTCTGCAAATTTAGCGGTTTGTTAATGCAGAATGGGGTTACAATACCCCCCTCGTCTATATACCCCACAGCCAAATGCCAAATCATTTTGCAGTGACCACCAGCTTGCAGTTGAAGCAGCTGCAACACCAAATTGGCATCCCCTCCACAAAGCTGTCGCCAAATCAGTGGCAATGCTCACAGGAGGTATTCCCCCTCCCGTGATCCCCTCAATTCTCACTCCAAAAAGTTAAACCACAATAAATCAGTTACACAAAAATGTAAAAAAGCTATCCAGAACGTGGTAATGGTAGCACGGAATCCTAAAGCTAAAATTACCCAAACCATTATTGCCAAGTTCATCAAACTCCTGGATGGCTGCATTAAAGATGAAATAGCTTTAGCTGAATATATCAGTACCATTTTCCTAGCTGGCAATTTCCATGAAATACCAATAATTAGTGATATTGAACCACATACCACCAATACCCTGACGCCCTTACTGTCCGCCTTGACATGTACCCTAATCTGGGAGAAGGAAGCTGCTGCCAAAGATGAGCCCCCTGATCCCCCCTCCCCTTCCACCATGGAGGAATAAGCGGTTTCTGCTGCCCACTTTGTGGTTGTGTTAGTTTTAAAGTTTTATTCAATCTGCTTATTTGGGCGTTTTTGTCTGAACCAATTAGTTACATTAATCGTAGGTTTAAGTTTTAGTTTTGGTGATGTCCATCCCTTGGTCAGCTTACCTCAAATAGATAATTCAAATCCTTTTAAGAGTTTCTTTAAATAAGTTTGTAGTTCATCTACCATTTTCTCATTATTTTGATTAAAAATATCTTTTTTAGTAATCATAATAAACTTAACTAAATAGTTTTAGCATTTTTCCAATACTTTAAAGGTATAGTCGCATACTAAAGAAAGTTGTGACCAGTTGCCCATTAATAAATGAAAAGAACTCCAAATGGCAGGTTGATTAAATGTGGTTTAGCATCTTTGAGCTTTGATCAACTTTAAAATATAAATTTAACCCAAGGATACTAGCTTCATCTATAAATATGTACAGAATGTACATACAAAGTTTAGTAAAGATTGGATAATTTGATTTGGTCTTAATAGACTATTTTTTAAAGGATCTTAATTTAGAAAAATTTAATGTTTATTAACTTAAAATTGACCAACCTTCAGAAAAATGAAATATGCTTCACTGAATATGTACAGAATGTACATGTAAAGTTTGGTGAAGAATAAATGGATAACTTTAAAGGAGTATGCATAAAAAAGTGCAAAGTGGCAGATAGAATGGCTTTGCTTCACAACCCCGAAAATTTACGTCAAAAATATAAAAAGACTCTATATTGAACTATAATTTTAAGTTTGTAAGCCACTAATTATGTAAAAGATAAAGCTACCTATTATTAATCATAACTTTAAACTTTTAGTTAAATGTACCTTTTAGAAAAACTATAAGTAAGCTTATAAGATTAATAAACAAGATCTTATTTTAATTTTTTGTGATACAGGCACTGTGTAACTTACTGTTATTGGATCCAATAGTCAAACTAGAATTCACATCTAGGCTGATGGATGCTGAGTTATTAAGATTATGCTGTGGGATCAATTCATAAAAAACAAGGACAATTTGATAGTGAAATATTTTATGATATTTATAAAAATTAGTTTGTGTAAAACAGTAATTGAACATAGTGAAAAATTTTTATTGTATATTATACCTATGTTGAATATTTTATATCATAAGATTTCTTATAAAATACTGAATTACATATTTATTAAGAATAAAAAAGAAATATTATTTAAAAATGTAAATAAGACTTTAAAACTTTTATATATCAGGAAACTGAAAAGTCTACTTTATGAAGTGAAATGTAAAAAAGCCAGTGCCCTTCAAAAATAGCTCTATAGATACAAAGTGGATAGAACCTTGTGAATATTGTAGGAATCCAGCTTATTTCTGCTTACTGGTGCTTTATGCTGCTGTAATCCACAAATGTTTTTTGTAAAATTAGGATAAAGCACAAATAACTTTTCTTTCTCGTTGCAAACACTTTTGCAACCTATTCAAATCAAGACTAAATCTAGTTTGATAATCTCACAGAGGAGATCAGTCTGCGCCCATGTCTGGGAGCAGTTGGGCAAGCAAGGCAAGAGCAGGCAGAAGGCCCACGGCCTCTAACATTCGAAAACGCCCTGGAGAATCTGGCAGAATAGACAAAAATCTCAAAAAACTGGCAGTCACAATTTCCCCAGAGATACTCGCGTGGCAAGCATGATGCAACCAGTACATCAACACGCCACACTCCCAGCCACTTTCATCGGTGGAATTCGGAGTCCATGTGTATCTGGACATCCAAAAAATGACCTTATGAGAAAAATTTTGTGAAGATGTACACAAAATTTTCCCAACCGCGGTGTACGTTGCACCTCACTCCATGACACGCAGTTGGCTGGACCTAGGTTTTGAAAGCAAAATAGCAGCAGACGAGGCTGCAGCAGTGTGCATAGTGGTCAACCTCCCTGAAGGGCAATGGGTCATTGAAACCAAATGCATCAGATGGACAAAATCAAACCAAATTTTCCTCACGTTTGACTTTTTGCCTACTATGGTAAAACGTGACATTTTGGAGCAACACCTGAAAGATGGTCTCGCCATATATGGTGAAATACAATCTTTCAAAAAGCAACGTTTCATGCTGATGCCACACCTGTGCACTAGCAAAGCCATCGCAGTTCTGACCCCAACTGAGGAGATTGCAAAGGATCTAACCCAGATCCCGCACTCCACCTTTATTGACATTGCAGGGCATACTACCCACCCATTCTGGGTAACTGTGGACAGCGCGCCCCCCATTTGCACCCACTGTGACACGTTCGGCCATAAGGCACATGCATGCCCCATCAAGGAGGGCGTCACATTTCAAGAGCACCCCTCGGCAGCCATGGCCAGTGGAGAGGCGCACTACAAACCAACTGCAAGCACCAAGGAGGCTTTCCCATGGGGAGCACAAGGCTGCTACCTATTGATAAAGCCCATCTCCCCGCAGGAGAGGAAGAAGGCCAAGCAGGCCTGTAGGGCCGCGGCCAAGGAAGCAGCCAAGGCCACCACCACCATCCCACACTCACAACGCCAGGAGGACATGGAGACCTTCGTGATGGAAGTGACTTGGGAATCCATCACCCAATCAGATTGGGAGGCCCATGCCAAGCGGGCCACTCAATCTGAGGATCTGATGGGAGATTTGATCTCACCCAATCACTGCACCCAAGCTCCGGTCAAAACTGACTTGGGACCTATCCCAACTGAAAATTTTTTTGCCCCACTTGATGGTGCACCAAACTTATCCGCACCACAAAAAATTTGTCCAACGTCGGGAAAACAAAAAGCAAAGGCAAAAGCCAATGTGACTCTTTCTGAAAAAATTAACAAAAACCCTGATAGCGTTGCCGCTAACACCCGAGCTGCTGTGAAAGCCCGTGGGGACCTTGAAGAGGCTGGTGGGCCTGGGGGCCCACCCCCTCACACCTAAAGTGCGATGGGGGAAACCTTCGCTCTAGGGACGCTGAATATCGCCGGACTCAAGGCCTCCCCATCCCAGGCTAGGAAAGTGAGTTTTTTACAACACAATTTACCCATGGATATCCTGGCCATCCAGGAGTCCCACTGTCCACGAGGTTCTGAGGAAGCTTGGAAAACAATGCTCCTCCCATCCCTATCCTTTTGGTCGAAGCACTGTGGGGTGCTAATTCAGAAAAATAATTTTTTCAAATTCACATCCTCAAAAACATTCCTAAATGGCTGAGTGCTCATCGTCACCTTCTCATGGGCTGACGTATTGCATGCAATCATCAACATCTATCCCCCAAACAGTGCACACAAGCGTTGGGAATTTTTCTCATCAGTCAAATCCCTCCCGTTACCCCCTGATTCTTTCCTAGTTGGTGACATGAACTGTTGGCTAACCTCACCAACGGACCAGTGGCTGCCCTCACCCCACGCCCCACAGGGTCACATAGAACTACGCATTCTAAAAGCCACCCTTGGGTTAATGGAATTGCTGCCACTACACGCCCCACTGCTCGAAAACATGACGCGTCCCCACATCCACAATGGCCAATTAAGGTCCATGACCCGCATCGACCTTATTCTAATGCCAGCGAAATTCCAACCCCACATCTCCCACTTCAAAACAACGAAAATGGAATTCTCCAACCACCGACTGGTCTCAATAACATACCACTTACCTGTCAAAGTTGCAAAGGCCCCACATTGGTGCAAAATCCGCCCCCCCAAGCTCGCATCACCAGGATTTTCCATGTGGGTGGAAGAGGCAACTTTGGTGAAATCATTTGTTGCACCATTTTGTGCGGACCCCAAATCCACATGGACAACTTTCAAAGAGGACACCATCCACCACTATCGCCATCTCTCCTCCAGACGCTCACGAGCCACATTGGCAGTTATCTCACGCGCTCTGGCAGAATTGGCCCACTTGGAGTCCAATATTCCAGCCACAGGATACAGCCCTGCATGGGGCCAGAAGTGGGCGGAGGCAGCTGCCCACCTCAACGCACTTAAAAAGCAACACAAATATTGGGTTTGTGTTTAATACAGGGCCACACGCATCACTAAAGGTGACAAGTGCACCACATACTTCTTTAAAAAATTTTTGCACCACGCCAGAGCATGGCCTGCACACAGGTGCGAAGATTGGATAATTCCATTGTGGACACACTGGCTGAAGTTGCAATTGAAACACAAAAATATTACTCTGAGTTATACCAAGCTGAACCAATTCAGCCAGCCGAAATGGCAGAATTTCTTGACCGAGCTCATATCCACACCATTTTCTGATACCCAGAAACAATGAATTCAATTACTCTGAACGAATTATGGACAGCCATTTGCGGTGCGCCAAACCAAAAATGCCCAGACCCAGATGGCATTCCATATGAGTTCTACAAAAAATATTTCAAATATATATCCCCATTGCTGCTAGCCTCACTTAACCAAAGCCTGTTGGAAACGCGCCTCCTACCAGGAGGACATGAGGCCTTTACTGTCACACTCTTCAAGAAAGGGGATAAGCTTGACTTAGCCAACTGGCGCCCCATTTCTCTAACAAACACAGACACCAAAATTTTAACAAAAATCATGGCTAACCGTTTAGGGACTGTAGCATCTGCCACCATCTCCCCAGAACAATTTGGTTTCATCCCCAGAAGGTCGATTTGGGATAATGTGCACTCCGTGGCTAATGTATGTCAGTCCACAGCCTCTGGGGCACTGGTATTCTTGGACCAACAAAAGGCCTATGATAGAGTGAACTGGGAATACCTAAGGGCCTGCCTCCAACAATTCCGCCTACCCTCCCGCTTCATCAACTGGGTGATGCTGCTCACAGAATCTGCAACAATGGCAGTGCGTGGCCCAGGCTTCCTAATGGAAGTAGTCCACCCTCAAAGGGGCCTGCGACAAGGGGACCCCCTCAGCCCACTCTTATACAACTTCAGCCTTGACCCACTACTGCGAAATGTGAATGCCCAACTCACTGGGGTCCATGTGCCAGGCCAAACCCCAGTCAATATGATGGCATTTGCAGATGATTGCGTGGTGGGGGTGTCTAATAACAAAGATGCACGCGCGCTTGAAGCCCTCATCCAGGAATATTCCTGGGTAAGCAATGTGGCACTGAACGCCTCCAAAACCAAAATCATCCTCCTTGGTCGGTTTCAGAACTGCTGGGCCCCAGCAAGTAGTTCCCAACCCAGCCCATCTGCTCGCCCACGTCCACGCCTTACTAACTCAACACACATCGCTCCACTGGTGCTCCCCTTCGTGCCACATCCTACCATAGGACCGGTGCGCCATCTGGGCGTGTGGATGGAGGCAGGCGGATATGCTTCAGCAGTAATGGAGTGCCGTATACTGGACAACGTGACAAAGCGAATCGCCTCTCTCAGAGCCCACCCTACTACCCTCACTGGCAGGGTTGTTCTTGCCAACTCTATGCTCTTATCCAAAGTCTGGTTTGGAGCCCACGCCATCCCCTTCTCCCCAAGCTTCTTCAAATCCCTGTATGCCTTGCTGCAAGGATGGCTTTGGTCAGGCCGCCCTCCACCAGTACGGCTAGAGGTCATGTTTGGCCCTCATCATCAAGGTGGCATGGGCCTGCTTGACTTCAAAGCCCATGCTGCCAAAATCCTGGGCACCTGGATCGCGGCTGTCACCGCTCCTACAGTCCCATCCCAACACTGGTCCTGCGCGGCCCGCTCCAACTTCTCCCGAGCCTTGGGCCTCAACAATCCATCAAACCCCCACTCCCTGATGAAATAACTCGCATCACACACATCGGCCACAGGTCCTCATGGGACTAAAACCCACTACAAACGAATTCTACTCTCCATGCGAAGCGCAGGGTGGAGAATTCGTATTAGTGGACATACAACCCAAAAGAGGCCGCCCCTATCCTCAGTTCACACAAGAGGTACAGGGGCTACCAATCCATGATGGCGTGATCCCCATTTGGCCCCATGTCCTATCCAGGGTGGACTACCTGGACATGATGGACATCCCTAATTCTATAGAGACCCAAAAAACTATCTGGAAATATGCACACCATCCTCTGTTGCAGCCTCGAGTCCGCTCCCATGTGTGGCGCTGCCTGAGATGGGTGTATAGTAAAGCTGAGCGCTCTAACGCTTTACACTCATCCTGTGTCGTGTGTGGCCAGTATGGAATGCTGTTCCACCGCCTGGAGAAGTGCCCCACCTCTAAAGTGATATGGCGCGAAGTCCAACATCTGCTGGGCCAGGATCAAACGCATTTCTTCAGTCTGTCAAGAGATATGTTTGCTTTATCAATGGCCTCCCCCTTCCACCCTCCCTCCGTGCTCTGGTGGTTGCAATCGCCATGTGGACTATCCACACGATTGTCTTGGATGCCATCGCTGGCTCCATCCCCACCCTCCCAGAAGCTGTCCACAGATTCCGGTCTCATTTGGTGGACCACTTTCAAGCGTGGATGTTTGGATATCTCCCACCGCGTCGCTGACAGCTGGTCTCCTCCTGGTTCCCAGTCTGGCTCATCAAATCAGACCCCTTCCTCCACACGTGCTCAATAGTGGCTACGGCCCCTTCACACGTTCCCTCCCCTCCCCATAATTGGCGTTCCCGCTGGCAACAAGAGATAGCATTGCTTCTCTGGGGTGCCTCCCCTGGTACTAAGTTTATCTTTCCAGAGTCATATTCAGAAGTGTCCGTCCCATGGTCAGCCTTCCCCGCAATAAATTTAAAAATTTAAAAAATAAAGCACTAATAAACTTTTCTTTCTTGTTGCAATCACTTTTGCAACCTATTCAATTCAAGACTAAATCTAGTTTGATAATCTCACAGAGGAGATTAGTCTGCGCCCATGTCAGGGAGCATTTGGGCAAGCAAGGTAAGAGGAGCAGGTGGAAGGCCCGCGGCCTCCAACGTTCAAAAATGCCCCGGAGATTCCTGCGGAATAGATAAAAATCTTAAAAAAACCGGCGGTCACAATTTCCTCATAGATACTCGCATGGCAAGCACGATGCAACCAGTACATCAACACGCCACATTCCCAGCCACTTTTGTCAGTGGAATTCGGAGTCCGTGTGTATCTGGACATCCAAAAAACGGCCTTATGGGAAAAATTTTGTGATGATGTACACAAAGTATTCCTGACTGCGGTGTACGTTGCACCTCACTCCATGTCGTGCAGTTGGATGGACCTAGTTTCAAAAGTAAAAAAGCAGCAGATGAGGCTGCAGCGGTGCACATAGTAGTCAACCTCCTTGAAGGGCAACAGGTCATCGAAACCAAACACACCAGATGTACAAAATCAAACCAAATTTTCCTCACGTTTGACTTTTTGCCTACTATGGTAAAACGTGACATTTTGGAACAACACCTGAAAGATGGTCTCACCATATATGGCGAAATACAATATTTCAAAATGCAATGCTTCACGCTGATGCCACACCTGTGCAACGGCAAAGCCATCGCAGTTCTGACCCCAACTGAGGAGATCGCGAAGGACCTAACCCAGATCCCACACTCCACTTTTATTGATATCGCAGGGCATACCACCCACCCATTCCAGGTGACTGTGGACAGCGCGCCCCCCATTTGCACCCACTGTGACGTGTTAGGCCATAAGGTGCACGCATGCCCCATCAAGGAGGGCGTCACATTCTAAGAGCACCCCTCGGCGGTCATGGCCAACGGAGAGGCGCACTATGAACCAACCACAAGCACCAAGGAGGCTTTCCCATGGGGAGCACAAGGCTGCTACCTATTGATAAAGCCTATCTCCCCGCAGGAGTGGAAGAAGGCTAAGCAGGCCCATAGGGCCATGGCCAAGGAAGCGGCCAAGGCCACCACTGCTATCCCACACTCACAACGCCAGGAGGACATGGAGACCTTCATGGCGAAAGCAACTTGGGAATCCATCATCCAATCAGATTGGGAAGCCCATGCCGAGCGGGCCACTCAATCTGAGGATCTGATGAGAGATTTGATCTCACCCAATCGTTGCACCCAAGCTCCAGTTGAAACCAACTTGGGACCTATCCCAACTGAAAATTTTTTTTTGACCTGCTCGACTGTGCACCAAACTCATCCACACCACAAAAAATTCGTCTGACATCGGGAAAACAAAAACTGAAGGCCAAAGCCAACGCGACTCTTTCCACAAAAATCAACAAAAACTCTGATAGCGTTGCTGCTAACACCCACACTGCTGTGAAAGCCCATGGGGACCTTGAAGAGGCTGGTGGGCCTGGGGGCCCACCCCCTTGCACCTAAGGTGCAATGGGGGAAACCTTCACTCTAGGGACATTGAATATCGCCGGACTCAAGGCCTCCCCATCCCAGGATAGGAAACTGAGTTTTTTACAACACAATTTACCCATGGATATCCTGGCCATCCAGGAGACCCACTGTCCATGAGGTTCCGAGGAAGCTTGGAAAACAATGCTCCTCCCATCCCTATCCTTTTGGTCGAAGCACTGTGGTGTGCTAATTTGGAAAAATAATTTTTTCAAATTCACATCCTCAGAAACATTCCTAAATGGCCGAGTGCTCATCGTCACCTTCTTGTGGGCTGACGTGGCGCATGCAATCATCAACATCTATACTCCAAACAGTGCACACAAGCGTCAGGAATTTTTCTCATTAGTCAAATCCCTCCCGCTACCCCCTGATTCTTTCCTAGTCAGTGACATGAACTGTTGGCTAACCTCACCAATGGACTGGTGGCCTCCCTCACCCCATGCCCCAAAGGGTCATGTGGAACTACACATTCTAAAGGCCACCCTTGGGTTAATGGATGCGCTGCCGTGACATGCCCCACTGCTCAAAAACATGACGCGTCCCCACATCCACAACGGCCAATTAAGGTCTATGACCCGCATCGACCTTATTCTAATGCCAGCGAAATTCCAACCCCACATCTCCCACTTCAAAACAACAAAAATGGAATTCTCCGACCACCGACTGGTCTTGACAACCTACCACCTACCTGTCACAGTTGCTAAGGCCCCACATTGGTGCAAAATCCGCCCCCCCAAGCTCGTGTCGCCATGATTTTCCATGTGGGTGGAAGAGGCAACTTTGGCAAAATTGTTTGTTGCACCGTTTTGCGCGGACCCCATTTCCACATGGGCAACTTTCAAAGAGGACACCATCCGCCACTCTCGCCATCTCTCCTCCAGACACTCACAAGCCACATCGGCGGTTATCTCGCGCGCTCTGGCAGAATTGGCACACTTGGAGTCCAACATTCCAGCTACAGGATACAGCCCTGCATGGGGCCAGAAGTGGGCGGAGGCAGCCCCCACCTCAACGCACTCAAAAGGCAACACAAACATCGGGTTTGTGTTCAATACAGGGCCACACGCATCACAAAAGGTGAAAAGTGCACCACATATTTCTTTAGAAATTTTTTTGCACCACGCCAGAGTGTGGCCTGCACACAGGTGTGAAGATTGGATAATTCCATTTCGGACACACCAGCTGAAGTGGCAATTGCAATGCAAAAATATTACTCTGAGTTATACTGAGCCAAACCAATTCAGCTGGCTGAAGTGGTGGAATTTCTTGACCGAGCTCATATCTGCACCATTTTACAATACCCAGAAATAATGAATTTAATTACTCTGAACGAATTATGGACAGCCATTCGCAGTGCGCCAAACTGAAAATGCCCAGGCCCAGATGGCATTCCATATGAGTTCTACAAAAAATATTTCAAATATATATCCCCATTACTGCTAGCCTCACTTATCCAAAGCCTGTTGGAAACGCGCCTCCTACCAGGAGGACATGAGGCCTTTACTGTCACACTCTTCAAGAAAGGGATAAGCTTGACTTAGCCAACTGGCGCCCCATTTCTCTAACAAACACAGACACCAAAATTTTAACAAAAATCATGGCTAACCGTTTAGGGACTGTAGCATCTGCCACCATCTCCCCAGAACAATTTGGTTTCATCCCCAGAAGGTCGATTTGGGATAATGTGCACTCCGTGGCTAATGTATGTCAGTCCACAGCCTCTGGGGCACTGGTATTCTTGGACCAACAAAAGGCCTATGATAGAGTGAACTGGGAATACCTAAGGGCCTGCCTCCAACAATTCCGCCTACCCTCCCGCTTCATCAACTGGGTGATGCTGCTCACAGAATCTGCAACAATGGCAGTGTGTGGCCCAGGCTTCCTAATGGAAGTAGTCCACCCTCAAAGGGGCCTGCGACAAGGGGACCCCCTCAGCCCACTCTTATACAACTTCAGCCTTGACCCACTACTGCGAAATGTGAATGCCCAACTCACTGGGGTCCATGTGCCAGGCCAAACCCCAGTCAAGATGATGGCATTTGCAGATGATTGCGTGGTGGGGGTGTCTAATAACAAAGATGCACGCGCGCTTGAAGCCCTCATCCAGGAATATTCCTGGGTAAGCAATGCAGCACTGAACGCCTCCAAAACCGAAATCATCCTCCTTGGTCAGTTTCAGACCTGCAGGGCCCCAGCAATTAGTCCCCAACCCGGCCCATCTGCTCGCCCACGTCCACGCCTTACTAACTCAACACACACCGCTCCACTGGTGCTCCCCTTTGTGCCACGTCCTACCATAGGACCGGTGCGCCATCTGGGCGTGTGGATGGAGGCAGGCAGATACGCGTCAACAGTAATGGAGTGCCGTATACTGGACAACATGATGAAGCGAATCGCCTCTCTCAGAGCCCACCCTACTACCCTTACTGGCAGGGTTGTTCTAGCCAACTCTATGCTCCTATCCAAAGTCTGGTTCGGAGCCCACGCCATCCCCTTCTCCCCAAGCTTCTTCAAATCCCTGTATGCCTTGCTGCAAGGATGGCTTTGGTCAGGCCGCCCTCCACCAGTACGGCTAGAGGTCATGTTTGGCCCTCATCATCAAGGTGGCATGGGCCTGCTTGACTTCAAAGCCCATGCTGCCAAGATCCTGGGCACCTGGATCGCGGCCATCACCGCTCCTACACTCCCATCCCAACACTGGTCCCGCACGGCCTGCTCCAATTTCTCCTGAGCCTTGGGACTCAACAATCCATCAAACCCCCACTTCTTGATGAAATACCTCGCATCACACACATCAGCCACAGGTCCTCACGGGACTAAAACCCACTACAAACGAATCCTACTCTCCATGCAAAGCGCAGAATGGAGAATTCGTATTAGCGGACATACAACCCAAAGAGGCCGCCCCTCTCCTCAGTTCACACAAGAGGTACAGGGGCTACCCATCCATAATGGCGTGATCCCCATTTGGCCCCATGTCCTATCCAGGGTGGACTACCTGGACATGATGGACATCCTTAATTCTATAGAGACCCAAAAAACTATCTGGAAATATGCACACCATCCTCTGTTGCAGCCTTGAGTCCGCTCCCAAGTGTGGCGCTGCCTGAGGTGGGTGTATCATAAAGCTGAGCGCTCTAACGCTTTACACTCATCCTGTGTCGTGTGTGGCCAGTATGGAATGCTGTTCCACCGCCTGGAGAAGTGCCCCACCTCTAAAGTGATATGGCGCGAAGTTCAACATCTGCTGGGCCAGGATCAAACGCATCCCTTCAGTCTGTCAAGAGATATGTTTGCTCTATCAATGGCCTCCTCCCTTCCACCCTCCCTCCATGCTCTGGTGGTTGCAATCGCCATGTGGACCATCCACACGATCATCCTAGATGCCATCGCAGGCTCCACCCCCACCCTCCCAGAAACTGTCCACAGATTCCAGTCTCATTTGGCGGACCACTTTCAAGCGTGGATGTTTGGATATCTCCCACCGCGTCGCTGACAGCTGGTCTCCTCCTGGTTCCCAGTCTGGCTCATCAAATCAGACCCCTTCCTCCACACGTGCTCAATAGTGGCTACGGCCCCTTCACACGTTCCCTCCCCTCCCCATAATTGGCGTTCCCGCTGGCAACAAGAGATAGCATTGCTTCTCTGGGGTGC
Source organism: Massospora cicadina (assembly GCA_022478985.1). NCBI lineage: Eukaryota > Fungi > Entomophthoromycota > Entomophthoromycetes > Entomophthorales > Entomophthoraceae > Massospora > Massospora cicadina. Next base: position 247,947 of record JAKSZP010002688.1, read on the forward strand.
CTCCCCTGGTACTAAGTTTGTCTTTCCTGAGTCATATTCAGAAATGTCCATCACATGGTCGGCCTTCCCCACAATAAATTTAAATTTAAAATAAAGCACTAATGGATAAACTGGGTTTGTATGAAGTTTATTATCAGCATGGGAAAAGAAAGGAAAACGGCCCCCCTTAATATCTGATCAATTAGTATAAAACTCAATCATAGGTCAAAGAGATTCAATAATAAGTTTGGAATGGCTTGTTGCAGTCTGAATAAGGAAATATGCACATTTAAATTATCAAAGCTCAGAATACTCACTTCACTTTGGCTGAATGATGGATGAGGAATTAACTTTTGTAATATGTCCCTGTGAGGTAATTATTTAATTTACTTCAGCCAATCACCATCTGAGAAAATTTATTTTACCTTGGGGACCCCTGCCATGCCTATAAAAGGGGTTGGTCCCCACATTGGTGCTTGAATGGACCTGGTTTTAGCTGGGGGAGTACCATCCAATGGTCACCCCAGGGTCTGTAGCATGGTCAGAGTAATCCAACTGCTCAATCTCATTTTTAATACCTGTGATGTATTCAAAATCATGTTACCCCAATTTCTGGGGTTCCACCAAGAATTGGCCAGGGTCTTTTGGCTGATAATATTGTTAATATTATGTAAAACCTTCATATTAGAATTGTAACCTTACAAATGGCCGACACTTCCCCCTTTCAGCTGATTTTGACCCAACACATTCTTATTTTGCAGCTGGGAGGGCAAATGTCTGTCAAATATAGTCATTTGTAGAATTATATACTATAGTCTAGCTATTAGCAGATATATTTAAACTATTGTGAGAATATCAGTTACATCTATATATGGTAGGAGATGATTTTCTTGATACTTAGTCTCCTTTATTCAAAATAACTTCTATAAGCAAGTAAGTAGTTTAATAGCCTTATATTCTAAAAACAAGTATATTGAAAGGGTCATGCATAAGAGCAAAGTCATATAACCCATATAGAAACATAGCTCTAATTAAAAGTTTTGACAAGGTCACCCTAAAATAAGAAAGATAACCTTAATTTTTCAAGTCCCTGCATCATAATACCTTGTATATAATAAGTGACTTAATATTTTAGGTACAATTACTTTATATATCTCTATTTAATTTTTGCAGCTCCATTATACATTTGTAAAAAAACAAAGAAAAAAAAGAAAAACAATGCCTAAATAAATTTTTTATAGCTTAATTAAGAACAGGTGTATACAACGTTATTTACATTGGCTTTATCTATGATCATATCTCTGGAAGTTTTAAATTACATTTCCAATGGGGCAGGTTTAATCTCGAAGTTACACTGGGCGGATTCTCCAAAAAGCAATAAATTTGAAGTAAAATACAGGATAAAACTTGACCAAATTTAAATTTTCAAAAAGAGGAAATATTTATAGGCTTTTTTATGGTTCATAAATTATCAGAGTGAATTAATCTCTGCGCAATTGAATCTTCAATCAGTTGATTGGGATCCAATTGATCATTAACTTTGATAGATTGCAATAGATTGCTCACTCCTTCCA